>CM075995.1:8093682-8211900 GCA_038087875.1 Malacoraja senta
ACCCCCTCCTCTCCCTGATCCACCCCTCCCACGACACTTTCCAACCTGCTTTGAGCCGACCATTTCGAGAGGGAGGGAATGGGCGGCTTAAAATGGCCACCATGAAGTCTTTTTGACTGGGGAGGGGAGGGGGTGAGATGAGGGGGAGAGAGGGAAGGGGAGAGAGGGAAGAGGAGAGGGGGAAGGAAAAAAAAGGGGTAGAGAGAGAAGGGGGGAGAGGGAGGGGAGAGAGAGATAGGGAGAGAGAGAGAGAGGAGGGGAGAGAGAGAAGGGGGGAGAGAGAAGGGGAGAGAGAAGGGGAGAGAGAGAAGGGGAGGGGAGAGAGAGAAGGGGAAAGAGAAGGGGAGAAAGAGAGGGAGAGAGAGAGAGAAGAGGGGAAAGAGAAGGGGATAAAGAGAGGAAGAGAGAGAAGGGGAGAGAGGAAAGGGGAGAGAGAGAAGATGAAAGAGAAGGGGAGAAGGAGAGGGGGGAGAGAGTAGGGGAGAGAGGGGAGAGAGGGAAGGGGAGAGAGGGAAGGGGAGAGAGAGGGGGGAGATAAAAAGAAAAGGGAAGAGAGAAGGGGGAGAGGGAGGGGGAGAGAGAGACAGGGAGAGACAGGGGAGAGAGAGAAGTGGTGAGAGAGAAGGTGAGAGAGAGAAGGGGAGAGAGAGAGGGGAAGAGAGAGAGGGAGGGAGAGAGAGGGAGGGAGAGAGAGGGGGAGAGATAGATGGAGAGTGAGAGAGCGGGAGATAGATGGGGAGAGATGGGGGCAAGAGTTAGAAAAGTAATCTAATTCGCTCCCCCCCTCCATCCCCAACCCAACCCCTTCAACCTCCCCCCCCCCCCACCACCACCCACCTCTCTCTTCACCTGCATAATGGAGGGGAACATCTTTATCAATGGCGAAAAGTGGTGGATTTAGCAAGATAGTTTTGTCATTCTCCATCACTATTCCTTGGTCTCAGTCCATGGCTTGTGCTTGTTAGCTGTGGGAAGGGAGGGAGGGAGAGAGATAGAGAGAGGGAGGGAGAGAGAGAGGGAGGGAGGGAGAGAGAGAGGGAGGGAGGAAGAGAGAGAGGAAGGGAGGAGGAAGAGAGAGAGGGAGGGAGGGTGAGAGTGAGGGGAGAGAGAGAGGGCGAGAGAAAAGGGGAGAGAGGGGGAGAAATGGAGAGAGCGGGAGGGAGGGTGGAAGAGAGAGAGGGAGGGAGGGAGGGAGGGAGGGAGAAAGCAGAAATAAACATTAAATGAGCACATCTGCATTGACTACCAGAATAAAACATCTGTACAACCCCCACCCTCTCATCCGCCTGGATGGCGACAGGATCTCGATCGGTTCACAACTTCCGGGAGCAGAATGAGGCCATTCGGCCCATCAAGTCCATTCCGCCATTCAATCACGGGTGATTTATCTCTCCGTCCATCCCCATTCTCCTGCCTTCTCCCCACAACCCTCTGACGCCCGTACCAATCAACTATCTATCTATCTCTCTATCTCTGCCTTAAAAACACCCACTGACTTCGCCTCCACCGCCTTCTGTGGCAAAGAATCCCACAGATTCACCATCCTCTGGCTAAAGAAACACCTCCCCATCTCCTCCCTAATACAGAGAAAGTGTGAGGCGTCGCATTTGGGAAAGGTGAACGTGGGCAGGACCTACACAGTGAATGGTGGGTCTCTGTGGAGCACATGGGGCAGAGAGGGGTCTCCGTTAGAGATGGGGGTCAATTAAACGGGCAGCATCAGCATCTCTGGAGAAAAGGCATGGGTGACGTTTCGGGTCAAGACCTTCAGACTGAAAGTGTCTCCTTGTCTCCATTTGCATCACCTTCTCTCTGCCTCTCCATCCCTCTCTCTCTCCTTCCTTCCCTCCTTCACTACTCTCTCCATCCCTCCCTCCTCTCTTCCACATCTGTACACATCATCCTTTCTCTCCCTCCATCTTTCTCTCCCTCCCTCTCTCCCCCTTCCCATCCCTCCCTCCCTCCCTCGCTCTCCCACATCTGTACATATCATCCTTTCTCTCCATCCCTCTGTCCCTCTCCCTCCATTCTTCCCTCTCTCTCCATCGCTCCCTCCCTCCTTCCTCCATCCCTCCCTCCTTCACCTTTGGTGCAAAGAGCAGCCACCAGGAGGGACCAAACCACCGCTGTCCAGATGTTGAGATTCATCTTTTCAGCAACAATTAAACATTCAATCCCAGAATAAAAATATTTTTCTCAGTGCAAAGGAAACCTCTTCCGGGTGTGTGGAACGGGACCCTAAAACGTCTCCTATTCCTTCGCTCCATAGATGCTGCCTCACCCGCTGAATTTCCTCAGCTTATTTGTCTACCTCAGATTCCTATTAAATCTTTCCCCTTCACCTTAAACCAATATCCTCTGGTCCTCAATTCCCCTGCTCTGGGCAAAAGACTCTGTGCGTCTACCCGATCTATTCCTATCATGATTTTGTACACCTCTATAAGATCATCCCTCATCTTCCTGCGCTCCAAGGATTTAAAGTTATAATGCACTATAATACATATGCACCATAATACAACATAATACACTATGACACATGATTTTTAACACACCCAAATACAATATAACACACTATAATACAAAATGTGGTTGATGCTCCTCACCAAGATGGTCGCCATCGCTACAAACGCCCCTCACCAATATGGCTTCCGTACTCTTCAGTCACAGTCACTTCCACTAATTGCCCTGCACGAAGATGGCAGCAGCCTCCCCTCAGTCATTCACTTGATGCAAATGCCCCACACCAAGATGGCTGCCTCAGTCACACTCACTCCCTGCTGATGCCTTGCAGTGTCGTTTGTGACCCCCACCCGGTCATACGGTGATGCCGGGTGGGACCGTGATGCTGGGTGGGACGGTCGAGCCCGTGGGGAACGACGAAGGAAGAGAGGGGGGGCAGGGCTGGGGAGGGGAGTCACAGAGTCACACAGATTCACCACCCTCTGCCTAAAGAAATTCCTCCCCATCTCCTTTCTAAAGGAACGCCCTTTAATTCTGAGTATGCCTTCTGGTCCGAGACTCTCCAACTAGTGGAAACATCCCCTCCACATCCACTCTATCCAAGTCTTTCACTATTCGGGAAAGTTTTATTGAGGACCCTCCCCTCCTCCTCCTCATTCTTCTAAACTCCAGCGAATCCAGGCCCAATGCAGACAAATGCTCATCGTACATTAACCCACTCATTCTTGGGATCGTTCTTGTAAACCTCCTCTGGACCCTCTGCAGTGCCAAGCACATCCTTCCCTCAGATATGGGACCCAAAACTGCTCACAATGGCCCATGTCCCTCTAACCTGTCCTATCCATGTACCTGTCCAAGTATCTTTTAAACATTGTAATAGTCCTTGCCTCAACTACCTCCTCTGGCAGCTTGTTCCATACACCCACCCTCTGTGTGGGAAAAGTTACACCTCAGATTCCTATGTTCAGAAAGAAACTGCAGATTCTGAAAAATCGAAGGTAGAAAAACCTGGAGAAACTCAGCGGGTGAGGCAACATCTATGGAGCAAAGGAATAGGCGACGTTTCAGGGTCGAGACCTTTCTTTAGACTGAAGAAGGGTCAGTCTGAAGAATAGACAAAAGATGCAGTAGGCCATTCGCCTCTTCGAGCCACCACCGCCATTCAATGTGATCATGGCTGATCATCCACAATCAGTACCCCCGTTCCTGCCTTCTCCCCATATCTCCTGACTCCGCTATCTTTAAGAGCCCTATCAAGCACTCTCTGAAAGTATCCAGAGAACCGGCCTCCACTGCCCTCTGAGGCAGAGAATTCCACAGACTCAAAACTCTCTGTGTGAAAAAGTTTCCTCATCTCTGTTCTAAATGCATTACCCCTTATTCTTAACTGTGGCACCTTGTTCTGGACTCCCCCAACATCGGGAATGGTCTCGACCTGAAAAGTCTCCTATTCCTTCACTCCATAGCTGCATCATCACCCGCTGAATTTCTGCAGCTTTTTTGTCTACCTCAGATTCCTATTAAATCTTTCCCCTTCACCTGAAACCGATGTCCTCTGGTCCTCAATTCCCCTGCTCTGGCAAAAGACTCGGTGCGTCTACCCCGATCTATTCCTATCATGATTTTGTACACCTCTATAAGATCATCCCTCATCTTCCTGCGCTCCAAGGATTAAAGTCATAATGCACTATAATACATAACGCACCATAATACAATATAATACACTATGACACATGATTTTTAACACACCCAAATACAATATAACACACAATAATACAAAATGTGGTTGATGCTCCTCACCAAGATGGTCGCCATCGCTACAAACGCCCCTCACCAATATGGCTTCCGTACTCTTCAGTCACAGTCACTTCCACTAATTGCCCTGCACGAAGATGGCAGCAGCCGCCCCTCAGTCATTCACTTGATGCAAATGCCCCACACCAAGATGGCTGCCTCAGTCACACTCACTCCCTGCTGATGCCCTGCAGTGTCGTTTGTGACCCCCACGCGGTCGTACGGTGATGCCGGGTGGGACCGTGATGCTGGGTGGGACGGTCGAGCCCGTGGGGAACGACGAAGGAAGAGAGGGGGGGCAGGGCTGGGGAGGGGAGTCACAGAGTCACACAGATTCACCACCCTCTGCCTAAAGACATTCCTCCCCATCTCCTTTCTAAAGGAACGCCCTTTAATTCTGAGTATGCCTTCTGGTCCGAGACTCTCCCACTAGTGGAAACATCCCCCACATCCACTCTATCCAAGTCTTTCACTATTCGGGAAAGTTTTATTGAGGACCCTCGCCTCCTCCTCCTCATTCGTCTAAACTCCAGCGAATCCAGGCCCAATGCAGACAAATGCTCATCGTACATTAACCCACTCATTCTTGGGATCGTTCTTGTAAACCTCCTCTGGACCCTCTGCAGTGCCAAGCACATCCTTCCCTCAGATATGGGACCCAAAACTGCTCACAATGGCCCATGTCCCTCTAAACCTGTCCTATCCATGTACCTGTCCAAGTATCTTTTAAACATTGTAATAGTCCCTTGCCTCAACTACCTCCTCTGGCAGCTTGTTCCATACACCCACCCTCTGTGTGGAAAAGTTACACCTCAGATTCCTATGTTTCAGAAAGAACTGCAGATTCTGGAAAAATCGAAGGTAGAAAAAACCTGGAGAAACTCAGCGGGTGAGGCAACATCTATGGAGCAAAGGAATAGGCGACGTTTCAGGGTCGAGACCTTTCTTTAGACTGAAGAAGGGTCAGTCTGAAGAATAGACAAAAGATGCAGTAGGCCATTCGCCTCTTCGAGCCAGCACCGCCATTCAATGTGATCATGGCTGATCATCCACAATCAGTACCCCCGTTCCTGCCTTCTCCCCATATCTCCTGACTCCGCTATCTTTAAGAGCCCTATCAAGCACTCTCTTGAAAGTATCCAGAGAACCGGCCTCCACTGCCCTCTGAGGCAGAGAATTCCACAGACTCAAAACTCTCTGTGTGAAAAAGTTTCCTCATCTCTGTTCTAAATGCATTACCCCTTATTCTTAAACTGTGGCACCTTGTTCTGGACTCCCCCAACATCGGGAATGGTCTCGACCTGAAAAGTCTCCTATTCCTTCACTCCATAGCTGCATCATCACCCGCTGAATTTCTGCAGCTTTTTTGTCTACCTCAGATTCCTATTAAATCTTTCCCCTTCACCTTAAACCTCTGGTCCTCGATTCCCCTCCTCTGGCAAAAGACTCTCTGCGTCTACCCGATCTATTCCTGTCATGATTTTGTACACCACTATAAGATCATCCCTCATCCTCCTGCGCTCCAAGGAATAAAGTTATAATGCACTATAACACATAATGCACCATAATACAATATAATACACTATGACACATGATTTTTAACACACCCAAATACAATATAACACACTATAATACAAAATGTGGTTGATGCTCCTCACCAAGATGGTCGCCATCGCTACAAACGCCCCTCACCAATATGGCTTCCGTACTCTTCAGTCACAGTCACTTCCACTAATTGCCCTGCACGAAGATGGCAGCAGCCCCCCCTCAGTCAGTCACTTGATGCAAATGCCCCACACCAAGATGGCTGCCTCAGTCACACTCACTCCCTGCTGATGCCCTGCAGTGTCGTTTGTGACCCCCACCCGGTCATACGGTGATGCCGGGTGGGACCGTGATGCTGGGTGGGACGGTCGAGCCCGTGGGGAATGACTAAGGAAGAGAGGGGGGGCAGGGCTGGGGGAGGGGAGTCACAGAGTCACACAGATTCACCACCCTCTGCCTAAAGAAATTCCTCCCCATCTCCTTTCTAAAGGAACACCCTTTAATTCTGAGACTATGCCTTCTGGTCCGAGACTCTCCCACGAGTGGAAACATCCTCTCCACATCCACTCTATCCAAGCCTTTCACTATTCTGGAAAGTTTTAATGAGGACCAGCCCCCCCCCCCTCCTCATTCTTCTAAACTCCAGCGAGTCCAGGCCCAGTGCAGACAAAAGCTCATCGTACATTAACCCACTCATTCCTGGGATCGTTCTTGTAAACCTCCTCTGGACCCTCTGCAGTGCCAAGCACATCCTTCCCTCAGAAATGGGACCCAAAACTGCTCACATTGGCCCATGTCCCTCTAAACCTCCTCTGGCAAAAGAGTATGGAAGCCATATTGGTGAGGGGCTGTCCAATCCATGTACCTATCCAAGTATCTTTTAAACGTTGCAATAGTCCCTGCCTCAACTACCTCCTCTGGCAGCTCGTTCCATACACCCACACTCTATGTGGAAAAGTTACACCTCAGATTCCTATGTTTCAGAAAGAACTGCAGATTCTGAAAAATCGAAGGTAGAAAAAACCTGGAGAAACTCAGCGGGTGAGGCAACATTTATGGAGCGAAGGAATAGGCGACGTTTCGGGTCGAGACCTTTCTTCAGACTGAAGAAGGGTCAGTCTGAAGAATAGACAATAGGTGCAGTAGGCCATTCGCCTCTTCGAGCCAGCACCGCCATTCAATGTGATCATGGCTGATCATCCACAATCAGTTCCTGCCTTCTCCCCATATCTCCTGACTCCGCTAACTTTACGAGCCCTATCAATCTCTCTCTTGAAAGTATCCAGAGAACTGGCCTCCACCACCCTCTGAGGCAGAGAATTCCACAGTCTCACAACTCTGTGTGAAAAAGTGTTTCCTCATCTCTGTTCTCAATCCCTTATTCTTAAACTGTGACCCCTTGTTCTGGACTCCGCCAACATCGGTAAGGGTCTCAACCTGAAACGTCACCTATTCCTTCGCTCCATTGATGCTGCCTCACCCACTGAATTTCTCCAGATTTTTTGTCTACCTCAGATTCCTTTTAAATCTTTCCCCTTCACCTTAAACCGATGTCCTCTGGTCCTCGATTCCCCTCCCTGGCAAAAGACTCTGTGCGTCTACCCGATCTATTCCTGTCATGATTTTGTACAACTCTATAAGATCATCGCTCATCCTCATGTGCTCCAAGGAATAAAGTTATAATGCACTATAATACATAATTCACCATAATACAATATAATATATAATACACTATGACACATGATTTTTAACACACCCAAATACAATATAATACACTATAACACACCTTAACACAATATAACACACTATAATACAATATAACACACTATATACAAAATGTGCTTGATGCCCCTCACCAAGATGGTCGCCATTGCTACAAACGCCCCTCACCAATATGGCTTCCATACTCTTCAGTCACAGTCACTTCCACTAATTGCCCTGCAACAAGATGGCAGCAGCCTCCCCTCAGTCAGTCACTTGCTGCAAATGCCTCGCACCAAGATGGCTGCCTCAGTCACACTCACTTCCCATTGATGCAATAGACAATAGGTGCAGGAGTAAGCCATTCAGCCCTTCGAACCAGCACCGCCATTCAATGTGATCATGGCTGATCATCCCCAATCTGTACCCCGTTCCTGCCTTCTCCTCACATCCCCTGACTCCGCTCGTGTGCGGACGTGGCGCCGACGGACGAGAAGCCGATGCAAAGAATTCAAAGCCAAAGAACCGAATGGAAATGAGGCCGAAATGCCAAATAACCGAAAGAGTACGAAGCCGAAACGCCAACAAACCGAAAGTATGGGACGCCTAAATGCAAACTAACCGAACGGGTGGGATGCCTAAAAGCCAACTAACCGAAAAGCTGCGTCGCCTAAAAGCAAACTCACTGAATGGCCGCTCTGTCTAAACGCCACCTACCCGAAAGGCGGCGTCGCCTACAAGCCAACGAAACGAATGCCGCTCAACAGAAAAGTCAAATAACGGACATGACGTTGCCGGGGGGCGGGACTTGTCAGCGATTGGTCCAGACCCCCGCATCCATCACATCACTGTGGAGGGATGAACATTGTCCCACACCTCCGCTCCACCCGACCCGCAGCCCGCGGAGGGTGGCCGTGGGATTGTGGGGGCTGTCCCGAGGAATGCCACCTTCGACCGCTTACAACTTGGTGCTTGGGTTCAGATTGCCCAGTCACCTAAGGCTTGTGTGGAAAAATGATCCCCACGCTCCCGTCTCGGAAATGTCAGTGATGCAGTTGAACAAAGGAGACTATGAAGGCATGAGGGAGGAGCTGGCCAAGGTCAACTGGAAAGGGATCCTAGCAGGAATGACGGTGGAACAGCAATGGCAGGAATTTATGGGCATAATCCGGAAGACGCAGGATCATTTAATTCCAAAAAGGAAGAAAGATTCTAAGAGGAGTAGGAGGCAACTGTGGCTGACAATAGAAGTTAGGGATAGAATAAAACTTAAAGAAAAGATGTAAAACACAGCAAAGAATAGCCAGTAGCCAGAGGTTTGGGAAACTTTCATAGGACAACAGAAGGAAATAAAACGGGCAATACGGGCCGAAAAGATGAAGTACGAGGGGAAGCTGGCCAGGAATATAAAGGACAGGAAAAGCTTCTTTAGATATGTTAAGGGAAAAAGAATAGCAAAGTCAAATGTAGGTCCCTTGAAGGCAGACACGGGTGAAATTATTATGGGGAACAAGGAAATGGCAGAGGAGTTGAACAGGTACTTCGGATCTGTCTTCACTAAGGAAGACACAATCTCCCAGAAGTACTGGAGGACAGAGGATCTAAGGGGGTAGAGGAACTGAAAGAAATTTTCATTAGGCGATAAATAGTATTGGGTAGGTTAATGGGACTGAAGGATGATAAATCTCCTGGGCCTGATGGTCTGCATCCCAGGGTCCTCAGGGAAGTGGCTCTAGAAATACTGGACGCATTGGTGATCATTTTCCAATGTTCAATAGATTCAGGATCAGTTCCTATGGATTGGAGGATAACTAATGTTATCCCACTTTTCAAGAAAGGAGTGAGAGAGAAAACGGGGAATTACAGACCAGTTAGCCTGACTTCGGTGGTGGGAAAGATGCTGGAGTCAATTATTAAAGAGGTAATAATGGGGCATTTGGATGCCCCCATTATTAGGACTAAAATGATTAGTCCAAGTCAGCATGGATTTATGAAAGGAAAATCATGCTTGACTAATCTTCTGGAATTTTTTGAGGATGTGACAAGTAAAATGAATGAAGGGGAGCCAGTGGATGTAGTGTATCTAGACTTTCAGAAAGCCTTTGATAAGGTCCCGCATGGGAGACTGGTGACTAAAATTAGAGCACATGGTATTGGAGGTAGGGTGTTGACGTGGATAGAAAATTGGTTGGCAGACTGGAAGCAAAGAGTAGGAGTGAACGGGTCCTTTTCAGAATGTCAGGCAGTGGCGAGTGGAGTGCCGCAAGGCTCGGTGTTGGGGCCGCAACTGTTTACCATATATATTAATGATTTGGAAGAGGGAATTAGGAGCAACACTAGCAAGTTTGCGGATGACACAAAGCTGGGTGGCAGTGTGAACTGTGAAGAGGGTGTTAGGAGGTTGCAGGGTGACCTGGACAGGTTGAGTCAGTGGGCAGATGCGTGGCAGACGCAGTATAATATAGATAAATGTGAGGTTATCCACTTTGGCGGCAAAAACAAGGGGGCAGATTATTCTCAATGGGGTTAGGTTAGGTAAGGGGGAGGTACAGAGAGACCTGGGTGTCCTTGTACACCAGTCATTGAAAGTTGGCGTGCAGGTACAGCAGGCAGTGAAGAAAGCTAATGGAATGTTGGCCTTCATAACAAGAGGATTTCAGTATAGGAGTAAAGAGGTTCTTCTGCAGTTGTATAGGGCTCTGGTAAAACCACATCTGGAGTATTGTGTATAGTTTTGGTCTCCTAATTTGACGTAGGACATCCTTGTGATTGAGGCAGTGCAGCGTAGGTTCACGAGATTGATCTCTGCGATGGCGGGACTGTCATATGATGAAAGATTGAAAAGACTAGGCTTGTATTGTTTAGAAGGATGAGGGGGTATCTTATAGAAACATATAAAACTATAAAAGGACTGGACAAGCTAAATGCAGGAAAAATGTTCCCAATGTTGGGCGGGTCCAGATCTAGGGGCCACATTCTTAGAATAAAGGGGAGGCCATTGAAGACTGAGGTGAGAAAAAACATTTTCACCCAGAGAATTGTTGAATTTGTGGAATTCCCTGCCACAGAGGGCAGTGGAGGCCAAATCACTGGATGGATTTAAGAGAGAGTTAGATAGAGCTCTAGGGGCTAGTGGAATCAAGGGATATGGGGAGAAGGCAGGCACGGGTTATTGATTGGGGACGATTAACCATTATCACATGAATGGCGGTGTTGGTTCGAAGGGCCGAATGACCTCCTCCTGCACTTATTTTCTATGTTAGTTTATGTTCTATGTTAAAAAGCCCAGAGCCATAGAATAGAATGCTATTTATTGTCATTCAAACCTAGGCTTGAACGAAATATCATTACTACAGTTTTTTACATTACAAAAAAACCCAAGACCCACACTTAACACAGTTTACATAAACATCCATCACAGTGAGTCTCCAACACCTCCTCACTGTGATGGAAGGCAAAGTCTTATCTCTTCCCTTTATTCCTCACCCGCGGTCCAGCAGTCCAACTGCAGCGTCTAGGCGAACTGGGGCACCGATGTTAGAGCCCCCGGCGGACGATGGTAAGTCCCGTGGCCGCCAACCCGCGCCGGGCGATGTTAGGCCTCGCTCCGTGTCCTCCAAACCTCGCTATTCCAGCGGGAGAAGTTGCCGTTGCAGGAGCTCCGAAAAGATGTCTCCCACCAGGGACCTGGAGCTCCCGATGTTCCTGTCCACCGGGCCCGCAGCCGGAGCTTCCGAAACTCCAAAGTCGGGTCGCAGCCGAGCGCCACCACAGCTCTCCCCGCTCCAAAGCCGGCCAGCTCCGCGATGTCAGGTCCCAGGCTCCGCGAGTGGAGCCTTCCGGTCAATCCCAGCCGGAGTCCGCCGCCGGCTCCACAATGTTAGGCCCAACGACATCGGAGATCCGACAAGGAAAAAGTCGGGTCCCCGTACAGGGAAGAGATTAACGGTTTCCCCAACATCCCCCCCTCCACCCCCCACATATACACAGCTAAAAAATAATAAAAACTAAGCTCAAGACATACATTTAATAAGACAAAAACATTTTAAAAAGACGGACGACTGTAGTTGAGCCGCTGCCGTTAGGCGCCGCCACTCCCACAAGGGTTCATACAAGGAGGAAATCTGAAATTAAAATAAAACAGAAAATGCTAGAAATACTGGGCGGGCCAAGCAGCAACTTAGTTTGGAGATACAGCGTGGAAACAGGCCCTTCGGCCCACTGAGTCCGCTCCGAACAGCGATGCCCGCACACTAACACTATCCTACCCATACTAGGGACAATTTTACATTGATACCAAGCCAATTAACCTACAAACCTGTACATCTTTGGAGCGTGGGAGGAAACCGGAGATCTCGGAGAAAACGCAGGTCACGGGGAGAACATACAAACTCCGTACAGACAGCACCCATGGTCGGGATCGAACCCGGGTCTCTGGCGCTGTAAGGCAGCAACTCTACCGCTGCGCCACCGTGCCGTCCTGGGGAGATAAAGAGAGTTAAAGTTTTAGGTCAATATAATCTTTCATCGGGACTGGAAAAGTTAGAAAACAAATGTGCTTTAAGTGGCAGAGAGAGGGAGAGGTGGAAGGAACAAAAGGAAATGTCAGTGCGGGATTAGAGAACAAAGTTGTACAGGTGACATATTTGCCGCCTTTTGGAGAGCATGAAAAGAAACATATTCTCCCTTCACACGCGCTGCCTGACCTGCTGAGTATCTATTCGTTTTAGAGATACAGCGCGGAAAGAGGTCCTTCGGCCCACCGAGTCCGTGCCGACCAGCGATCCCCACGCATTAACACTAACCTACACACACTAACGACAATTTACAATTTTACTAACCCAATTAACCTGTACCTGTATGTCTTTGGAGTGTGAGAGGAAACCGGAGCACCCGGAGAAAACCCACGCAGGTCATGGGGTGAACGTGTAAACACCATACAGACAGCAAACGTAGTCGGGATCGAACCCGGGTCTCTAACAGTGTAAGGCAGCGACTCTACCCATCGCCACTGTGCAGCCTGATTGATTGATTGGTCGGTTGGTCGATTGAAAAACAAGAAACATACCGCATGGAAACAGGCCCTTCGGCCCACCGAGTCCATGCAGACCATTGATAACCCATTCACACTCGTTTTATCATATTCCAGGGCTCTCGCTTAACTTTTTTTCCCTGTTGCCAGGCGGGCAACCTTGGCAGCTTTTTAGGTTGCCAAATGGCAGTTTAGGTGGTCATTTAAGATGGCTTGCATGACGCGTGCGATAATGTGCTCGGACGAAGTGTGTAGTTACCAGTCGGAATTATGGTCAATGAACCATTCACATATTATTTCTGCTTCAAATAAAGTCACAAACTAAACATATTCACCAATCAAGACATGATATATCCCACAATGACATGCAGCAAAATTATAAGACAATATCTCAACTCTTTTTACACATAGCAATTAATGCAATTTCTATTAGTTCTTTCCACTTCCAAACAAAAATGTGGTTGGATTATTCAGCGTATGATCAACCTGTGTCAATAAATCCTGGACCATGGTAACATATATGCGTACGTATAGTTGTGGATGTTGCTCATTAAATAACTACAGTACTGATATTCCATATTAAGAGCATTGATTTGCCGTTAAAATGAATTCTGTAATAACGTGTCAACGGCAGCAGTGACAATCGAACACTGCGGTTTTAATGTTTCACGTGTTCACAATATAATTAATCCATCTTTATGGATTAAAACAAATAATAACATTGGGAATTTTTTTTTTTTTTTTTTTCTTACACAACATATATCTTAATACATTTTTTGTACCGCTTCATTTTTTTGAGCTTTAAGAAAAAGATAGAAGTAAGGAAAGTAAAGAAAGTGCGCAAGAGTCGTGAAGTGCAAGAGAGTGTTGGGAAAAGAAAGCCCCTTAGAAAAGAAGTTAGAGAAGGAAGTAAAGTAAGAAAGTAGACCCTAGAAAAGAAAGAAAAAGAAAGTAGGAATAATCGCTCTATTATGACATTATACTCCGCAGAAAGGGGACTACCAACCAAGTCTGTTTTTGTTGTTTTACCTCCCATTACCAGGTCCTGATACCATTTATTTATTTATTTATTTTTAAAATTACTATTGCACCTCATGCTTGTAATAGGTCCAGAAACGTAGACCACGTCTTTTGGAATTGGTCTGCTTTACCTGCTAAGAGAAATCTCATCTCTTCCAGATGTAATGTTTCCAACATATTTGATGTCCACATTTTTATTGTTGGTGTGGGCGCATTTTTCCAGAATTTAAGTATGAGCTTTTTTCCCATTATTAGCCCGTAATTGAATAAATTCTTCTGATACACGTTTAATTCAGGGATACCTTCCGATATTCCAAAAATGATCCATTCTGGTTTTGGTACCAGTTTTATTTTAATTAATTTTGAAAAAATATCAAATATTTCATACCAGAATTTTTGGATTTTTGTACAAATTGGTAGCTTCTTGACACAGACATTTATCACAGATTGGTGAAACATTAGGAAAGATTTTATTTAATTTAGTTTTTGAATAATATAGTCCATGTAATGTTTTGAATTGGATGAGCGCATGTCGTACGTTGATCGACCATTTATGCACCTGTAGTAAATGATTATCCCAGCTCTCTTTTGAAATTTTTATAGCTAATTCTTGTTCTCAGTCTCTTCTAATTCCATCTGTTGTGGGTATTTCTATGTTTAAAATGATATTATATAAGTACGATATTAGATTAGCTGATTCCGCCTTTGTCTTCATTGCTTCATCTAGTAAGTCGGAAGGCATATTATGATAGTCTTTTGTGTATTTTTTAAGATAATCACGAATTTGTAGATATTTAAAATATTGGTTATTTTTTAAATTATATTTCAGTTGTAGTTGTTGAAATGATAGTAATTTTCCCAATTCATACAGATCTTCGAGCGTTTTGATTCCCATTCTTTCCCATTGTATAAATGATTTGTCTATGATTGATGGTTTAAACGATGGGTTATTGACTATTGGTATTGAGAGAGATAGGTTTCTTAATTTTAGATTCTGTTTTATTTGTTTCCATGTTCTAATTGTGCTATATATAATTGGATTTTTATTATAATTTTTATTATTCAAATTTATTGGAGAGAGAATAATCGCTCCTATATTACTCGGGGAGCAGTCCCCTTTTTCCATTACAATCCAGTCCGCCTGCTGGGCAGAATTGTCCAGCAGGTGAATCATATTTTTAATATTTACTGCCCAATTATAATACATAAAGTTAGGTAGCGCTAGACCCCCCAACTCTTTTCGTTTATTAAGGTGTGCTCTTTGTATTCTATGGGATTTATAATCCCATATAAAATTTGTAATGTCTGAGTCCAATTTTTTGAAAAACTTTTTTGGGAGATATATAGGTATTGATTGAAATAGGTATAGAATTTGTGGCATTTATAGGCATTTATTCTGCCTATTAAGGACATCGGAAGTGTTTTCCAGAATTTAATCAAATTATTTAATTTCTTAAGTAAGGGATTATAATTGGCTTTAAACATATCCTGGTAATTTCTAGTAATTTCAATTCCCAAATATTTGAATTTTTCTGTAGCTATTTTAAAGGGGAATTTCCTGAGATGTGTTGAGTCTTTTGGTTTTATCGACATAATTTCACTTTTGTTCCAATTTATTCTATATCCTGAGAAGGATCCAAAGTCCTCAATTAAATTTAATATATTTGGTATACTAATTTGTGGTTTTGTGATGTACAGTAGTACATCATCGGCATATAGGGATATTTTGTTATTTGAATATTTTGTATTATAACCGTAAATATCCAGGTGTGTTCTTATTTTTTCAGCAAGGGGTTCAATTACCAAAGCAAATAACAGCGGTGATAATGAACATCCTTGTCTATTGCCCCTTGATAGTTCAAATTTTCGAGGATAATATATTATTAGTTAGTATTCTAGCCGTAGGTTTGTTATATAATAGTTTTATCCATGCAATGAAGTTCTCTCCCAATTGGAATTTTTGCAATACTTTAATCATATAATCCCATTCTACTTGATCAAACGCTTTTTCTGCGTCCAGTGAGATGATAGATAACTCTTGGTCATGAGATTTATGTGAGTGCATTATGTTAAGCAAACGTCTCAAATTATTGAATGAATGTCTCTTAGGTATAAATCCTGTTTGATCCTCATTTATTAGTCTACTAACATACCTGCTTAGTCCATGCAGACCAATATAATTAATAATAATAATAATAATAATAACTTTATTTATAAAGCACTTTAAACAACCACAGTTGCCACAAAGTGCTGTACATGAGAAATCATGAACAAAAGCTATTACAAACAATTAAAAACCATTAAAAACCGTAAAACGAAGGACTATAAAAAACACACTAAAAATTAAAAGACATTAAAAGCACTAAAAACAGGGGCAATGCCTCAGCCAGTGTCGAAAGCCAAAGAATAAAAATATGTTTTTATTCTATCTTTATGGATTAAAACAAATAATAACATTGGGAATTAAAACACATTTGATTGCATTCCGTTATCAAACATAGTCAATGTTCGCTCTGAAGACATTTCCAGCACAATAGGGTCAGGGAGGGGTGTGTGTGTGAATCAGTGCGGGGTGGATAGATGGCGGGAGTGGGGGGGTTAGAAGGCAGTCGGTGCAGAATGGATGGATTGAGGCAGGTGAATTAGTACGTGTTGGTTGGAGTAGGTAAAATTGTGAGGGGAGAGCACCGGGGATGTCAGTGGTGTTGAATGGGGGGGTTCAGTACGGGATGGATGTGGGTAGTCAAAAGTGCTGGAGAAGGTCAGCGGGTGAGGCAGCATCTATGGAGCGACGGAAATAGGCAACGTTTCAGGTCGAGACCCTTCTTCAGACTGTTCCCCCCATTCTTCTTGAATGGGAGGATCAGTACAGGATGGATGGGGGGGGAGATCAGCGCAGGATGAATGGGGGGGGGGTCAGTGCAGTGTGGATCGGAGGGTCTGTGCAGGATGAATGGGAGATCACTACAGGATGAATGAGGGGAAGAGGGGAAGGTGCAGGGTAAATGGAGGGTGGGTCAGTACGGGATGAATGCATGGATTAGTACAGGATGGATGAAGGAGAAGTGCAGGATGGATGGGAAAGGGGTAAGTACAGGGTGAATTAGGGAACCAGTGTAGGATGGATGGGGGGGGACAGGAGAATCAATGCTAGGTGGACAGGGTGATCAGCGCAGGATGAATAGATGGGGGGGGGTAGATGGGGAGGGGAGTATGGAAGATAAACAAGTTACTTATTTCTACTTTTGCACCTTTGTATTCTTAATAAATACATTTATATCCTTGTATTAAACATACACTAAAATGGTGTCGTCTAACCTTGGCAGACATAGCTGAGAGATTAAAGTTGCTTTAGCTGAAACATAATGGTGGCAGGACATAGCTGGGACATTAGAAGTTAATTTTAAGGGTGGCGAGTGAAGGACGAGATATGAGAGGAAATGTAAAGTTTAATAAGATTGAACCAAGGTCGGAAGCTAATGGTGGCGAGACAGAGAATACTAGAATCAAAGACAGATTGATGCAAAGGAGTACAGCATGAAAGATAATGTAGCAGAGTTAAGGCTGAAAGAGTGTAATAAAAAGCTGCTTGTTTCTGTGGATCAGAGAGCAATTAGAGAGCGGACAGGTGGTGTCATCTCTGAATGTTCCAGCCGAATATTTGCAAATAAAGGCTTTTCGTCTTCTTGAAGAATTCTCCGTGTCTGTGTCATCTTATCCAAACTTTGAGTCTTAAAACCACGACAAAATTGGCGCAGCGAGCAAGGTCGGTAAGAGACCGATAATTAAAAGACAAACAGCCCAGGGCACTTCCCAGCCCCTCTTGGCTCCTAGGGACAACAGGGAAAGGGTGGCCACCTAAAAAATTATGCAGTTTTCCGCTTCATTTGGACTAATAACCTGTTGAACATGGGTGGCCATTGGGGCACAGAAATGCCTAGGTAGTTAGAAGGTCTCTCCGATCCAAGAATCTGACACTAAATTGTTCTAAAAAGGAGGCCCGAAGGATTGTCCGAGAAGGCTGCGCTGTATGGTGAGTAATAAGAAAGTACAGCATTGCATTATGTGATAGTATTAAGAGTTTATTAGACCTCGTGGATACCACCCTGAGAGGTCAGGGGTTGCACGGACGAGGCAAGTATTCTGTGGATACCACCCTGAGAGGTCAGGGGTTTGTACGGGCAGAATAAGGCATTCTGTGGATACCACCCTGAGAGGTCAGGGGTTTGTACGGGCAGAATAAGGCATTCTGTGGATACCACCCTGAGAGGTCAGGGGTTTGTACGGGCAGAATAAAGTATTTTGTGGATAACACCTTGGGTAACTGAGGGCTGTACGGGCAAAATACGAATTTAAGGTAAGTGGGTAACAGAAAGTAGGTAACAGAAAGTGCTGCATTCTTTCTGCTGCTTGGTCTCTCAGCATTCTCTCTGCTGAGAGATCAAGATGAAATGTGCTTCCTTTGTTTGGAGAGTAATGGGAGTGGGGTGTGGTCAGATGTTGAGTGACTAGGATTTTGATTGGTTGTGATCTTAGTGGGGTGTGGTTAGAATTTGAGTGATGGTGAATATGACTAATCACGATCTGAATCAATGTCCAATCACAGCGCTCAGGAACCTGACTGATAGGGGATTAGACCATCCTACTTTAACTTAAAAGGGAGATAAGAATTATATAAATGTTAATTTTGAAACTTTAATCTGTGTAGAAAATTGCATAATTTCTTTGAAGTAAGAATGGAACGAATGTGATTTGTGTGTAAAAACCGGTTTTGAATGAATGAGGAAGTTCATATATGTGATAAGTCTTTTGTTTGTTGTAGACTACATGCTGTAAGGGTAGGTGTGTGTTTAAGAAATTGTAAGCAATGGGGGAGGTTACGAACAGCTGTAAGGTAACGTTTAACACTTTGTATCCTCGCAACTAATAAGGGGAAAGTTGGAAAATGTAGGTTGCTTGGTTTTTCTGATGTTTCTTTTAGATTTCTTTTCAGTAAAGTTAATTTGGAAAATTGTTACTAGTACTAGGAATTGGAAATTTAAAATAGTGGTGAGAATGGATTCAAATAATTGGAAATAAGTTAATTGCTGAAACATGACCAGCTTTTGTGGTTCGTTTAGATAAACATTCTGGTTGGAGAAGGGTAATGATTGTATGCTGAGATTTTCAGAAACAGTTGTGAGGAAGTGGCCCAAGGAAGGCACTTTCAAGATAAATGTGTGACAAGATGGAAGTGTTAATTATGAATTATATGACCACAGATAAGTTGGAAAGGTGGGAAAAGTGGAGAGGAAAGGAATTAGATGCACTTAGGCAGTTTATAAAGAAAGGAGAGAGAGGCAGTGAGGAGGTAACAGAAGTAGGAAACGACAGGTGTGAAAGTAATAAATCAGGAGGAGTCAGTGGAAGATTTTAAAAGAAAGGTGAATGCATTTGCAAAGGAGGCTAGAATATCTAAGAAGCAAGAAATTGAGTTTAGAATAAGAAAGAAGGCATACCAGAAAGGATTTAAGTGGGAAGCAGAGGGATGAATTGATGAGATTGCTTTAAACAGAAACGAGCAGGACAGACACAGATTATCCTTTGGGGCACCCATAAACTGAGAGGGCTAAAAATACCTTACCCAATATTACTGATGGGGCAGGAAATGGATTAGGGCTTTGGAGGAGGAGAACATGGGACGATTATTGGCTATGGGAGATTTGAAGGCACTGTTGGTGAAAGTGATAGGAACCACCAAACTGACAGAACTACTGAAGATGGCTGGTATAAAAATGCTGTGAACAATGCAATAAACAATGGCATGCTGTTTGACACAGTCAGGCAGAGGGTATGGCAGGCCCTCAGACAATGTTACCCACTTAAGGTGGACCCCAAGGAATAAAGGGGAGATCCACTGGGAGAGGCAAATAATCCAGCAGCCTATCTGGAGAACCAGCTGAAAAGGTGGAGACTTGAAAATGAACAAGAAATAGAAGGCAACCAGTTAATGAACACTATATTCTGAACCACTGTGGTGGATGTCATTCCTCCTAAAGTCAAGTCTAGATTGGAGGAGGTGGTGGGATTGTCATCTATTTCCCACCCCCGATTCAGCGATCATTTGGTCAATGAGGTCGAGAAATATCGCAAAGATAGGAAAAAGACTTGCAGACCTGCAGGAAGAGGTGCAGAGAAAAATGATGCAAATGTAACTTGAAGAGCTCAAAAAGAAAGAGCGTGAAAAAAGGAAAGACAATGTTGTTAATAACAATAGACCTGGTTGAAAAGACTGAAATAAGTGATGCACCGACACAGAGTGAGTCCTATGACAGAGCCAAACAGGGACCAGAGAATCCCATGCCAATAATAAATGTCTTTGAGGGAGTGTTTCCTCAAATGCCCTATCAGGAGTGAAATAAATCTGGATATAAGCTCAGACAGGACTGGGGTCCCCAAGGGTGGGAGGGATCTCAAGGAGGTCAAGAAAGGCTAGTAAGGAGACAGGTAATGCATAAGGTGTGTTGGGGATGTGAACAGGTATGGTAATCAGGATATAATAATAATTATATTAAGATAGTGGTGAACATAGCTATGGTAAGAACATTAAGAAGAGGTATTAAATACACCTAGGCTAGGATGCGGCAGGGTTTTAAATACTAGCCCCATGTTTTTAATCAGATGTTAAAGGCAGATTTGGAAGGTGTACCCTTAGAAAGTATTTGATACAGTATGTGGATGATTTGTTGGTTTGTTCCACCAGTGAGAAGCAATGTGAGAGAGACATTTTAATTTTCTTGGAAAAGATGGCACAGGAAGTCATAAAGTATCCAGGAAAAAGTTGGTTTTGTCAGCTGCAGGTAGAATATTCAGGACGAATAATATCTAAAGTAAAACCTATAGCGCATGATCAAATTGAAGAGATAATTGAAGTTTCCAAACCTCAGACAGTAGGACAGATGATGATGATCTTGGGAATGGCAGGATATAGTTCAGACTAGATTGGAAAGTATGTTGAAATTGTGATGTCATTAAGGAAAATAATGAAGGAAGAAGGACACACAAGTCTGAGAAATGTTTTACAGTCAGAGCTTTTGAATGAAGGGGACAAAAAGGTTTTGCTTGTGGATGTTTCTTGTTAAAGGGATCATAATAGCAAGTATGCAGGGTTTGAAGTGGTGCATCAGGATGAATTAGACTTTAAGGTAATTAAATTGGAAGCCTGCAATCTTGCTTAGCTGAGTTGGCAGAAATTAAGGCTTTAAGAGCAGCATGTGACATGAGGGAAGGTGAGAAAGCTGAAGTTTATATTGACTAAGCATATGTACATGGGGTCTGTCACATGGTTGGAGCAGTAGGGAAACAGAAAGGCTTTGAGAAAAGCAATGGAGACCCAATGAAAAGTTAGCAGTAAAGTACAGATCTGTTGAGGGAAATAATGAAGCCAGGGGCACTAGCTGTCATTAAATGCCAAGCACATAAGAAGGGGAATCAAAGTGCAGACGAAGCAGTCAGAACAGCATCTGGAGGATGATCAGCTGTTATTACGTCTAAGGTAAACTTGGATCTATTTAGGTGCAAGGACTGTAGTGAAGTTTCTGATGAATGAGGTAATCGAGAGTTTTGGTAGACCTACAGAAATCAGCTTTGACAACGGATTGTTTTCATTCAGAGAGTAGTCAAGCTGGTGCTACAGGCCCTTAGAGTAAAACACAGATTTGGATGTGTAACACCTGCAGTCACAGGGCATGGTGGAAAGAATAAATGGAACATTGAAGGCTAAGATAAATAAGATTTGTGTAACTACAAAGTTGAATTGGATCGATGCCCTGCCATTGGCACTGAAGAGATGTTGCATGCAAACTAACCGAATAACCCACATAACACCACATGAGATGCTTACTGGCCGACCTATGCAGGTGGCACAATGGAGAGGTCCCTACAAGGGGCCGAGTTTGGAACAGTTAGAGGTAGAATTTAAGAAGTATATGCAACAGTTAATTATGATATACAAGTCTATTTATGCACAGGCAAAGTAAAAGCAGTTGGAGGTGGACCAGGAGGAAGGACCCTTTAAACCTGGAGACAAGGTGTATGTATGAGCTTTCCAAACCACCCACCGCTGTTCAGGTAGGTTGATCTACCTGGTACCATTTCAATCCTTACATGAGGGCTGTCCCGCAGGTACGACTAGATAATAGCCCTGAGGTAAGTGAACAGGAGGACAAAGAAGTGAGAGAAGAGCAGAGTTCTAACAAGAACGTTGTTTGACGTCAGTGGTGGGCAAATTAATGGAAAGGATACTTAAAGATTATATATATAAGCATCTGGATAAACAGGGTCTGATTAGGAACAGTCAACATGGATTTGTGCCTGGAAGGTCATGTTAGACTAATCTTCTTGAATTTCTGAAGAGGTTACTAGGGAAATTGATGAGGGTAAAGCGGTGGATGTTGTCTATATGGACTTCAGTAAGGCCTTTGACCAGGTTCCACATGGAAGGTTTGTTAAGAAGGTTCAATTGTTGGGTATTAATGGTGGAGTGGCAAGATGGATTCAACAGTGGCTGAATGGGAGATACCAGAGAGTAATGGTGGATGGCTGTTTGTCAGGTTGGAGGCCAGTGACTAGTGGGGTGCCTCAGGGATCTGTGTTGGGTCCACTGTTGTTTGTCATATACATCAATGATCTGGATGATGGTGTGGTAAATTGGATAAGTAAGTATGTAGATGATACTAAGATAGGTGGTGTTGTGAATAATGAAGTAGATTTTGAAAGTCTACAGAGAGATTTAGGCCATTTGGAAGAGTGGGCTGAAAGATGGCAGATGGGTTTAATGCTGATAAGTGTGAGGTGCTACATCTTGGAAGGACAAATCAAAATAGAACGTACATGGTAAATGGTAGTGAATTGAGGAATGCAGTTGAACAGAGGGATCTAAGAATAACTGTGCATAGTTCCCTGAAGGTGGAATCTCATGTAGATAGGGTGGTAAAGAAAGCTTTTGGTGTGCTGGCCTTTATAAATCAGAGCATTGAGAATAGAAGTTGAGATGTAATGTTAAAATTGTACAAGGCATTGGTGAGGCCAATTATGGAGTATGGTGTACAATTTTGGTCACCAAATTATAGGAAAGATGTCAACAAAATAGAGGAGTACAGATCAGATTTACTAGAATGTTGCCTGGGTTTCAGCACCTAAGTTACAGAGAAAGGTTGAACAAGTTAGATCTTTATTGTTTGGAGCGCAGAAGGTTATGATGAGAGGGATAGACAGAGTTGACGTGGATAAGCTTTTTCAATTGAGAATAGGAAAGATTCAAATAAGAGGACATGAATTGAGAATTAAGGGACAGAAGTTTAGGGGTAACATGAAGGGGAACTTCTTTACTCAGAGAGTGGTAGCTGTGTGGAATGAGTGGAGTGGTGGAGGCAGGTTCGATTTTATCATTTAAAAATAAATTGGATAGGTATATGGACAGGAAAGGAATGGAGAGTTATGGTCTGAGTGCAGGTAGATGGGACTAGGTGAGAGTAAGTGTTCGGCACGGATTAGAAGGGCCGAGATGGCCAGTTTCATTGCTGTTATTGTTATATGGTTAAAGGTAATATGAGGTTTTTGGAGACATTAGTGACTATGAGACTGGTGTAAATAAGGTCAGAATAAAGGGGTTTATGTGTCTTGTTTGGGGAACAATGCTTCATCTTCATACATAATAATACTAGCCCGGAGGGGTCTTTCACTAAAGCCATGGATAAGGAGTGAGGTTAAAAGAAACGTAGGGTTAAAACATCAATTGTTTGGGTGGCTGGAGAGCATGTTGGGGGGTTTGGGGAGCATGGCTGATTAAAATTGGTTTGACCATTGGGGTTGTACTACTTGCAGTGGCAATCATGTTGTGCTGTGTTTTCCCCTGTATTAAGTCTCTCCTGGTGAAAGCTACTGTGAAGCAACTGCCAATGATAACGGGTGAAGACGAATCTGGCCCTCAAGGAAAGTGGACCTCGGTGATAGAATACTACTACAATGGAGTAGAAGTGTTAGGAAAATGTTAAACGAAGTCTGTAAGGGAAACTGGATCCTTTTTTCCTGCCTCACGTAATGGGGGTGGGTTTTTGGCCGGTTTCTCAGGGAGCCGGAGAAAGAACGCTACACAGCATTAAGCAAACTTAATTAAAAGAGCCTGCATTTTAGGGCTCTATGGGTAATTTGACCTGGGGGATGTGTGTGTGGTTTTCTTTGTCTTTTGACAATCGGTGGAGTCTCAGAGGAGGGAGTTATATGGAAGTTATAAACAAGTTACTTATTTCTAATTTTGCACCTTTGTATTCTTAATAAATACATTTATATCCTTGAATTAAACATAAGCTAATATGTAACAGTACAAAATGGTGTCGTCTAACCTTGGCAGACATAGCTGAGAGATTAAAGTTGCTTTAGCTGAAACATAATGGTGGCAGGACAAGGACATAGATGGGACATTAGAAGTTAATTTTAAGGGTGGCGAGTGAAGGACGAGATATGAGAGGAAATGTAAAGTTTAATAAGATTGAACCAAGGTCGGAAGCTAATGGTGGCGAGACAGAGAATACTAGAATCAAAGACAGATTGATGCAAAGGAGTACAGCATGAAAAATAATGTAGCAGAGATAAGGCTGAAAGAGTGTAATAAAAAGCTGCTTGTTTCTGTGGATCAGAGCAATTAGAGAGCGGACAGGTGGTGTCATCTCTGAATGTTTCAGCCGAATATTTGCAAATAAAGGCTTTTCGTCTTCTTGAAGAATTCTCCGTGTCTGTGTCATCTTATCCAAACTTTGAGTCTTAAAACCACGACAGGAGCACAGGGGATGTCAGTGAGGACTGAATAGAGGCGGGAATGGGGATCAGAGTGGGATGGAGTGGAGGGGTCTCAGGATAAGAGGGGTGGAGCGGGCGTACAAGAGAGAGAGGGGGGGGGGCTAGGTGGGGAGGAAGGAAGGTCCTCGGACAACATCACCCCGCTGCCTTGGCCGTTGGGAACTCCTCGCCACCGCCTCCTTCCTCCACCAGCCAACAGCAAGGTGCGGGGCCGGGCGGTGCAGTTCAGAGATCCTATAGCTATAAGATTTTTGATGCAGCTGCTTCAAAAGGGTCGGAGCGAATGATGGGCCCTGCACAGTGGCAACAGCGGCCGGGACAGCAGTTCCATCTCCTCCTCCTCCAGCCCGCCCTGATAAGGGCCTCTGCTTGTAAACCCACTAACGGGCTTTCAAAACAAACCCTCCCGCACTCCGAGGCCTCCCCCTCCTTCCCTCCTTCCACCCGGCCTCGGAGTGCTGGAGGGTTTGTTTTGAAAGCGGTTATCGCTGTTAGAGGATTTACAAGCAGAGGCCCTTATCAGGGCGGGCGGGGGACGGGAGGAGGAGGAGATGGAGCCGGTTCGCGGCCACTGCTGCCGCTGTTCGGGGCCTGTCATTCGCTCCGACCCTTCCTCATCCCGCACCTAGTATATTTGCCCGCACGACAGCCGCCGTCGACACGAAACGTCGCGTTCCTTTTCTCCAGCGATGCTGCCTGACCCGTGGAGTTACTCCAGTTTTTTGTGTCTATCTTCGGTACAAACCAGTATCTAGTTGCCAAGCCGAGCAAAATGACTCGGTGTTTAGGTTGCCCGGCGGTGCTTTGAGTGGCCAGTGGCACCCGGGCAACCGCTAATTTCGAGCCCTGTATTCCCTTTTCGCATTCACTCCCTAGACCCTAGGGACTTTTCATTTACAATACAAAATAATACTTACAAAACAAAACCGTGCAAACACATCCATCACCATAGTACAAAATCACCAAATTATCGAAGACACTAAATTTTCATATAACTATAATACAATCCTTATTGAGGATATATCCCCTCCCCCCCCCCCCCTGCGGTGCCCAGCGGTCCCAGAAATCCCCCAGGGTGCCCGTGGCCAGCGCGTAGTCCCTCTCTAGTACCACCCGGGCGCGGACGTAACCCCGGAAAAGGGGCAGGCAGCCGGCTCGGGCAGAGCCCTCTTCCTCCTGGCGCCGTGACTCGCAGCTAGCCAGCTTGGTCAGGCCCAGGGGCAACCCAAACCAGAACATCTTCAGCCCTACGCTCTCCCCTACGCACAGGCTGTCCAAAGATGAGGATGCCAGGAAAGATGTTCCCCATGTTGGGGGGAGTCCAGAACCAGGGGGTCGCAGTTTAAGAATAAGGGGTAGGCCATTTAGGACTGAGATGAGGAAAACCCTTTTCACCCAGAGAGTTGTGAATCTGTGGAATTCTCTGTCACAGAAGGCAGAGGATGCCGATTTACTGGATGTTTTCAAGAGAGAGTTAGATTTAGCTCTTAGGGCTAACGGAATCAAGGGATATGGGGAAAAAGCAGGAACGGGGTACTGATTTTGGATGATCAGCCATGATAATTTTGAATGGCGGCGCTGGCTCGAAGGGCCAAATGGCCTACTCCTGCACCTAGTTTCTATGTTTCTATGGTGGGTGTGAAGAGGAGCCAGAAGGCGAGGAGCAGCCCCTTTGCTGTCGGTATTGGAACAGGGGCTGCACATGTTTTTCAGATATGGGAGGGGAGAACCCGGAAGAAACCCACGTAGTCATTGCATCCGCCTCAACTACCTCCTCCGGCAGCTCGTTCCACACACCTACCACCCTCTGAGTGAAAAAGTTGCCCCTCAGGTTCCTATTAAATCTTTCACCCCTCACCTTCAACCATTCACTGTGAAGGTCCTGCTGTGAACATCTCACACTTATCTACGTTAAACAAACCGCCTACTTTAATGTCATCTGCAAACTTAGTAATTATGCCATGTGCATCCTCATCTAAATTGTCAATATCAACAACAAACAGCAATGGGCTCACGTTCCCTGAGGCACACCACTAGTCACAGGCCTCCAGTCTGAAACAAACTTCCACCACCGCCTTGTGCCTTGTTACATGAAGCCAATTATCCTTCCATATCTTCAGTCTCCCTCCCCCCTGACTCTCAGTCTGAAGAAGTGTCTCGCCCCCATTCCTTCTCTCCGGAGATGCTGCCTGTCCCGCTGAGTTACTCCAGCATTTTATGTCCAACTTCGGTGTAAACCAGCATCTGCAGTTCCCTCCGACCCATTTCGTCCGCTTCACTGCGAAATCTCCTTGAGGTATGCCGACTTTGAAGAAGTTCTCCTCCTCTCTCCGACGAGCGTTCTGCGACACCCTCTTGCTGCTCCCCCTCTGTGTTTCCTCCTGCTCCCCGGATCCTCGTTGTCACCTTCCCCTCAGCCAACACTTGTCGGAGAAAACTTTAAAACATAACACAAAGATCGGGCAAGACAATCAAGACTCTATTTCAGAGCGCCAACTACTATGATCACAGGAGATTGCCCGACGAACAAAGGTTCATCTACTCCTTATATACAGGATTTTCCTTTGATGTGAATGAATGAATAAGTTTATTGGCCAAGTATTCACATACAAGGAATTTGCCTTGGTGCTCCGCTCGCAAGTGACAGCATGACATACAGTGACAGTGTGTGTTTACTGTAGCAGGCACTTTAGCATTTTTCCTTCTCCTCCAAATGGTCTAATAACAATTATAAATCATGCCCCTCGGAAAGACACAGAAGAGGAAACGCTGCCCAATTCCACCACATTGCAGATAAACAAATGTCCTGCTCCTCCTTTCCACCTGATTTGATTGTTTTACGATTTCCATTTGTCCTTTCACAACAGAGAACAGAATCTGACTAAAGTAGACTGCAGATGGACACAAAATGCCGGAGTAACTCAGTGGGACAGGCAGCATCTCTGGAGAGAAGGGATGGGTGACATTTCGGGTCGAGACCCTTCTTCAGACTTCAAAGTAGACTGCTGTTAGATAGAGCTCTTAAAGATAGCAGAGTCAAGGGAACCGGGGAGAAGGCAGGATAGGGGTACTGATTGTGGAAAATTAGCCATGATCACAGTGAATGGCGGTGCTGGCTCGAAGGGCCGAATGGCATACTCCTGCACCTATTGTCTACCATCAAATATATATCTTTTGGGGGTTATTTTACTGCTTATTCTAAAGAAAAATTCTAAGCTTCTGTTATGTAAACTACTAGCAGAAAACTTGAAAATCACTTTCAATTTATTGAAAATGCAGCAGCTTCAAGTGAGTTTATTGTCATGTGTCCCTGATAGGACAATGAAATTCTTGCTTTGCTTCAGCACAACAGAACATAGTAGGCATGACTCCATATACCATTATATAAATATATACACAAATGAATAAATAAACTGATAAAGTGCAAATAACAGATAATAGTAAGATTAAACGAGAACTTACCAGTTTGAAGTTTGATCTTTATTTTATGAGGAGTTACGATGAGCAATTACGTGAAGAAGGCCGTCAGGCCGCATGCGCGTCAATCTTCAAAGCAGCGGTGTGAAATCACAGATAACAGTTGTTGAACTGAACATAGTAAGATTTAGAGAAGACTAGAACTACCAGATGATCTTTATGATACGAGGGTCGGGAGCGGAGGGCACGTAATCGCTCATCGTAACTCCTCATAAAATAAAGATCAAACTTCAAACTGGTAAGTTCTCGTTTAATCTTACTATTTTACTTCGGAGTCACGTGAGTGACTACGTGAAGATTTTAAAGCTCTGTGATTTCATGCCGTGAACACGAGTCCACACAACACAACTGCATCAGTTGACCACAGATGATTGAACATTAAAAAAACATTCAGACATGACATAGATTGAAACATGCTGATGTTTTTAAATGTACAAATAATAATAATAGTAACCCCTTTCATCCAGGAGGAAACTATAAAACAGAACCTAAAATAGGGTGGTAAATACCCTCGGTCTGGCAATGGGTTAGTTGTCAAATGATGGGAAAGGTTTGTTCGTTAGACCATCCTGCAGCCGCTAGGATGTGGTCCAGCGGAACGTCGATAACCCTAGCTGCTGATGTGGTTGCAGCCCTGGTGGAGTGAGATTGAGACTGCCAGTGATCACTCCTGCACAAGCCAGACCCCGTTTTAATCACCTGGAGGTGGTCTGTACTGATACCTTTTTATGAGGTTTTATGTAACTAACAAACCAAGCTAGTTCAGAGCCTCTAAGGCTCTTGGTGACCTTAACAAACTGTTGTAGATGTGTGACACCACACAACCGAAGGTCCATAGGGTATGCCAACCTCTAGTTTGAAACCTGATGCCCCTGGTCTGCTCTGCTTGCTAAGTCATAACATAAAATGTTATAGTCTACAGATGTAACCATCTTGTCCAGTCATAGCTTATGCAACGACTGGATCTGTTGCGCTGTAACCAGCGCCATGAGCATAACCTCTTTGTAAGTGAGTTTAACCAAGGACAGGGATGTAGTTGGAGCCCATTGGCGAAACAGCGTCAGCACAATGTCAACATCCTATATCTCTGAGTCCCTGTGCCTGAGAGATTCTGAGTTGAAGATACGTTGCATAAATCTGGCTATCAGTGGGTGAGATCCGAAAAGAGTGATGTCCCGATCCCAGCAACAAGTATGACGACAAGGCACTACTGGCACAAACTCTATCCCTCGTAAATTTAGTTTAGAGAGGAATTACAAAAACATGTTATACGTGTCGTGTCATACGTATGTTGGGCTGTAAACAGAACACTTCCCACTAATGATATGGGGGATGCACAATTTCTTGGTACTATCTCTCCAGGCCTCAGTGATCATGACCAACGTACGACCAGACAGTCCGAACCGTAGGTAAGGTCTTCTCAGACTCTGAATCAAAGATTTGATTCGACCATGCAGTGGATGGTCCTCCAGAGTCACGGGGTGAAGCTTACCTTTTCGGTTTTAGTTTATGGAGGTAAATAACGAGACCTACTTACCAGTGTCTCTAACTCCAGGTCCCTTACCTTTGCTGGAGTTTCAGCGAAGTTTCATTCGCAGACTCTGTCCATATGTTCGTCATTTCCTTTAGATCACTGATGCTGCGCCAACTTCTCTTGTAGTGGCTAGTCCGTCCCCGACGGAGCAGCAATTTTAGAGGCAAAGCACACCGCTTCCCCTCATGCGATCGTCGTACATTATGCATTAAGCATGGGATCCCGGCACATAGTCATATTCGGGTTCCTGTTTGGAGGTAATCCATACTAACCTTTGACACTCTTTTAGGGTGGGAGTAATTGCACCTGAACCAGGTGTACCATCCGTATCCTCAAATTGTCTGTGCATGCTTCTGTACCAAGCATGTTTTGCGACACCATCTCCCATAGTCTTTTGGATGGGAGGTAATGCAAACCTTGAACCAAGGCAGCTGCAGACATGTGACTTGAACTGCCTGTGTATGCATCCGTGACAGGAGGCATAATATATATGGCTCCATCTTCATCCGTCCGAATGGGAGGACTTATGCAACCTTAACCAGGAGCTGCGTCGACCATCTTCATCCTTCATACATCCGAATGGGAGGACTTATGCAACCTGACCCAGGAGCTGCCTCAGGCATGTGTGCATGTATTTTAGCACCATCTCCATCACTACGTTCAACCGAGTGGGAAGAATTGCAACCCTGAAACAGGTGTCACTTCAGGCACAAGTGCACTCTTCTGTAGCACCCTCTACCACTCCTCATTTGAGTGGGAGGAAATTTGCAACCCTGAACCAGGAGCTGCTGCCTGACATGCCTTAGGATGGAGCGTTCTTTGACTGCGACGAGTCGCAATCTTGACTGACATAGATGCCCAAGACTTGGCACTCATTCTGAGTTGGGGTGTCAGATTGCTTCCTTCAGCAGCTGCCAGGACTAGCTGTGCAAATCGATGCTCTGTTGGTATATTCATAACCAAACAGGCTGCACGTGGTAGTGACTCCGAGTCCTGCACCTTTCCGATGCCAATGCAGTCTACAGGGAAGGATTGGAGCGCCTCTGGCCCCCGTACGCCAGACATAGAGAGAGAAATGCTGGAAAAAAACCTGCCAGTTATTTGTCATGGGCGAAGATGTTTACATGAATGAAGACGCCCATCCCAGTTAAATCAGAGATTTGATCACTTTATTCATGTGAAGAAAGTCGGCGTCTGGGGGAAGAATCTTCCATAGTCCCTTTAATGAGCGGAATTACCATGACGCCACCATGTGTGCTCGCACAGGTGGCTGATAGGTATTGCTGAACAAGGCTTTCCAAGCCAGGGATCTATAACGCCATTGCAGGTCCGATTCCATTACACAATTTATTGGTGTAAGTGATAAATAATATAGCTTGTAATTTCTCTCTATTAACATAACTAAATTAGCATGATGATACATATTATGATACCAAGAACAAACTCCTGATCTGATAAATTAGTCAGAGGATACCAGCATAATGGTGCCCACCCTGTATAGCCATACTTTTAAAAAGAATACACTATTCCTGCTACTGCCATTGGAGGCATAGGGGTGTTTATCTTGTAACGTGAGGGGAACTCTGATGAATTGCAGTATGTGCCATGGACATACTTCTGGGGTAGGAGACAGTCACACATTGACCTTTCGTACTCCTCTCCACAGAGAGGGAGCTTAGTGAGCAGCCCTGTGCACAGGCGCTGCCATAGGCCCCCGTGGACCTGCGCTGATATGGTCCACCATATCAGGATGGGTTAAACATCCGTGGACGTACCCTTGTAGTCGGAGGGGAACCCTCCTGGCTGGGCTCCAGCCCAGGCCTCTCCGACTCCGTACGGTTGCCTACCTTTTGGGCTGCCGAAGTCGGAGTCGCTGACTGCACTGTCAGCGACTCGGGTAGCGAACCCGACGGCCACCGGCTACCCGCTCTCCCGTGGTCTGTGCCCGGCATTCCCGCGGACTGTAATATCTCCGCAGCCCGTCCGGATATCGCCCGAATTTAAAAAGCCCTTGGGAGTCGCTGACCGCACTGTCAGCGACTCAGGCAGCAAACCCGATGGCCACCCGCTACCCGCACTTCCACGGTCCGTAGCCGGCATCCCCGCAGTCCATAATAGGTTTCCACGCGGTCCGTCCGGGTCCGTCCGTCCGTCACGTGACTCCGAAGTAAAATGGGCTATTAATGTTCAGAGTTATGTCCGAGCCAAGTTTAATAGCCTGATGGATGTGGGGAAGCAGCTATTCCTGAACCTGGTCGTTGCAGTCTTCAGGCTCCTGTCATTCTACCTGAAGGTAGCAGGGAGATGAGTGGGTGGCCAGGATGGTGTGCGTCCTTGATGATACTGCCAGCCTTTTTGAGGCAGCGACTGCGATAGATCCCCTCGATGGAAGGGAGGTCAGAGCCGATGATGGACTGGGCAGTGTTTACCACTTTTTGTAGTCTTTTCCTCTCCAGGGTGTTCAAGTTGCAGAACCAAGCCACGATGCAAGCAGTCAGCATGTTCTTTACTGTGCACCTGTAGAAGTTAGAGAGTCCTCCTTGACAAACCGACTCTCCGTAATCTTCTCAGGAAGTAGAGGCGCTGATGTGCTTGCTTAATAATTGCATCAGTGTTCTCGGACCAGGAAAGATCTTCAGAGATGTGCACGCCCAGGAATTTGAAGCTCTTGACTCTTTCAACCATCGATCGTTGATATAAATGGGACTGTGGGTCCCCATCCTACTCTTTCCAAAGTCCACAATCAGTTCCTTGGTTTTACTGGTGTTGAGGGCTAGGTTATTGTGCTGGCACCATATGGACAGTTGCTCGATCTCTCTTCTATACTCTGACTCATCCCCATCAGTGATACATCCCACAACAGTGGTGCCGTCAGCGAACTTGATGATGGAGTTCGCACTATGACCGGCTACGCAGTCATGAGTATAGAGTGAGTACAGCAGGGGGCTGAGCACGCAGCCTTGAGGTGCTCCCATGCTGATTGTTATCGAGTCTGACACATTTCCACCAATACGAACAGACTGTGGCAGGCGTTTCCCGCTGAACCCCCACCGGGGGCGCTGCCCCTGGATCCTGCCGGGGGCCTAGTCAGCGTCCTGGACCCCCGGCCAATACTTCCTACTTTTTTTCAATGCTTAGTCCACATTGCTTAAAAATGTTGGGACTACTGTATGATAGTCAATACAAAATAATAGTTCAGATAAAAATTAAAAGGTTATTAAAGTAGCCGTAAACGAAAAAATATTCAAATTAAGGATGTTTCATTCTAAATATATTTAATATAAAATAATTATAAATAATTTAAAACACTATTAACATTTATGACAGAAATTAAAATTTGTGGTGATCTGTCGTGGAACAACCCCATTGCAGAAGATAACAGTGGTTACCCAGACCTCGGTGCTGGTTGCGAAGGGGCCCCCATAACAATTCAAGCTTCAGGGCCCCAAAAATGTAGGTCCACCACTGTACCTGCCTCAAGATAAAAATAATTTTAGCAGCCACAAATTTATCTTTCCACTTTGGTAGCAAAAACAGGAAGGCAGATTACTATCTAAATGGCGTCAAGTTGGGCAAAGGGGAAGTACAACGGGATCTGGGGGTCCTTGTACATCAGTCTATGAAAGTAAGCATGCAGGTACAGCAGGCAGTGAGGAAAGCAAATGGCATGTTGGCCTTTACAACAAGAGGAATCAAATATAGGAGCAAAGAGGTCCTTCTGCAATTGTACAGAGCCCGAGTGAGACCACACCTGGAGTATTGTGTGCAGTTTTGGTCCCCTAATTTGAGGAAGGACATTCTTGCTATTGAGGGAGTGCACCACAGGTTTACAAGGTTAATTCCCGGGATGGCGGGACTGTCATATGCTGAGAGAATGGAGCAGCTGGGCTTGTACACTCTGGAGTTTAGAAGGATGAGAGGGTATCTCATTGAAACATGTAAGATTGTTAAGGGTTTGGACACGCTAGAGGCAGGAAACATGTTCCTGATGTTGGGGGAGTCCAGAACCAGGGGCCACAGTTTAAGAATAAGGGGTAAGCCATTTTGGAAGGGAGACGAGGAAACACTTTTTCTCACAGAGAATGGTGAGTCTGTGGAATTCTCTGCCTCAGAGGGTGGTGGAGGCAGGTTCTCTGGATGCTTTCAAGAGAGAGCTAGATAGGGCTCTTTAAAATAGCGTAGTCAGGGGATATGGGGAGAAGGCAGGAACGGGGTAGATTGGGGATGATCAGCCATGATCACGTTGAATGGCGATGCTGGCTCGAAGGGCCAAATGGCCTACTCCTGCACCTATTGTCTATTATCTTGTTGAGTTAATTGTTGACTGTTGGATTACAGTGAGGCAGACAGAAACCGCTGTTGAGTCCACAGTATCCCAGAGAAATAAAGGGATAGAGAATTGAAATTCCACAGACATGTCACTGGAGTTTATATTACTTTAGTTTAGTTTCGAGATACAGTACGGAAACAGGCCCTTAGGCCCACCCAGTCCGCGCCGACCAGCGATCCCCGCACACTAACACTATCCCACACACACTAGGGACAATTTACAATTTTTTACCGAAGCCAATTAACCTACTAACCTGTACGTCTTTGGAGTGCGGGAGGAAACCAGAGCACCCGAAGAAAACTCTCGCAGCTCACAGGGAGAACGTACAAACTCCGTACAGACAGCACGCATGGTCAGGATGGAAGCAGGGTCTCTGGCGCTGTGAGGCAACAACTCTACCGCTGCGCCACCGTGCAAAGTAAAACCGTGACATATTGAAGAAAGTTATGTGAGAAACTAAACAACTGTGCCTACAGGGAAATCAGGGTTTGAGAATTTCAGGCTGGCAATAACAAAGTTATGTGTAGGAAGCAACTGCAGATGCTGGTTTACACCGAAGATAGACACAAAATACTGCAGTAACTCAGTGGGACAGGCAGCATCTCTGGAGAGAAGGGTCTTGACCATAAAAGTTACTCATTCCTTCTCTCCAGGGATGCTGCCTGTCCCGCTGAGTTACACCAGCATTTTGTGTCTATCTTTTATTGTGTTCAGTACTGCGTTTACAGACCTGTTATTCTGCTGCAAGAAAGGATTTTATTGTTCTGTGTCCACACATATTAAACACTGAAGTTTGTCAAAAAAATGCTGGAGTAACTCAGTGGGACAGGCAGCATTTCTGGAGAGAAGGAATGGGTGACTTTTCCAGTCGAGACCCTTCTTCAGACTGAGTCAGGGAGACAGAGATATGGAAGTGTTTCAGAAAGAACTGCAGATGCTGGAAACATATGATATGGAAGGTGAGGTGTGAAACGAGAGATCAAAGGGGACGATATTTAAGGAAAATCATTCACACGCTCTATTTTACACAGAGAGTTGTGAGTCTGTGGAATTCTCTGCCTCATGGGCCTGCACCTATTGTCTATTATCTATTGTCTATCATTGTTATCTGGGGGAAGGTGACAATGAAGCATACAAAGTCAAATTTAGTCAGGAGGACTGTCAGACTGGTCAGAGAACAAGGATGGGGGAGGGATGGATTTGCAATGCAAGGGTTACTTGAAGTCATTCATACTGCTCGGGTGTAAGCTGCTCAAAGAGAAATATGAGGTGCTGATCCTCCAATTTGCGTTGGGCCTCACTGACATTCTTTGGTGTAAACCAGCATCTGCAGTTCCTTCCCACATAATTCAGCCATATTGGTGTTTTCAACTAATTGCCTCGATATTTATAAAAAATACAGATTTAATTGAATGTATCACGTTGTGTAATCAAATATATTGAAATTTAAAATGCAAAGGAAGGTGTCTCTGACTAAAAGGAATGCAAACAGGACCCACTGATTGCAAATAAAAATCTACAAGGGAGAAAACATTGAGACATTGTGTCTGGAATTTTGAGTAATAATCAATATCAATGTTAACCTCTAAAATTAGAAAGTCTGAAGAAGGGTCTCGACCCGAAACATCACCCATTCCTTCTCTCCAGAGATGCTGCCTGTCCCGCTGAGTTACTCCAGCATTTTGTGTCTACCTTCATTTTAATCCAGCGTCTGCAGTTCCTTCCTACACATTTTGTCAACTCCTGTAACTTCTTTTGCACTTTGGCAAAAGTTCAGTTTAAATTCTTTATGATCACACTAATACTTAAAAAATACAAAGATATAGAAGAACCGGGTTCATATAGAGCTATAGCATTGTTAAATACAGATCAAAAAATATTAGCGAAAACATTAGCTAGAAGATTAAGTAAATATATTAGTAAACTAATAAACCCAGATCAGACGGGGTTTATCCCTAAGAGATATTCATCTAATAATATGAGACGTCTACTCAATATAATGCACTCACATAAATTTGAAGAACAAGAATTATCAATTATTTCGCTGGACGCTGAAAAAGCACTTGACCAAGTAGAATGGAATTATATGGATAAAGTATTACAAAAATTCCAACTGGGAGAGAATTTTATTTTATGGATTAAACTATTATATAATAAACCTACAGCTAGAATATTAACTAATAACATATTATCCTCGAAATTTCAACTATCAAGGGGAAATAGACAAGGATGCTCATTATCACCACAGTTGTTTGCTCTCATAATTGAACCGTTAGCAGAAAAAATTAGAACACATCCACATATCCATGGGTATAATACTAAATATTCAAATAATAAAATATCTTTATACGCGGATGATATATTATTATACATTACAAAACCTCAAATTACTATACCAAATATATTAAATTTAATTGAGGACTTTGGATCTTTTTCTGGATACAGAATAAATTGGAATAAAAGTGAAATTATGTCAATAAAACCGAAAGACTCAACACATCTTTTAAAATTCCCTTTTAAAATAGCTACAGAAAAATTTAAATACTTGGGTCTTGAAATCACTAGAACATATCAAGGCATGTTTATTATTTATTTTTTTAAATTATTTTTATTAGAAGTATGGTAAATTACAGTAATACACAACACTTATATCCTAATACATTTTTTATACCGCTTCATTTTTTTGAGCTTTAAGAGAAAGATAGAAGTAAGAAAAGTAAAGAAAGTGCGCAAGAGTCGTGAGGTGCAAGAGAGTTTTGTGAAAAGAAAGCCCCTTAGAAAAGAAGTTAGAGAAGGAAGTAAAGTAAGAAAGTAGATCCTAGAAAAGAAAGAAAAAGTAGGAACAATCGCAGAAAGGGAACCACCAACCAAGTCTGTTTTTATTGTTTTACCTCCCATTACCAGGTCCTGATACCATTTCTTTCTTTATTTATTTTTTAAATTACTATTGCACCTCATGCTTGTAATAGGTCCAAAAACGTAGACCACGTCTTTTGGAATTGGTCTGCTTTCCCTGCTAAGAGGAATCTCATCTCTTCCAGATGTAATGTTTCCAACATATTTGATGTCCACATTTTTATTGTTGGTGTGGGCGCATTTTTCCAGAATTTAAGGATGAGCCTTTTTCCCATTATTAGCCCGTAATTGAATAAGTTCTTCTGATACACGTTTAATTCAGGGATACCTTCCGATATTCAAAAAATGATCCATTCTGGTTTTGGTACCAGTTTTATTTTAATTAATTTTGAGAAAATATGAAATATTTCATACCAGAATTTTTGGATTTTTGTATAAAAAACAAAATAATGCGCTATGGTAGCTTCTTGACATAGACATTTATCACAGATTGGTGAAACATTAGGAAAGATTTTATTTAATTTAGTTTTTGAATAATATAGTCTATGTAATGTTTTGAATTGGATGAGCGTATGTCGTACGTTGATCGAACATTTATGCACCTGTAGTAAGTGGTTATCCCAGCTCTCTTTTGAAATTTTTATAGCTAATTCTTGTTCCCAGTCTCTTCTAATTCCTTCTGTTGTGGGTATTTCTATGTTTAAAATGATATTATATAAGTACGATATTAGATTAGCTGATTCCGCCTTTGTCTTCATTGCTTCATCTAGTAAGTCGGGAGGCATATTATGATAGTCTTTTGTGTATTTTTTCAGGTAATCACGAATTTGTAGATATTTAAAATATTGATTATTTTTCAGATTATATTTCAGTTGTAGTTGTTGAAATGATAGTAATTTTCCCAATTCATACAGATCTTCGAGCGTTTTGATTCCCATTCTTTCCCATTGTATAAATGATTTGTCTATGGTTGAAGGTTTAAACGATGGGTTATTAACTATTGGTATTGAGAGAGATAGGTTTCTTAATTTTAGATTCTGTTTTATTTGTTTCCATGTTCTAATTGTGCTATTTATAATTGGGTTTTTATTATAATTTTTATTATTCAAATTTATTGGAGAGAGAATAATCGCTCCTATATTACTCGGGGAGCAGTCCCCTTTTTCCATTATAATCCAGTCCACCTGCTGGGCAGAATTGTCCAGCAGGTGAATCATATTTTTAATATTTACTGCCCATTTATAATACATAAAGTTAGGGAGCGCGAGACCCCCCAACTCTTTTCGTTTATTAAGGTGTGCTCTTTGTATTCTATGGGATTTATAATCCCATATAAAATTTGTAATGTCTGAGTCCAATTTTTTGAAAAACTTTTTTGGGAGATATATAGGTATTGATTGAAATAGGTATAGGATTTGTGGTAAGAAAATCATTTTTATAGCATTTATTCTCCCTATTAAGGACATCGGAAGTGTTTTCCAGAATTTAATCATATTATTTAATTTCTTAAGTAAGGGATTATAATTGGCTTTGAACATATCCTGGTAATTTCTAGTAATTTCAATTCCCAAATATTTGAATTTTTCTGTAGCTATTTTAAAGGGGAATTTCCTGAGGTGTGTTGAGTCTTTTGGTTTTATCGACATAATTTCACTTTTGTTCCAGTTTATTCTATATCCTGAAAAGGATCCAAAGTCCTCAATTAAATTTAATATATTTGGTATACTAATTTGTGGTTTTGTGATGTACAATAGTACGTCATCGGCATATAAGGATATTTTGTTATTTGAATATTTTGTATTATAACCGTAAATATCCATGTGTGTTCTTATTTTTTCAGCAAGGGGTTCAATTACTAAAGCAAATAACAGCGGTGATAATGAACATCCTTGTCTATTGCCCCTTGATAGTTCAAATTTCGAGGATAATATATTATTAGTTAGTATTCTAGCCGTAGGTTTGTTATATAATAGTTTTATCCATGCAATGAAGTTCTCTCCCAATTGGAATTTTTGCAATACTTTAATCATATAGTCCCATTCTACTTGATCAAACGCTTTTTCTGCGTCCAATGAGATGATAGATAACTCTTATCAAGACTCAACACATGTTTTAAAATTCCCTTTTAAAATAGCTACAGAAAAATTTAAATACTTGGGAATCGAAATTACTAGAACATATCAAGGCATGTTTAAAGCAAATTTTGATCCTTTACTTAATAAATTAAATACACGAATTAAATTTTGGAAAACCCTCCCGATGTCTTTAATAGGCCGAATAAATGCAATAAAAATGATCTTCTTACCACAAATTTTATACCTATTTCAATCGATTCCTATATACCTACCAAAGAAGTTTTTTTTTAAACTGGATTCAGACATTACTAATTTGATATGGGACTATAAATCACATAGAATACAAAGAACACACTTGAACAAAGCTAAAGTATTAGGGGGCTTAGCACTCCCTAACTTCATGTATTATTATTGGTCAGTAAATATTAAAAATATGATTCAACTGATGGACAACTCTGCCCAGCAAGTGGACTGGATTGTAATGGAGAGGACTGCTCCTCTGGAAACATTGGAGTGATCCTCCTCTCACCAATGAAACTGAATAACATAAATTATAACAAAAACCCAATTATACATAGTACAATCAGAATTTGGAAACAAATAAAACAAAATATAAAATTAAGAAATCTATCTCTTTTATCTCCAATAGTTAATAACCCTTTGTTTAATCCCTCTATTACAGACAAATCTTTTATACAATGGGATAGACTAGGAATTAAAACGTTCGGTGACTTGTATGAAACTGGAAAATTACTATCATTCCAACAATTACAAATAAAATATAAACTGGGAAATAATCAATATTTTAAATATTTTCAAATATGTGACTATTTGAAAAAATATACAAAAGATCATTATAATAGCCCAGCAGATGTATTGGATGAAGCAATGCAGATAAAAGCTGAATCAGCAAACTTAATATCATATTTGTATAATATTATCTTAAATGTAGAAATACCATCTACGGAAGGTATTAGAAGAGACTGGGAACAAGAATTAGCTATTAAAATCTCAAAGGAAAGGTGGAATGAACATTTATTAAACGTGCATAAATGTTCGATTAATGTAAGACACACTTTAATACAATTTAAAATTTTACATAGATTATATTATTCCAAAACAAAAATTAATAAAATGTTCCCAAATGTATCATCCATTTGTGATAAATGTCAATCTCAAGAAGCTACTATAGCACACTCATTTGTTTTCTGTACAAAAATTCAAAAATTTTGGATTGAAATTTTTGAAATCTTTACAAAATTATTTAAAATAAAACTGATACCCAAAGCAGAATGGATTATCTTCGGAACAACGGAAGATAGTCCAGAACTAAATGTGTTCCAAAAGAAACTAATAGACTATGGGTTAATAACTGGAAAAAAGGTTAATCCAAAAATTCTGGAAAAACGCTCCAATACCAACTATAAACATGTGGATTTCAAATATGGATTTCGACTAATCCCCTCACCTCTACGATACCTCACGACGACACCTGACACCTAATCCGTGCCTCGACGAATCGCCGCCTCTCTCCCGCTCGCGCTCAGCGGAACCAACGGATCCAACCAGGGGGGCGGGGCCGAGCGCGGCGCAGGCGCACTGCCCGAGAGCCGGTTGGGGGGGGCGCATGCGCGCAGTGACGTTGACGTCGAGCCCAAGCCCCGCCCACCCCGCTTGTAGCGGCTGCAGCCCCTCCCCGCGGGAGCGCGAGCGGGAGGGAGGGAGACGGCCATTAATCGAGGCGGGGATTAGGTGTGAGGTGGGAGGTTTAGTCGAGACAAGGTTTAGTGAGTTGAGGTTTAAGTGTGAGGTGAAGTTTAGTCGAGACAAGAGGCGAGGGGTTGAGTCCAGGTGCAAAATCAGATTCATTTCTAGGAAAACAAACAAAATCGGAATTCCGATTTAAATCCGAAGAATATCTGGACTAAAGTCGCTTCTGGGATTTGGTTCCCTGAAGCTTAAGCTTCATTAGTTTCATAGTAGATCTGCCCCAGGGCAGGTACTATCACAACATTCAAGAAACTGTGAGACACGTACATATGGATAGACAAAAATGCTGGAGAAACTCAGCGGGTGAGGCAGCATCTATGGAGCGAAGGAAATAGACAATGTTTCGAGGGGGAGGTCTCTGACAAAGAGCAATCCAACCAAGACCTCAACGGTGGAACAGGCGGAGGACGATGGCTGACCTTAGTGGAGCGTCACAACGGCTGGGAAGGCGGATGAAGGCTGCAGCAGAAACGGTTCTCCGGTCGTCTTGGACTCCATACCACTGGATCCTGACCCAGATCTGTCAAGGACCGTGGGGTGGCTGTCTGTGCACCAGTCTCCCCACGTTAAACAAAGTCACGGACTGGCGTCCTCCAACCCTGGAGACACCCATGGCCATGACCGAGGGGGGCCTAAGAAGAAGATGGTCTTACCCTTGTCAACCTTCTAGATTTGATTTGATTCAATTTATTGTCATTGTCTTCAAGTAAGAGACAACAAATTGCTATTTCCCATACAGTCATACGAATAAAAAAATGTTTAAAACGAAAACACAGAACAATAGTCCACAACACAAACATCCCCACAGCGGCACCAAAGTTCCCCACTGTGAGGGAAGGAACGAATGTCCAGTCAACTTCCTCGCTGATGTTCCCCGATGTTCACCCGTGGTCGTGGCCTCCCGAGCCCCCCGCAGTCGCCGCTATGGGCGGCCCGATGTTCAGGCCCTCTCGCCGGGAACGATGGAACCCCGACGTCGAACGGAAGAACGTCCTCAGTGGCCTGGACCTCTGAATCGGCCACCTCCCTCCGGAGTCTGCGGCTCCCGAAGTCCACAGGCCGAGCTGGCGGAGATTCAACGCTGGCGGCCCCCGGTAAAGAGTCCCAGAACTCCGCAATGTTGGTCAGCACCGCCCGTGCTGGGAGCTCTGCAAAACACAGCTCCGCGATGTTGATGCAGCAGGCTCAACACTCCGGAGCTTCAAACGGCGATCCCAAGTGAGACATTGCTCGCTCCGGGATGTATCCAGCGCTGCGCTGCCGCTGCTGATGCTCTGGTCCGATCCCGGCAGGAAAGGTCGCGCCAATCCAGTAGGTAGGCCGCTAGGAGGGGGGCGAGGGCGCGACTCGAATAATAGTTGCATCCTCGCCAGGAAGCGACTAAAGGATGGTTTCCCCCTTACCCTACCCCCCTCCCCCACATAAAATAGAAAGAAAAAAAACATACTTTAAACAGACTAAAATAAAAAAGACAAACATACTGTAGGCAGACTTGGTTACTTCTTCAAAAACTCAATCAAATTCGTGAGACATGATCTCCCATCACACAAATCCATGGACCAGCCCGTATCGGGGGGAAACCTTCCTGTAGTAATCAGGCACCATTGTTCCAGAGTCAAGAATCAAGAATCAAGAGTGTTTCATTGACCTTTCACACTTTACCCTTCAATACACTGTGTCTCCCTCTGTACATAACACAGAACAACATGGTGCATGTGTCTGTTTCTGGAGCCCGGCCTCTTGCTCTGATTTCTGCATTAGTTTAGTTTAGAGAAACAGCGCAGAATCAGGGACTTTGGCCGACTGAGCCCGAGTCGGCCAGCGATCTCTGCACACTAGCACTATCCTGCACACACTAGGGACTATTTTACAATTTTACCAAAGCCAATTAACCTACGTCTTTGGAGTGTGGGAGGAAACTGGGGCACCCGGAGAAACCCCACGCAGGTCACAGGGAGAACGTACAAACTCCGTACAGACAGCACCCGTGGTCACGATCGAACCCGGGTCTCCGGCGCTACAAGGCAGCAACTCTGCCGCTGCACCACCGTGCCGCTCTAATTAGACATGTTTCATAAAGAATTTAAACTGAACTTTCGCCAACATGCAAAAGAAGTTACATGAGTTGACGAAATGTGTAGGAAGGAACTGCAGATGCTGGTTTAAAACAAAGGTAGACACAAAATGCCGGAGTAACTCAGCGAGACAGGCAGCATCTCTGGAGAGAAGGAATGGGTGACATTTCGGGTCGAGACCCTTCTTCAGACGTTCTAATTTTAGGTGTTAACATTGGTATTGATTATTACTCTAAATTCCAGACTCAATGTCTCAATGTTTTCTCCCTTGTAGAGTTATATTTGCAATCAGTGGGTCATATTTGCATTCCTTTTAGTCAGAGACACCTTCCTTTGCATTTTAAATTTCAATATATTTGATTACACAACGTGATACATTCAATTAAATCTGTATTTTTTGTAAATATCGAGGTAATTAGCTGAAAACACCAATATGGCTGAATTATGTAGGAAGGAACTGCAGATGCTGGTTTACGCCAAAGAATGTCAGCGTGAGGCCATACGCAAATTGGAGGAACCAATTTCACTTGGGCAGCTTACACCCCAGTGGTATGAATGACTTCAAGTAACCCTTGCATTGCAACTCCATCCCACCATGCATCCTCGTTCTCCGACCAGTCTGACAGTCCTCCTGACTAAATTTGACTTTGTATGCTTCGTTGTCACCTTCCCCCAAATAACAATGATAGACAATAGACAATAGGTGCAGGCCTAGGCCATTCGGCCCTTCGAGCCAGCACCGCCATTCAATGTGATCATGGCTAATCATCCACAATCAGTACCCCGTTCCTGCCTTCTCCCTATATCTCTTCACTCCGCTATCTTTAAGAGCCCTATCTAGCTCTCTCTTGAAAGTAACCAGCGAACCAGCCTCCACTGCCCTCTGGGGCAGAGAATTCCACAAACTCACAACTCTCTGTGTGAAAAAGAGAGTGTGTGAATGATTTTCCTTAAACATCATCCCCTTTGATCTCTCGTTTTCACACCTCACCTTCCATATCATATTTTTCCAGCATCTGCAGTTCTTTCTGAATCACTTCCATATCTCTGTGTCTCCCTCTCCCCTGACTCTCAGTCTGGTCTTGACTGGAAAAGTCACCCATTCCTTCTCTCCAGAGATGCTACCTGTCCCGCTGAGTTACTCCAGCATTTTTTTGTCAATCTTCAGTGTTTAATATGTGTGGACACAGAACAATGAAATCCTTTCTTGCAGCAGTGTAACAGGTCTGTAAACGCAGTACTGAACACAATAAAAGATAGAAACAAAATGCTGGAGTAACTCAGCGGGACAAGCAGCATCCCTGGAGCGAAGGAATGAGTGACTTTTTTTGGTCGAGACCCTTCTCTCCAGAGATGCTGCGTGTCCCACTGAGTTACTCCAGCATTTTGTGTCTATCTTCGGTGTAAACCAGCATCTGCAGTTGCTTCCGACCCATAACTTTGTTATTGCCAGCATGAAATTCTCAAGCCCTACTTTCCCTGTAGGCACAGTTGTTTAGTTTCTCACATAACTTTCTTCACCTAGGCAAGGTTTTACTTTGCACGGTGGCGCAGCGGTAGAGTTGCTGCCTCACAGAGCCAGAGACCCGGGTTCAATCCTGACCATGCGTGCTGTCTGTACAGAGTTTGTACATTCTCCCTGTGACCGCGTGGGTTTTCTCCGGGTGCACCAGTTTCCTCCCACACTTGGAAGACGTACAGGTTAGTAGGCTAATTGGCTTTGGTAAAAAAAAATGTAATTGTCCCTCGTGTGTGTAGGATAGTGTTAGTGTGCGGGGATCGCTGGTCGGCGCGGACTAGGTGGGCCAAAGGTCCTGTTTCCGTACTGTATCACGAAACTAAACTAAACTCTAGTGACATGTCTGTGGAATTTGAAATCTCTATCCCTTTATTTCACTGGGACACTGTGGACTTGTCTTGTCTTGTGGTCATCACTCCCGAAGAGTCCACCAGGGACTATACTGGAATTATCCTACACCCACTAGGGCCAATGTTTACATTTACCAAGCCAATTAACCTACAAACCTGTACGTCTTTGGCGTGTGGGAGGAAACCGAAGATCTCGGAGAAAACACACGCCGGTCACGGGGAGAACGTACGAACTCCGTAGAGAGCACCCGTAGTCGGGATCGAACCCGTCTCCGACGCTGCCAGCGCTGTAAGGCAGCAACTCTACCGCTGCGCCACTGTGACCGCTGTCACCGTGACTCAGCAGCGGTTCCTGTCTGCCTCACAATAACGCTATAGTTAACTCAACTAGAACAATTTGTGGCTGCTAAAATTGTCTTTATTTTGAGGCAGGTACTATCACAACATTCAAGAAACAGTGAGACACGTACATATGGATAGGACAGGTTTGGAGGGATATGGAGCAAACGCAGGCAAGTGGGATTAGTGTAGCTGGGACATGTTGGCCCATGTGGGCAAGTTGGGCCGAAGGGCCTGTTTCCACATTGTATCACACAAGAGTGAACATGTAAACATAGTACTCTGTAAAGTTTAGTAAACGAGAAAAAAAGTTGTTTGTGTAAAAATACTCACAAATACACATATATATATATATATCATATACACACATATATATCATTATATGTATATATATCTGGTATATATGTATATATATATATATATGATACATATGTGTGTATGATACATATATATGTGTGTATTTGTGAATATCTCTCTATGTTTCTATGTTTCCTACACATTTTGTCAACTCCTGTAACTTCTTTTGCACTTTGGCGAAAGTTCAGTTTAAATTCTTTATGAAACATGTCTAATAATTAGGGCGGCATGGTGGTGCAGCGGCAGAGTTGCTGCCTTGCAGCGCCGGAGACCCGGGTTCGATCTGTATGGAGCTTGTACGTTCTCCCCGTGACCTGCGTGGGGTTTCTCCGGTTGCTCCAGTTTCCTCCCACACTCCAAAGACGTAGGTTAATTGGCTTTGGTAAAATTGTAAAATAGTCCCTAGTGTGTGCAGGATAGCGTTCGTGTGCAGTGATCGCTCGCCGGCGCGGGCTGAGTGGGCGGAAGTGCCTGTTTCCGCGCTGTTTCTCTAAACTAAACTAAACTGAACTAATGCAGAAATCGTAGCAAGAGGCTGGGCTCCGGAAACAGGCATATGCACAGTTATCTGCTCATGCTCTGTGTTATGTACAGAGCGAGACGCAGGGATATGGAAGGGTAAAGTGTGAAGGGTCAATGAACCACTCTTGACTCTGGGACAATGGTGTCTGATTACTACAGGAAGGTTTCTCCCCCCTTAGATAGAGGCTGATCCATGGGTTTGTGTGATGGGAGATCATGTCTCACGAATTTGATTGAGTTTTTGAGGAAGTAACCAAGAAGGTTGACAAGGGTAAGACCATCTTCTTTTTAGGCCCCCCTCGGTCAGGGCTGACCATGGGTGTCTCCAGGGTTTGAGGACACCAGTACGTGACTTTGTTTAACGTGGGGAGACGGGTACACAAACAGCCACCACACGGTCCTTGACAGATCCGGGTCAGGATCCAGTGGCATGGAGTCCAAGACGACCGGGGACCCTTTTCTGCTGCAGCCTTCATCTGCCTTCCCAGCCGTTGTGACTCTCCACTAAGGTCAGCCATCGTCCTCTGCCTGTTCCACCGTTGAGGTCTTGGTTGGATTGCTCTTTTTCAGAGTCCTCCCCCTCGACCTTACTGTCATGGGTGGCCCTACCAGGAGCATAGCTCCAAGCGGCATCGCTCTCAGGATCTCAGGAGACAAGCTTCTCCACCACGACAAGGTGACAATCCACGGAGACCATATGCATTGTCCATATGGACTTCAGGACGGCCTTCCATAAGATTCAACATAGTAAGCTGCTCTGGAAGGTCAGATTGCATGGCGTCCAAGAAGAGCGAGCTAGTTCGATACAGTATGTAGGAAACAACTGCAGATGCTGGTTTATGCTGAAGACAGACACGAAATGCCGGAGTAACCCAACGGGACAGGCAGCGTCTCTTGAGAGAAGGAATGCGTGACCTTTCCAGTAGAGACCTTTCTTCAGACTGAGAGTCAGGAGAAAGGGAGACAGAGATATGGAGGGATAAGGTGTGAAAACGAGAGATCAAAACAGATGTTGCTAAGCAAATTTAGAATGGACCATTGTGTCAGAAATACATCGCAAAGCTGCAAGAAGACAGCAGGGGATAGGGACAGGTGGAGTGCTTAAACATGTGTAATGTCCTCTTCTTGCGTCATACATAATTCTGTGCTTTAAAGAAAGTTGAAACTGAACATGTGTAGAATTGGCTTCCACTGCCCTCTGAGGCAGAGAATTCCACAGGTTCACAACTCTCTGTGTGAAAAAGTATTTCCTCATCTCCGTTAAATGGCCTCCCCCTTATTCTTAAACTGTGGCCCCTGGTTCTGGACTCCCCCAACATTGGAAACATGTTTCCCGCCTCTAGCGTGTCCAAACCCTTAATAATCTTATATGTTTCAATATAAAATGGCCTCATACAGCTAAAAAAATCTTTACAAAAAATGTTACCCGAAATGTCTCTTTACCTAGCACTGAGATGAGAAAAAACGTTTTCACGCAGAGTTGTGAATGTGTGGAATTCTCTGCCACAGAAGGCAGTGGTCTCATCTCCTTCAGCAGCACCTTGGTCTCCCTTCCTGAGCTCAGACACCCACTTCTCCTCACCTCACCTACACTCACTTCCCCTCACCTACACACTTACACCTCGACTAATCCCCTCACCTACACACTTACACCTCGACTAATCCCCTCACCTACACACTTACACCTCGACTAATCCCCTCACCTATACACTTACACCTCGACTAATCCCCTCACCTATACACTTACACCTCGACTAATCCCCTCACCTACACACTTACACCTCGACTAATCCCCTCACCTACACACTTACACCTCGACTAATCCCCTCACCTATACACTTACACCTCGACTAATCCCCTCACCTCTACGACACCTCACGACGACACCTGACACCTAATCCGCGCCTCGACTAATCGCCGCCTCTCTCCCGCTCGCGCTCAGCGGAACCAACGGCTCCAACCAGGGGGGCGGGACCGAGCGCCGAGAGCGGCGCAGGCGCACTGCCCGAGAGAGACGGTGGGGGGGGAGGGGCGCACGCGCGCAGAAGTTGACGTCGAGACCGAGTCCCGCCCGTGGCGGCTGCAGCCCCTCCCCGTGGGAGCGAGCGGGAGGGAGGGAGGGAGGGAGGGAGGCGGCCATTAGTCGAGGCGGGCATTAGTCGAGGCGGGGATTAGGTGTGAGGTGGGAGGTTTAGTCGAGACAAGGTTTAGTGAGTTGAGGTTTAAGTGTGAGGTGAAGTTTATTCGAGACAAGAGGCGAGGGGTTTAGTCCAGGTGAAAAATCAGATTCATTTCTAGGAAAACAAACAAAATCGGAATTCCGATTTAAATCCGAAGAATATCTGGACTAAAGTCACTTCTGGGATTAGGTTTCCTGAAACTTAAGCGTCATTAGTTTCATAGTAGATCTGCCCCAGGGCAGGTACTATCACAACATTCAAGAAACTGTGAGACACGTACATATGGATAGACAAAAATGCTGGAGAAACTCAGCGGATGAGGCAGCATCTATGGAGCGAAGGAAATAGACAATGTTTCGAGGGGGAGGTCTCTGACAAAGAGCAATCCAACCAAGACCTCAACGGTGGAACAGGCGGAGGACGATGGCTGACCTTAGTGGAGCATCACAACGGCTGGGAAGGCGGATGAAGGCTGCAGCAGAAACGGTTCTCCGGTCGTCTTGGACTCCAGACCACTGGATCCTGACCCAGATCTGTCAAGGACCGTGGGGTGGCTGTCTGTGCACCAGTCTCCCCACGTTAAACAAAGTCACGGACTGGCGTCCTCCAACCCTGGAGACACCCATGGCTATGACCGAGGGGGGCCTAAGAAGAAGATGGTCTTACCCTTGTCAACCTTCTTGATTTGATTTGATTCAATTTATTGTCATTGTCTTCAAGTAAGAGACAACAAATTGCTATTTCCCATACAGTCACACGAATAAAAAAATTTTAAAAACTAAAACACAGAACAATAGTCCACAACACAAACATCCCCACAGCGGCACCAAAGTTCCCCAAGGTGATGGAAGGAACGAATGTCCAGTCAACTTCCTCGCTGCTGTTCCCCGATGTTCACCCGTGGTCGTGGCCTCCCGAGCCCCCCGCAGTCGCTGCTACGGGCGGCCTGATGTTCAGGCCTTCTTGCCGGGAACGATGGAACCCCGACGCCGAACGGAAGAACGTCCTCAGCGGCCTGGACCTCTGAATCGGCCACCTCCCTCCGGAGTCTGCAGCTCCCGAAGTCCACAGGCCGAGCTGGCGGCCCCCGGCAAAGAGTCGCAGGACTCCGCGATGTTGGTCAGCACCGCCCGCGCTGGGAGCTCTGCAAAACACAGCTCGGCGATATTGATGCAGCAGGCTCAACACTCCGGAGCTTCAAACGGCGATACCAAGTGAGACATTGCTCGCTCCGGGATGTATCCAGCGCTGCGCCGCCGCTGCTGATGCTCTGGTCCGATCCCGGCAGGAAAGGCCGCGCCAATCCAGTAGGTAGGCCGCAAGGAGGGGGGCGAGGGCGCGACTCGAATAATAGTTGCATCCTCGCCAGGAAGTGACCTAAGGATGGTTTCCCCCTTACCCTACCTCCCTCCCTCCCCCACATAAAATAGAAAGGAAAAAAAACATACTTTAAACAGACTAAAATAAAAAAAGATAAAAACACAAACAGACTGTAGGCAGACTTGGTTACTTCTTCAAAAACTCAATCAAATTCGTGAGACATGACCTCCCATCACACAAATCTATGGACCAGCCCGTATCTAAGGGGGGGAAACCTTCCTGTAGTAATCAGGCACCATTGTTCCAGAGTAAAAAATCAAGAATCAAGAGTGTTTCATTGACCTTTCACACTTTACCCTTGAATACACTGTGTCTCCCTCTGTACATAACACAGAACAAAATGGTGCATGTGTCTGTTTCTGGAGCCCGGCCTCCTGCTCTGATTTCTGCATTAGTTTAGTTTAGACAAACAGCGCAGAATCAGGGACTTTGGCCGACTGAGCCCGTGTTGGACAGCGATCTCTGCACACTAGCACTATCCTGCACACACTAGGGACTATTTTACAATTTTACCAAAGCCAATTAACCTACGTCTTTGGAGTGTGGGAGGAAACTGGGGCATCCGGAGAAACCCCACGAAGGTCACAGGGAGAACGTACAAACTCCGTACAGACAGCACCCGTGGTCACGATCGAACCCGGGTCTCCGGCGCTACAAGGCAGCAACTCTGCCGCTGCACCACCGTGCCGCACTAATTAGACATGTTTCATAAAGAATTTAAACTGAACTTTCGCCAACATGCAAAAGAAGTTACATGAGTTGACGAAATGTGTAGGAAGGAACTGCAGACGCTGGTTTAAAACAAAGGTAGACACAAAATGCTGGAGTAACTCAGCGAGACAGGCAGCATCTCTGGAGAGAAGGAATGGGTGACGTTTCGGGTCGAGACCCTTCTTCAGACTTTCTAATTTTAGGTGTTAACATTGGTATTGATTATTACTCTAAATTCCAGACACAATGTCTCAATGTTTTCTCCCTTGTAGAGTTATATTTGCAATCAGTGGGTCATATTTGCATTCCTTTCAGTCAGAGACACCTTCCTTTGCATTTTAAATTTCAATATATTTGATTACACAACGTGATACATTCAATTAAATCTGTATTTTTTGTAAATATCGAGGTAATTAGCTGAAAACACCAATATGGCTGAATTATGTAGGAAGGAACTGCAGATGCTGGTTTACGCCAAAGAATGTCAGAGTGTGGCCCAACGGAAATTGGAGGAACAGCACCTCGTATTTCACTTGGGCAGCTTACACCGCAGTGGTATGAATGACTTCAAGTAACCCTTGCATTGCAAATCCATCCCTCCCTCATCCTCGTTCTCTGACCAGTCTGACAGTCCTCCTGACTAAATTTGACTTTGTATGCTTCGTTGTCACCTTCCCCCAGATAACAATAATAGACAATAGACAATAGGTGCAGACCTAGGCCATTCGGCCCTTCGAGCCAGCACCGCCATTCAATGTGATCATGGCTGATCATCCACAATCAGTACCCGGTTCCTGCCTTCTCCCCATATCCCTTCACTCCGCTATCTTTAAGAGCCCTATCTAGCTCTCTCTTGAAAGTATCCAGAGAACCGGCCTCCACTGCCCTCTGAGGCAGAGAATTCCAGACTCACAACTCTCTGTGTGAAAAAGAGAGTGTGTGAATGATCTACTTGATTCTATGTTTCCCTTAAACATCGTCACCTTTCATCTCTTGTTTTCACACCTCACCTTCCAGCATCTGCAGTTCTTTCTGAAACACTTCCATATCTCTATGTCTCTCTCTCCCCTGACTCTCAGTCTGAAGAAGGGTCTCGACTGGAAAAGTCACCCATTCCTTCTCTCCAGAAATGCTGCCTGTCCCGCTGAGTTACTCCAGCATTTTTCTGTCAATCTTCAGTGTTTAATATGTGTGGACACAGAACAATTAAATCCTTTCTTGCAGCAGTATAACAGGTCTGTAAACGTAGTATTGACCACAATAAAAGGTAGACACAAAAGGCTGGTGTAACTCAGCGGGACAGGCAGCATCTCTGGAGAGAAGGAATGAGTGACTTTTTTTGGTCGAGACCCTTCTCTCCAGAGATGCTGCCTGTCCCACTGAGTTACTCCAGCATTTTGTGTCTATCTTCGGTGTAAACCAGCATCTGCAGTTGCTTCCTACCCATAACTTTGTTATTGCCAGCCTGAAATTCTCAAGCCCTGCTTTCCCTGTAGGCACAGTTCTTTAGTTTCTCACATAACTTTCTTAAACTAGGCAAGGTTTTACTTTGCACGGTGGCGCAGCGGTAGAGTTGCTGCCTCACAGCGCCAGAGACCCGGATTCCATCCTGACCACGCGTGCTGTCTGTACAGAGTTTGTACATTCTCCCTGTGACCGCGTGGGTTTTCTCCAGTTGCTCCAGTTTCCTCCCACACTCCAAAGACATACAGGTTAGCAGGCTGATTGGCTTCGGTCAAAATATTGTAAATTGTCCCGAGTGTGTGTGGGATAGTGTTAGTGTGCACCTGTGCGGGGATCGCTGGTCGGCGCGGACTGGGTGGGCCAAAGGTCCTGTTTCCGTACTGTATCTCGAAACTAAACTAAACTCCAGTGACATGTCTGGGGAATTTGAAATCTCTATCCCTTCATTTCTCTGGGATACTGTGGACTTGTCTTGTCCTGTGGTCATCACTCCCAAAGAGTCCACCAAGGACTATACTGGAATTATCCTACACCCACTAGGGCCAATTTTTACATTTACCAAGCCAATTAACCTACAAACCTGTACGTCTTTGGAGTGTGGGAGGAAACCGAAGATCTCGGAGAAAACCCACGCGGGTCACGGGGAGAACATACAAACTCAGTACAGACAGCACCCGTAGTCGGGATCGAACCCGGGTCTCCGACGCTGCCAGCACTGTAAGGCAGCAACTCTACCGCTGCGCCACCGTGACCGCTCAGCAGCGGTTTCTGTCTGCCTCACAGTAACGTTACAGTTAACTCAACTAGATGAATTTGTGGCTGCTAAAATTATCTTTATTTTGAGGCATGTACTATCACAACATTCAAGAAACAGTGAGACACGTACATATGGATAGGACAGGTTTCGAGGGATATGGACCAAACGCAGGCAGGTGGGACCAGTGTAGCTGGGACATGTTGGCCCGTGTGGGCAAGTTGGGCCGAAGGGCCTGTTTCCACACTGTATCACTCTATGACTCAAGAGTCAAGAGTGTTTTATTGTCATGTGTCCCGGATAGAACAATGACATTACTTGCAGCAGCACACCAGAACATGTAAACATAGTACTCTGCAAACAGTTCAGTAAACGAGAAAAAAGGTTCAGTGTGTGTAAAAAAACCTCACAAATACACATATATATATCATATACATATACAGTGGCTTGCAAAAGTATTCATACCCCTTGAACTTTTCCACATTTTGTCACGTTACAACCACAAACGTAAATGTATTTTATTTGGATTTTATGTGATAGACCAACACAAAGTGGCGCATAATTGTGAAGTGGAAGGAAAATGATACATGGTTTTCAAATTTTTTTACAAATAAAAAACTGAAAAGTGTCGCGTGCAAAAGTATTCAGCCCCCTTTACTCTGATACCCCTAAATAAAATCCAGTGCAACCAATTGCCTTCAGAAGTCACCTAATTAGTAAATAGAGTCCACTTGTGTGTAATCTAATCTCAGTATAAATACAGCTGTTCTGTGAAGGCCTCAGAGGTTTGTTAGAGAACATTAGTGAACAAACAGCATCATGAAGCTCAAGGAACACACCAGACAGATCAGGGATAAAGTTGTGGAGATGTTTAAAGCAGGGTTAGGTTATAAACAAATATCCCAAGCTTTGAACATCTCACGGAGCACTGTTCAATCCATCATCCGAAAATGGAAAGAGTATGGCGCAACTGCAAACCTACCAAGACATGGCCGTCCACCTAAACTGACAGGCCGGGCAAGGAGAGCATTGATCAGAGAAGCAGCCAAGAGGCCCATGGTAACTCTGGAGGAGCTGCAGAGATCCACAGCTCAGGTGGGAGAATCTGTCCACAGGACAACTATTAGTCGTGCACTCCACAAATCGTGCCTTTATGGAAGAGTGGCAAGAAGAAAGCCATTGTTGAAAAAAAGCCATAAGAAGTCCCGTTTGCAGTTTGCCACAAGCCATGTGGGGGACACAGCAAACATGTGAAGGAAGGTGCTCTGGTCAGATGAGATCAAAATTGAAGTTTTTGGCCTAAATGCAAAACGCTATGTGTGGCGGAAACCTAACACTGCACATCACCTTGAACACACCATCCCCACTGTGAAACATGGTGGTGGCAGCATCATGCTGTGGGGATGCTTTTCTTCAGCAGGGACAGGGAAGCTGGTCAGAGTTGATGGGAAGATGGATGGAGCCAAATACAGGGCAATCTTGGAAGAAAACCTGTTAGAGTCTGCAAAAGACTTGAGACTGGGGCGTAGGTTCACCTTCCAGCAGGACAACGACCCTAAACATACAGCCAGAGCTACAATGGAATGGTTTAGATCAAAGCATATTCATGTATTAGAATGGCCCAGTCAAAGTCCAGACCTAAATCCAATTGAGAATCTCTGGCAAGACTTGAAAATTGCTGTTCACGGACGCTCTCCATCCAATCTGACTGAGCTTGAGCTATTTTGCAAAGAAGAATGGGCAAAAATTTCTGTCTCTAGATGTGCAAAGCTGGTAGAGACATACCCCAAAAGACTTGCAGCTGTAATTGCAGCGAAAGGTGGTTCTACAAAGTATTGACTCAGGGGGGCTGAATACTTTTGCACATGACACTTTTCAGTTTTTTATTTGTAAACAAATTTGAAAACCATGTATCATTTTCCTTCCACTTCACAATTATGCACCACTTTGTGTTGGTCTATCACATAAAATCCCAATAAAATACATTTACGTTTGTGGTTGTAACGTGACAAAATGTGGAAAAGTTCAAGGGGTATGAAAACTTTTGCAAGCCACTGTATATCATATATGATATATACGTGTGTATATATGTATCAATATATGATACATATGTGTGTATGATATATATACGTGTATTTGTGAGTATGTCACAAAATATAAACAATAATAGTTTGTTTAAATATCTCTGAATATAACTTTGTTTTTCCCAGCATGAAACTCTCTAGCTCTACTCCCCTCGTTGCCACAATTGTTTCGTTTCTAACGCGCGCAGGTTATGTTTTAGGAGCGTGGCCGTCCCGTTACTTTCGGGATGAGGTCAGTAAATGGGTGCGTTTACACCAGATGTTATTGTGCTGGGATTGGTGTTAACGGAGAAAGGAAAGGAAGGGGAGGGGACTGAGATCTATTGCACTGAGCGTCGACAGCAACGTCCAAGGCAGAGAGGCTCGTCCCCCCAAACTGCACAAGTTTTCTTTCTGCACAGTTGGGCCAGAGTCTGCGACAAACTACCCTGTGCAGAGACCGAGAGGGCTGAGGTCAGTGTGTGTTTGCGACGGGGGTGAGTAGCGCTCCCAACCTAACGGTGCAGACTTGTGCAAGCGACGGCATTTCAGCAGCGCACATTGAGTGTGTGCTTATAAATAGTCACAGAGTCTTACAGTGTGGAAACAGGCCCTTCGGCCCAACTAGCCCAAACCGACCAACATGTCCCATCTACACTAGTCCCACCTGCCTGCGTTTCGCCCGTATCCCTCTAAACCTGACCTATCCATGTACCAGTCTAAATGTTTCTTAAACGTTGTGATAGCACCTGCCTCAACTCCCTCCTCTGGCAGCTTGTTCCATACACCCACCACCTATTGTGTGGAAAAAGTCACCCCTCAGGTTCCCATTAAATCTTTCCCTATTTCACCTTAAACTTTTATTCAGAACAAAACAGAGAATTGTGCAAAAACTGCAAGTTTTCCTTCTGCATAGTTGATTGGGGATGATCAGCCATGATCACATTGAATGGCGGTTGCTGGCTCGAAGGGCCAAATGGCCTGCTCCTGCATCTATAGTCTATTGTCTAACTCATTTGTACATGCTCAGTGTCTATGCGTCTTAGGGTGGTGCAGCGGTGGAGTTGCTGCCTCACAGCACCGGAGACCCAGGTTCGATCCCGACCACGGGTGCTGTCTGTATGGAGTTTGTACGTTCTCCCCGTGACCTGCTTGGGATTTCTCCAGGTGCTTCGGTTTCCTCCCACACTCCAAAGACGTATACGCTTGTACGTTAATTGGCTTGGTGTCATTGTAAACCCTAGTGCGTGTGTAGGATAGTGCTAATGTGCGGGGATTGCTGGGTCGGCATTGACGGTGGGCTGAAGGGCCTGTTTCCGCACTGTATCTCTTCTCTAATCTAAACTATGCATTCAATAGTAGCTATTGGTGTCCATCTTCGGTGTAAACCAGCATCTGCAGTTGCTTCCTACGCATAACTTTGTTATTGGACTGGCCTATTTTATTGTGTGTTTCTAAATCTCATCCTTTATACTGGTCTCTAAAATCCTACCAACCACTGAAGTCAGGCTAACCAGCCTATAGTTTCCACTTAATGTAGACACAAAAAGCTGGAGTAACTCAGCGGGACGGGCAGCATCTGGAGAGAAGAAATGGGTGACGTTTTAGGTCGAGATTAGGGATAATAACCAGTGGAGAGATAAAGAACAAATGAATGAAAGATATGTAAAAAAGTAAAGATGATAAAGGAACAGGCCATTGTTAGCTGTTTGTTGGGTGAAAATGAGAAGCTGCTGCGACTTGGGTGGGGGAGGGATAGAGAGAGAGGGAATGCCGGGGCTATCTGAAGTTAGAGAGATCAATATTTATCCCACTGGGCTGTAAGCTGCCCAAAACACCCTGGTCACTCCTACTTCAGTGTCTGAACAGCAGCTAGAGATTTGGAAAGGCAGCAGTTAGTTTGGTTGTCACTTTATTAGAGTCTTTCAGCGTGGAAACAGACCCTTCGGCCAAATGAACCAGGGAATGAGTGGGTTAATATATGATGAGCGTTAGAAGGCACTGGGCGTGAGACTTCCGGTGGCGCTATGGAGGCTTGAGTTCAGCGCCAACTAGCTCCGTGCCGAATTAAATTAAAACGGGAGAAAATCGGGTCTTACCTGCAGCGATCGCGATCTGAACGGCTGCCTGCCGCGTGACGTCATCAGGAGCGCGACTTGGACGGTATGTCGACACAACGTTCCCCCCCCTCCCGTGGGACACAAAAAAAAACGCCTAAAGGGAAACCCCAACCGATGGAAGAGGAAGGCCCAACTGAGGCCTCGGCCTCAGGTACAATGACTGCCCAGGAAGACCCTCCGAAGAAAACAAAGCAGAAAAAGACTGAAATGGATGATCTTAAAGCTTTTCTCGCTGCAGAATTGAAAACCTTTGGAGTGAATTTTATAGAGGATTTTAAAGAGGAACTTAACTCTTTTAAGGTAGATTTTAAAGCAGAAATGCTTTCTCCCGTTCAAGAAATACTGGAAGTCTGGAAGAGGTCGAGGGAGGAGGAGGTCGAGGAACAGATGGAAGTGCTGGAAGCAAGGCTCGTTTCGGTGGAAGCGAGCGTTAAAATGGAGGTGGCCCCCATTCATCAAGAACTCGAACAACATAGAACAGCGATAACCGAACTTGAGAAATGGGCGGCGACAAGTGGGGAAACTGTAGGTCGACTCATTACTGAAAACCAACGCCCCACCGATATGGTGATCAAATTAAGTGATAAATGTACCGATTTGGAGGGGCGTCAAAGACGTAAGAATCTAAGAATTGTAGGGGTGAAAGAAGGAAGTGAGAGGGAAATGGGCCCTCGAGATTTTGTGGCAGACCTACTACAAAAAGTCTTAAATTTGGATCAAAAACCTTTACTCGGGCGAGCTCATAGAGCGCAGCGGCGTCGTACACAAGATGATGCCCATCCAAGACAAATTATCGTAAAGGTGCAACTGGATCATGAATTTGACGAAATAATGAAGAAAATTGTCCGAGGCGGACAGCTCCATTTTGAAGGTGTGAGGTTCAGTATCTACCGAGATTATCCGGCAGAGGTCATCAAGAAAAGGGCGCTGTTCACTGAGACAAAAAGAATACTGAAGAATGTACCTGATTTGAGATACGGCCTGCTCTACCCCGCAAGACTAAGAGTCACCTACAAGAACAAGGAACAATTTTTTACAGACCATGAAAAAGCACTGGAATTCGCCAAAGAAATTGGGAACGTGACCGCAGACTGAAGAATTTACATTATCCTTCAGGAGTCGAGGATTAACAGGACCGCCAGATCTAAAAGGATCTTTAAAGTTCTTTTAAGAGCTTTAAGGACACTTGAAAACCGAATGGACGGTGGACATTGGAGAAAACCGTGGTGTTTTTTTTTTTTTTTTTTTAATTAATTTTTTAAATATTTTTATTAATCACTATTATTATCTATATATTCATATCTAACTATATATGTAATAACTAATACTTATTAAATATCTATATTACTACTAAAATTATTAACATTTATATTACTCATAAAAATTTAATACTGGGTATGATTGATAACAATGATTAATAACTAATTATTTCTCAATTTAAAATTAAATTTATAGATTTAGCGAGGATATTAATATGATATGTAGAGTATAACAACATTATGAATTTATGCTGTTCTTGGACTTTTCTGCAGGGATGCGTGCTTGTGTATGTATACATGTGGGTATATATATATATATATATATATATATATATATGTGTATGTATGTATATGTGTGCATATATGTGGGTATGTATATATGTTTGTTACTCCCAAAGAAATTATTTGATTATTAGAAATAATCCTTTTTTTTTTTTTTTCGGCACGGAGCTGGGAATTTTTTTTTTTACAAAGGCTACGGAAGTCTTTAGAATTCTAGCCACGTTAGTGTGGCTATCACTAACTACACTAATTGTAGATGTAGTTTTTTTTCTTTCACCCTATACTAACCAATTCTATCACTTTTTTCACTTTAAATATTTTTATAACTTAATTTTTGAATGGACAAACAAGAATAATACAAGGAGATGTGTTCGGAAGAACGATGTATATGATTTTAAATTCATCTATTTGAGGTTCAGGAGCAAGGTCAGGTTTTATGTGTTGCACCTTCTGCTCGGTTATAGACCACCTTAGAAATAATATGCAAGATGTTAATATGACAAGAGGGGGTCAGGGAATAACATTTTGTAGTTGGAATGTCAAGGGAATCAATGAACCAATTAAGAGAGGTAAAGTCTTGGCACATCTAAATTTAATCAAAGCAGATATTATATTCCTTCAAGAAACACACCTTAAAAAGGAATCCCAACACAGACTTAAAGCTAAGTGGATCGCTGAATCATATCATTCCTCCTTTTCCCATAATTCCAGAGGAGTTTCAATATTAATTCGTAAAGGAATACCTTTTACGAATTTATCAACAATAGCGGATATTGATGGTAGATATATTATATTAGTTGGAGAGCTAAATGGAGAAAAAGTGATTCTTCTGAATGTATATGGGCCTAATTTTGATAACCCTATGTTCTTTAATAAAACATTTAATAAAATTCCTGAATTTACACAATATAAATTAATAATTGGAGGAGACTTCAACTGTACATTAGATTCATACTTAGATAGATCATCAAGGCAAAAAAAAGTAAAATCTCAATCAAGTGTATTTCTAAATTCATTTATTAATACCACTAATATTAAGGATGTCTGGAGAATAGAAAATCCAACTGGATGGGAATATTCATTTTACTCTCCAGTACACAAAACATACTCAAGAATAGATTATTTTTTAGTTGACTCCATGTTTATCCCTTTTACTTATAACTCAAAATACCATAATATTATAATCTCAGACCACGCACCTGTAACATTTATGATTAAATTAAATGGAATGTCTGAGAAACAAACATATTGGAGATTTAACCCACAAATCTTGAACGAAAGATCATGCCAGGAATACATTATTAAACAGATTCAAATATTTTTTGAGGTAAATGATAACCCTGACACACCTACTTCTCTTATGTGGGAAACGTTTAAAGCGTTTGTTCGAGGTGCATTAATCTCTGCTCAAGTATTTTATAATAAAGAGAACAGGATTAAACAACAAACATTGGAAAGGGAAATCAAACAACTAGATTTAGACAATGCGAGAACGCCATCTATTTCAAAACATAATAAAATTGCTGTATTGAAATATAAATTAAATAAAATGTATTCAGAACAAGTAATAAAACTTTATCAAAAAACCAAACAATTACATTTTGAATTTGGAGATAAACCACAAAAACTATTAGCACGTCAGTTACGAAAAATGGAAGGGGAAAAAATAATTCATAAAATTAGAACAGAGACAGGAGAATTATTAAAAATGCCCAAGGACATAAATGAAAGATTTCTCCAATACTATCATAACCTTTATTCAACTAAAACTGTAACACAAACGGAAGGAATAGCAGATTTTTTACTAAAATGTAATCTAAAAGGTTTAGATTCAAATGATAGAGAATTATTAGAAAGGGAGATTACGATAAAGGATATTGAGGAGTCTATTGGCTCTTTAAAAAATGGTAAAGCAGTAGGACCAGATGGTTTAGGCTCTGAATTTTATTAAAAAAAATTATGACTTGCTATGCCCACGTTTACAAAGGCTGTATGAGCATATCTATACTCAACAGAAACTCCCAGATACTTTAAATGAATCTATAATAACACTTATTCCTAAAGCTGATAAAGATCCGGAAGATCCGGGATCATATAGAGCAATTGCACTTTTAAATACAGATCAGAAAATATTAACTAAAATACTAGCGCATAGATTAAGTACAGTGATGAATAAAATAATACACTCTGACCAAACAGGCTTTATTCAGAAACGGTACTCATATTATAATCTAAGAAGATTATTCAATATTATTTATTCTAAGAGAATTATTAATGAAGATCTAGCAATAATCTCACTCGATGCTGAAAAAGCATTTGATCAGGTTGAATGGTCTTATTTATTTTCAGTGATGGAAAATATGCAACTAGGGGAGAAATTCTGTACATGGATAAAACTGTTATATACAAATCCTACGGCTAGAATATTAACAAATCAAAGGTTGTCATCAAAATTCAGCCTATCTAGAGGTTGTAGACAAGGATGCCCGTTATCTCCATTATTATTTGCTTTAGCTATTGAGCCACTTGCAGAAAGAGTTAGGGGTCATCCGGAAATATATGGGTATATCACAAAGGACACAGTGAATAAAATTTCTCTATACGCAGATGATGTACTAATTTACATTACAAAACCAGAAATTAGTATTCCAAACTTATTAGAGCTAATAACCCAATTTGGTTCACTCTCAGGATACAGAATAAATTGGAATAAAAGTGAAATTATGCCAATAAGGGAACATAACAAACACATAAGACAACAATTTCCATTTAAAATAGTAAACGAAAAATTTAAATACCTAGGTATTTAACTAAGATATATACATCATTATTTAAAGCAAATTTCCCCCCATTACTGAATAAACTGCATAAGAATATTCAATACTGGAAAACACTTCCTATCTCAATGATTGGCAAAATTAATGCCATAAAAATAATTTTTTTACCGCAAATATTATACCTTTTTCAGACAATTCCGATATATTTGTCAAAAAACTTTTTTTTTAAATTGGACTCTATTGTTAATGATTTTATCTGGGATTATAAGAATCATAGGATAAACAAAAGACATTTGTGTAAATCAAAAATAAATGGAGGTTTGGTTTTACCCAACTTTCTGTTTTATTTTTGGGCAGTTAATATTAAAAATATGAATTTCTGGTTGGAAGAAATAGAACAACAACCAGATTGGTTAAAAATGGAAAAGGAAGATTGTTTGCCTTTTGATATCGGTTCGATATTATTTGCTACATCTAAATTAAACAAAAAAAATTATAGGGAAAACCCTATAATATTTAGTGCCATACGAATTTGGAAACAATTAAAAAAGACATTAAAATTAGATAATTTATCACTTTTTCTCCCAATTGTGGATAACCCTTTGTTTAAACCCTCATGGTTGGACAGGGGTTTTACACAATGGAGGAATTATGGAATTAAAAATATGGGACAACTTTATAAGGAAGGCACCTTTCTGACATTTCAGGAGTTGCAACAGACTTATGGACTTCGAGGAAATGATTATTTCAGATATCTTCAACTCAGAGATTATGTAAAATCGAATACTCAAAACTTTCGAATTAGAAATTCAGAAATTCTTGACGAATGTTGGAATAAACATCCTAATACAGAAAAATTAATATCTTATATATATAATATCTTATTAGACAGTGACATTCCATCGACGGACTTACACAGACAAACATGGGAAAAAGAATTAAATCAAATAATAACAAAAGATACTTGGGAAGAAAGTTTACAACATATACATCAATGTTCATTAAATGCCAGACATTCTTTAATACAATTTAAAGTAATACATAGATTACATTATTCAAAAACAAAATTACATAAAATCTTTCAACATATCTCACCTATATGTGATAAATGTCAACATTTAGAAGCCACCTTATCTCATATGTTTGCAAACTGTACAAAAATTAAAAAATTCTGGGTAAATATTTTTAGTATATCTAAAGTGACCAGCACACAAGTGGACCCGGATCCAAAATTTATAATACTTGGAACATCAGAATTAAATCAAACATTTACAACAACACAAAGAAACTTTATTGATTATAGTATAATAACAGGAAAAAAATTAATTCTAAAATTTTGGAAAGGCCCTATGGCCCCAACAATCAAAATGTGGATTATAGAAATGACGGAGACCTTAAACGTGGAAAGAATCAGATTTTCCCTGTTGGACAAACAGGAATTATTCGTTGGAACATGGTCTCCCTTTATTGATTATTTAAAGGGTCAGAATGGTTCAGCACGGGAACCTGACTAATGCTCGGGCTAAAAAATGGATGAAATGCTATATTCTGAAATGTACGAATATATCTCGAATGAAGTTTTTTATTTTAATAAATTTTTCCACTCTTCTTTAACTATCTTTCTCTTTTGTGTTTTTTTGTGTATTTTTTTTTTTTTCTCTCTTTTTCTTCTCTTTCTTTTCTTTCTTTACTTCATCTATCTTTTTAGTTCTATCTAGTTTAAAATTTTAAAAAAAAGGTAAAAGGTATTGGAGACAATGTAATAATAATTGATAATATTATCATTTTAAAAATGTAAGACTGTAATGATGTTAATAGGTTGTGTACTTATCTCCAATAAAAAATATTTTCAAATAAAAAAATAAAAAAAAAGAAGGCACTGGGCGTGTACTCGCTGGAGTTTAGACGGTTGAGGGGGGACCTCATTGAAACATACAGAATAGTGAAAGGCCTGGATAGAGTGGATGTGGAGAGGATGATTCTACTGGTGGGAGAGTCTAGGACCAGAGAGCTTAGGCTCAGAATTACAGGCCGTTCCTTTAGGAAGCAGATGAGGAGAATTTTTTTTAATCAGAGGGTGGTGAATCTGTGGAATTCATTTCCAAAGAAGATTGTGGCGGCTGCCAATGGATATTTTTAAGGTAGATTAGTACGGGTCAGGGGTTATGGGGAGAATGGGGTTAGGAGGGAAAGATAGAACAGTCATGGTTGAATGGCGGAGTAGACTTGATGGGCCGAAAGGCCTAATTCTGCTCCTATCACTTATGAACTAACACCATCTTACATTTATATCAAGCCAATTAACCAAAAAACCTGTAAGTCTTTGGAGTGTGGGAGGAAACCGGTGATCCTGGAGAAAACCCACGCGGGTCACGGGGAGAACGTACAAACTCCATACAGACAACGCCCGTAGTCAGGATCGAACCTGGGTCTCTGGTGCTGTAAGGCAGTAACTCTATCCCTGCACCACCGTGCCGCCCATCAGAGATCTCCACATTTTCTCCAGGGATGCTGCCCGACCCGTTGAGTTACTCCAGCACTTCGTGTCTTTTCTTTGCAAACTTGCATCTGCAGTTCCTTGTGCTGATATAATCGCTGGTGTCCCTCGGACTCTCCTTGATCGGACATTGCTGGCTTTACCTGGCATTAAACGTTATTCCCTTATCATGTATTATTCTATTCACTGTAAATGGCTCGATTGTAATCATGAACAGTGCACTCCATAATGTTTGGGGCGAAGACACATCATTTATTTATTTGCCTGTGTACTCCACAATTTGAGATTTGTAATAGAAAAAAATCACATGTGGTTTAAGTGCACATTGTCAGATTTTAATAAAGTCTTCTGCGGACAATGGTCATTGACAAATCCAAACCTGACTCCTGAAGAATGTTTCTGATCTGTCAGACAGGTGTTTGGGGATTTTTCTTTATTGTAAAAAGAATTCTTCTGTCATCAGCTGTGGAGGTCTTCCTTGGCCTGCCAGTCCCTTTGCAATTAGTAAACTCAGCAGTGTTCTCTTTCTTCTTAATGATGTTCCAAACAGTTGATTTTGCTAAGCCTGAGGTTTGGCTGATGTCTCTTAACAGATCTATTCTTGTTTCTCAGTCTCATAATGGCTTCTTTGACTTTCATTGGCACAACTTTGGTCCTCATGTTGATAAACAGCAATAAAAGTTTCCAAAGGTGATGGAAAGACTGGAGGAAAGACTAGGTGCTGAGAGCTCTCTTATACCTGCATTAAGGAGGCATTTAAACACACCTGTGCAATTACAAACACCTGTGAAGCCATGTGTCCCAAACATTATGGTGCCATGAAATGAGGGGACTATGTATAAACACAACTGTAATTTCTACATGGTGAAACCAAAATGTATAAAAATACCCTTTAATAAAATCTGACAACGTGGACTTTAACGACATGTGATTTTTTTTCTATTACAAATCTCAAATTGTGGAGTACAGAGGCAAATAAATAAATTATAGGTCTTTGTCCCAAACATTATGGAGGGCACTGTAAGGGCCTGTCCCACTTGGCGATTTTTTCGGCGACTGCCGGCATCATTGACTGATGTATCTGGTCAACGAAAAAGTCGCAGCGTGACATGGCGGTGACGCGGCGTGATGACGTATTGACGCGCGGTGTTTTTTCAAGTGTCGCAACATTTTTTCTGTAGCTGCTGGATTTTGAAATGTTCGCAATCTTTTTGCGTCCCTGATATGACTCCGGCAGCCGCCGAAAAATTTGCCAAGTGGGACAGGCCCGTTATTGTTTTTCTGCTGACTGGATAGCATGCGACAAAAAGCATTTCACTGTACCTCGGTACACGTGACAATAAACTAAACTGTAAACTGCTACCCTTTCTTTTCCTCTGCGCCGACAGACGATGAGTGATCGTGCCTGTGTTCTGGTCTCCGCACTCAGCGAGACGCAGGGCGTTCCACGTGCAGACGTTATCAGGGAGCATTTCGACGTCGCCACCATGGAAGAATTTCTGAAGAACAAGGAGCAGCTTGAAAATAAAATCCAGGCTATTTTCATGTGGGAGTTTTATCCCATCGTAGATGAGAAGCTTCTCCACTCGCTCCCTGCCCTGAAGGTGATCGTGAACGATGGCGTTGGTGTGGACCACTATGACCTGCCTTTGATCTTCAGTTTTGGGGTGAAGGTGGCCAACACTCCTTCTGTGGTGGACGCTGCCACCGCAGACATGGGCATGGCTCTGCTGTTGGCATCCGCCAGGAATGTATTGGAAGGTAGGTGGGCGATGCACCGTGTTTCTGCCGAATGTGCGATAACCTGGAGGGCAGCACGGTGGTGCAGCGGTAGAGTTGCTGCCTCACTGCGCCAGAGACCCGGGTTCCATCCCGACTACGGGAGTTGTCCGTACGGAGTTTGTACGTTCCCCCCGTGACCTGCCTGGGTTTTCTCTGGGTGCTCCGGTTTCCCCCCATGTTTGTAGGTTACTAGACCAAGTTGGACCCTTTGGGTCCCTGTCACATGGGAGGCCTGGTCCCCCAATGCAAACCGTTCCCCAACGCAATATTCCACCCCTCACCCATAGCCCCCACGGGAGGCCTGGTCCCCCAACACAACCTGTTCCCCTTTCTCCAACACAACCCGTTCCCCCAATGCAATATTCCAGCACTCACCCATAGCTGACAACTGCGCAGGGGCTGCTTATTTCGCCTTATTCAGACTCCCTCATTTTTAAACTTTAAAAAAAAATGCATTTGAGGAGATGGGGAGAGGAGAGGGGGAGGGGTGGGGGAAGATGAGAGGGGGAGGGGTGGGGGAGAAGGGAGAGAGGGGGGAGGGAGGGAGAGAGGGGGGAGGGAGGGAGAGAGGGGGAGTGGCAGGAGAGACTGAGAGGGGGAAGGGGAGAGGAGGGGGTAGTGGAGGGGGGAGATGAAGGGAGGAGGAGGCGGGAGAGGAGGGGGAGGGGGCAGAGAGAGAGAGAGGGCGGAATTGAATTCGGTAAGCGGGCGGCGGGCTAGGGCAGCTGTCGTGACCTCTCTGGACCTCGCGGGATCTCTGAAGCCCTCGGAAGCCCAGCCAAATTACTGCGTGTTCAGCGGTTTCAATCCAGAGCCCTGGGGGAGGAAGGCGGGGCGCTATGGACGGCCGGCCGAGTGTGAGTTACGCGGGGGGGGGGGGTGGCGTTACGTAACTCGCAGCTCGTGGAAAACAGTAGCCAGCAAGCTGAGAGTTGAAAACAACGCGCAGCTGGCCGCGAGGAGCAGAGCCATTGTGAAGTCATCAACTCGTTAGCTTCAGCTGCAATGTAACCCATCAGGAAGTCTGGCTCCGTCCTGGGGGTGGAGTTGGATTCATGGGAGGTGGTCTTGGAGGGGAGGATGCTCCTCAAACTGCGGAGCATCCTGGACAGTACAGCTCACCCCCTCCATGACACACTGGTCAACCTGAGGAGCACCTTCAGCAACAGACTGGTTCCACTAAGATGCAGCACAGAACGCCACAGAGATCCTTCTTCCTGTGGCTATCAAACTGTACAACTCCTCCCCCTTCTGTCGTGGGGTAGACTGAGACTGACTTCCCTCTCCCTCCCCTCCCTAAACTTTGCATGTCCCCAATACTTTTCATTTGTCATGTTTCATGTATGTTGTGCTTTATGACTGTTGGCAGATCAATATCCCTCCTGGGATAAATAAAAGTTCTATCGTATCATACGGGTTAAACAGACTGTGAGCTAAAATGGAGTTGTCGGTTAAATTAGCAGCACTGCATCTCGAACCCTGTTTAGGAAAACAAGTAGATGTTTTGGAACAATGCTCAGGCTAGTTGCAAAGATCCAGTGGATCATGAGGCCACTTGCGAGGTCAGTGAGATAAGCTTTGCTTTCCCAGAGATATCCCAGACTAGGTTGGTCTGATAGGGCACATAACTGATGCCATTGTGGTATCAAGGAGGATGGCTAGTTTGACACAGAATCACCCGTTGTTCTTGGAGAGGTAGGTAGGTGGTGGTGGTGGTGGTGGTGTGTGTGTGCGTGCGTGCGTGCGTGCGTGCGTGCGTGCGTGTGTGTGTCCGTCCGTCCGTCCGTCCGTCCGTTCTCACAGACAGCTAACAATGGCCTGTTTCCTTTATCATGGCACCTTTTTTTGCGCATCTTTCATTCATTTGTTCTATATCTCTCTACATCACTCTCTATATCTCTCGCTTCCCTTTCTTGTGACTTTCAGTGTGAAGAAGGGTCTCGACCCGAAACGTCACCCATTCCTTCTCTCGACAGATGCTGCCTGTCCCGCTGAGTTACTCCAGCATTTTGTGTCTATCTAGTATTATTTCATCAATGTATTTCGATGCACATAGACACATTGTGGTCAGAACATACTGGGGAGCACAATTTATATTATCGTCACTCTTGAGTTTTTTTATGTCGGGCAGCAGTAAAATATATCTCCCCTAACGTACGATGAACGTTTGACAGCACTGGGCCTCTACTCGTGGAGTTTAGAAGGATGAGGGGGAACCTCATTGAAACTTAACAAATAATAATGCTTACATGTGTCAAAAGACAATAAGAGTAGGCCATTCGACCCCTCGAGCCAGCACCGCCATTCAATGTGATCATGGCTGATCATCCACAATCAGTACCCGGTTCCTGCCTTCTCCCCATATCCCCTGACTCCGCTATCTTTAAGAGGTCTGTCTAGCTGTCTCTTGAAAACATCCAGAGAACCAGCCTCCACTGCCCTCTGAGGCAGAGAATTCCATAGACCCACAACTCTCTGTGTGAAAAAGTTTTTCATCTCCGTTCTAAATGGCTTACCCCTTATTCTTAAACTGTAGCCCCTGGTTCTGGACTCCCCCAACATCGGGAACATATTTCCTGCCTCTAGCGTGTCCAAATCCTTAATAATCTTATATGTTCCAATAAGATTCCCAAGAACTCATAGTCGTACAGTATGGAAACAGGCCCTTTGGCCCAACTTGCCCACGCCAACCAACAAGTCCCATGAACACTGCGCCACTGTGCTACTCCAGCACTTTTTGCCTTTTTTATTCTATTTGTTTGGTTACTCTGTGTAACAGATACACTTAGCAACAAAAAAACAGGTGCCAGAGTAGGCCATTCGGCCCTTCGAGCCAGCACCGCCATTCAATATGATCATGGCTGATCATCTGAAATCAGTACCCAGTTCCTGCATTCTCCCCATATCCCTTGATTCCTTTAGCCCTAAGAGCTAAATCTAACTCTCTCTTGAAAACATCCAATGAATTGGCCTCCACTACCTTCTGTGGCAGAGAATTCCACAGATTCGCAACTCTCTGGGTGAAAAAGTTTTTCCTAATTTCTGTCCTAAATGGCCTACCCCTTATTCTTAAACTGTGTGACCGCTGGTTCTGGACTCCCCAACATGTGGAAAATTTCCTGCATCTAGGCCTGTCCAATCCTTTAAGAATTTTATAATGTTTCTATAAGATATCCTCTCATCCTTCTGAATTCCAGTGTTTTTATCTGTGTTTAGACCAGAGGAGGAGGAGAAGTTGGTCGGTGCACGCTACTGTGTGAAGATTGGCGATCTGCTCCAGGAATCTGACTTTGTGATGGTGGTGGTAAATCTGACTCCTCAAACCTGCAAACTTATCGGGGAAAAAGAACTTTGCCAAATGAAGCCTCCGCTACTCTGATCAATATTTCTCGAGGTAGGTGTAGAATACAAAATTAATTAATCAACAACTTCTCTTTGAGAAGCAAGGAGAGGGAAGAATTATATTTCATATTTCTCTTCACTCCTTACAATGCTATGTCCGACAGTGATCGCAACTTCTACTGAAGTGTGGATGGCCGTCGGCTCGCTAGGAGCTCATCCGCCCTTTGACAGGTCTTGTTTTGGTCCTGCTGGGGGTCCACAGCCCCCTCCTCACCCGGCAAACCAGGTGGGGGAGACGGTTTAGTCGCCGACTATCTGACCGTGGAGCGGGTAGCACGGGATTACATGGTACCCGTGGCGGGGGGGAACTCCCCCCGACCTGACCTCCAGAATACAAAAACTGCCATGAAATGCTGAGGCTCTATCAGGCACTGGTCAGGCCCCATTAGGAGTATTGTGAGCAATTTTGGGCCCCATATCTGAGGAAGGATGAGCTGGCGCTGGAGAGGGTCCAGAGGAGGTTTACGAGAATGATCCCAGGAAATGAGAGGGTAAACATATGATGAGCGTTTGTCGACACTGGTGTCGGCGCTGATCAACTGGACTCTGACAACTTCTATTCATTTTCCAGACACACTTTATTTACTTGTGCTCTAGGAGAGAACATCGTCGCAGTTCCTGTACTAATTTGAATTCCAAGCAGAACAGTCAACATTTTGTACAGATTTTGACCCTTGAAATTGTGCGCACTTTCTAATTTTTTATCATCATTAACAATACGTTCTCAAAACAATAATATACAAATGTAACAACACTAATACAAGTGAACCTACATGCTATTTAATCCTTTATTTCATTTTCAATATCAAGAGCCTTGTCGTGTGCGCCAAGGAAGACCCATCCCAAAACATTGGGGTACGTCAATGAATACGCATCAGGGACATAGATGTGTGTCAATGAATGCCTAAAGGTTGTTGTGCTGTACAGCTGTCCCCAACCGTTGTCAGACTGCAGTTTCCACACATAGAGTCATAGCGTGATACAGTGTGGAAACAGGCCCTTCGGCCCAACTCGCCCACACTGGCCAACAATGTCCCAGCTACACTAGTCCCACTTGCCTGCGCTTGGTCCATAACCCTCCAAACCTGTCCTATCCATGTACCTGTCCAACTGTTTCTTAAACGATGGGATAGTCCCAGCCTCAACTACCTCCTCTGGCAGCTTGTTCCATACACCCACCACCCTCTGTGTGAAAAAGTTACCCCTCGGATTCCTATTAAATCTTTTCCCCTTCACCTTGAACCTATGTCCCCTTGTCCTCGATTCCCCTACTCTGGGAAAGAGACTCTGTGCATCTACCTGATCTATTCCTCTTACGATTTTGTATACCTCTATAAGATCACCCCTCATCCTCCTACGCTCCATGGAATGGAGACAATAGACAATAGACAATAGGTGCAGGAGTCGGCCATTCAGCCCTTCGAGCCAGCACCGCTATTCAATGTGATCATGGCTGATCATCCCCAATCAGTACCCCGTTCCTGCCTTCTCCCCATATCCCCATGACTCCGCTATTTTTAAGATCCCTATCTAGCTCTCTCTTGAAAGTGTCCAGAGAACCTGCCTCCACCGCCCTCTGAGGTAGAGAATTCCACAGACCCAGCCTACTCAACCCCTCCCTATAGCTCACACCCTGTAGTCCTGGCAACATCTTCGTAAATCTTTTCTGAACCCTTTCTGAACACTTCCCCCCCGTCCCCCCTCCCCCCTTTTGTCCTGCAAAGGACAACATAAGGTTTTGCTAGAGTTCGATAGCATAGACTTTCTAGAGCTCAGTGGCGATGATGTCAGAGCTGGTGGCCGGTTGTTGGATCATGATGGAAAGGGTTGTTCTCTGAGCTACCACTCCACAGAGTGGTTTTAAGCATGAGATTAAAATGAATGGCGGGATGGCAGGACTGTCATATGCTGAGAGAATGGAGCAGCTGGGCTTGTACACTCTGGAGTTTAGAAGGATGAGAGTGGATCTTATTGAAACATATAAGATTATTAAGGGTTTGCACACGCTAAAGGCAGGAAACATGTTCCCGATGTTGGGGGAGTCCAGAACCAGGGACCACAGTTTAAGAATAAGGAGTAAGCCATTTAGAATGGAGACGAGGAAGCACTTTTTCTCACAGAGAGTGGTGAGTCTGTGGAATTCTCTGCCTCAGAGGGCAGTGGAGGCAGGTACTCTGGATGCTTTCAAGAGAGAGCTAGATAGGGCTCTTAAAAATAGCGGAGTCATGGGGATATGGGGAGAAGGGAGGAACGGGGTACTGATTGGGGATGGTCAGCCATGATCACATTGAATGGCGGTGCTGGCGAAGGGAGCGAAAAAAGCGTAGTATGACGTGTGTGATTGTCAACGACATTTTATAGGGCATTTTATAGGGCTGCCTGCATACTGTCATGGCGTCCACATCTAAATCTTCATCTCACTGCTCTGCTATCAATTGCTCTAATCGTAAATGTAGACGACCCGACTTGTCATTCTTTAGGTTCCCCAATAAAAAAGAATGGTGAGAAAATATTATTATTATTTTCTGTCGATATTCTGTCCTGAAGATGTTATTTTCTGTTCTCCCATCAATGGCCATTGGGAAACTAGGTTTGTCGGTACATTAGAAAGTTATTAGAATTATTTTTAATAGATCTTTACTTACCACAATCATAAATACAATAATTTTAACACTTCTGTACGTTTTTGGTTTTGTTCTTGTAAGGCAGGGGTCTCCAAAATATGGCCCGATTCGAGTCCGAGAACGCGGCGGCTGTTACCGATTATGTCCCTCGAATTGTCGAGACATCAAAAACATAGATCACAAGCCCGCCGTGAAGAAGGGTGCAATCAAAGATTATAGAACTCCGCTCTATAATCTTGGGGTGCAATGGTGGGGCGGGGGGTTCGGCGGCGGCGGTCGGAATCAAAGATACTAGAGGAGCTCTGCCCTATAATCTTTGGTCGGAATGGGACGGCTGCACGTTATAACGTGCCATAGAATAAATTGGAATAAAAGTGAAATTATGTCAATAAAACCGAAAGACTCAACACATCTTTTAAAATTCCCTTTTAAAATAGCTACAGAAAAATGTAAATACTTGGGAATCGAAATTACTAGAACATATCAAGGTATGTTTAAAGCAAATTTTGATCCTCTACTTAATAAATTAAACACACTAATTAAATTTTGGAAAACGCTCCCGATGTCTTTAATAGGCCGAATAAATGCAATAAGAATGATCTTTCTACCACAAATTTTATACCTATTTCAATCGATTCCTATATACCTACCAAAGAAGGTTTTTTTTTTAATTGGACTCAGATATCACTAATTTTATATGGGACTATAAATCACATAGAATACAAAGAACTCACTTGAACAAACCTAAAGTATTAGGGGGCTTAGCACTACCTAATTTCATGTAGTCAGTAAATATTGGTCAGTATATATTAAAATAAATATTAAAATATTAAAAATTGGTCAGTAAATATTAAAAATATGATTCAACTGATGGATAACTCTGCCCAGCAAGTGGACTGGATTGTAATGGAGAGAGAGGATTGCTCCTCTGGAAACATTGGAGCGATCCTCCTCTCACCAATGAAACTGAATAACATAAATTATTATAAGAACCCAATTATACATAGCACAATCAGAATTTGGAAACAAATAAAACTAAATTTAAAATTAAGAAATTTATCACTTTTATCTCCCATAGTTAATAATCCTTCATTTAATCCCTCTATTATAGATAAATCTTTTACACACTGGGATAGACAAGGAATTAAAACGTTCAGTGACCTGTATGAAACTGGAAAATTACTATCATTTCAACAATTACAAATAAAATATAAACTCGGAAATAATCAATATTTTAAATATTTTCAAATATGCGACTATTTGAAAAAATATACAAAAGATCATTATAATAGCCCAGCAGATGTATTGGATGATGCAATGCAGATAAAAGCTGAATCAACAAACTTAATATCATATTTGTATAATATTATCTTAAATGTACAAATACCATCTACGGAAGGTATCAGAAGAGACTGGGAACAAGAATTAGCTATTAAAATTTCAAAGGAAAGGTGGAATGAACACTTATTAAACGTGCATAAATGTTCGATTAATGTAAGACACACTTTAATACAATTTAAAATTTTACATAGGTTATATTATTCCAAAACTAAAATCCATAAAATGTTCCCAAATGTATCATCCATTTGTGATAAATGTCAATCCCAAGAAGCTACAATAGCTCACTCATTTGATTTCTGTACAAAAATTCAAAAATTTTGGTTTGAAATTTTTGAAATCTTTACAAAATTATTTAAAATAAAACTGATACCCAAAGCAGAATGGATTATTTTCGGAATAATGGAAGATAGTCCAGAACTAAATGTGTTCCAAAAGAAATTAATAGACTATGGGTTAATAACTGGAAAAAAGCTAATCCTAAAATTTTGGAAAAAGACTCCAATACCAACTATAAACATGTGGATTTCAAATATGTTCGAAACATTACACCTAGAAGAGATAAGACTCCTCCTGGCAGGTAAACCAGATCACTTCCACCTGACGTGGTCTGCATTTATAGAATTATTACAAATATAGGGTGCAAAAGTACCTTAAAAAAAACTGAGGTCAGGTAAGGGGGGATGAAAGTTGGAGAGTTGGTATGTCCCATTTACGTGATGCTTACAAAAACTATTTGTTTTTCTCTTTTCCCTCTTTCTCTTTCTTCTTCTTTTCTAGGGTCTATTTCTTAACACTTTTTCTTTTGTTTTTAATTTCGTTCTTATATGGTCTTCGTTCTTTCTTGTTGTCACGTTTTTTACACTTTCACCTTTTCCTTCACTTTCTTCTTTCTCTCAATCTCATCCTTTCCCTTTATTAGTGTAAAAAACAAACGGAGTACATTAATTGTAAGAAGATATATGTGACGAGTACTAATGTATGTGGTTGTAATGTAATGTACTTCTAATAAATAAAAAATTTAAAAAATAAATAAATAACGTGCCATCGTTCCACTCTCCCTCTCCCCCTCCATCTCCCCCTTCTCCCTATTCCCCCTTCTCCCTTCTCCCTCTCCCTCTCCCCCTTCTCCCTATCACCCTCCCTCTCCCCCTTCTCCCTCTCCCTCTCCCCCTTCTCCCTCTTCCCCCTTCTCCCTCTCCCTCTTCCCCCTTCTCCCTCTCCCTCTTCTCCCTCTTCTCCCTCTCCCTCTTCTCCCTCACCCTCTCCCTCTCCCCCTTCTCCCTCTCCCCCTTCACCCTCTCCCTCTCCCCCTTCTCCCTCTCCCCTTCTCCCTCTCTGAACAAAGAATCTAGAGAAATATGTCGTCAAATGTGCTATATAAATAAAAGTATTTATATAGCACATTTAAAAAACAACTCGCACAACGCCACGCGCTAGGCGTTCGCCGTCAAGACGCTGCGTACGACATCGGGGCACTGCATACGACATCGGGACGCTGCGTACGCCCGTAGGGACGCTGCGTACGCCCTCAATGCGCCTGCGGGCTGAGAGGCCGTTGGCGTGCAGGATTTTCGGACTGCAAGATTTTTCAAGCGACCACGTTTGGTCGCGCTAGACGCATGCAATCTGGTGGGACAGGCCCTTAACGTGCCTCTCACACACAGGCACACACAAACACACATTCATATAAATATATATATAAGTTAAATTTAATTTTGTGCACAGTGTGTGTGAAAGCAATACAAGGGATGATAGAGCGGAGTGCACAGCGGGATGCATACCGGAAGTCGCGTTTGGCATAAACAAATGGCGGCCGTGACGTTCCGTTACATACTACACGTCAGTCCATTGGATTTCGGAGGAGTGGTGTATCTTGGCTCCTCTAGTATCTTTGGTCTGGGCTGCGTCCACAATTCTCTGTAATTTCTTGGGGTCTTGGATGGAGCTGTTCCCAAACCAACCTGTGAAGCAGCCCCAGTTCAAATGGGTGGGATCTCGTGCAGGACAGAGGCACGTGAGAGGCTAGAAGTGGGTATGGAGGGTGTTGTGGGAAAAGTTAGTGGACAGAATAGGCAGGTGAAAGGCGGAGAGCGAGGAAGGAGGGTTGGTTTAAACTGCACGTATTTTAATGCAAGGGGCCTGAATGGTAAGGCAGATGAGCTTAGGGCATGGATAGGTACGAGCGACTGGGACGGGTAGCCATGACTGAAACCTGGTTAAGGGAGGGGCAGGATTGGCAGCTCAATGTTCCGGGGTACAGGAGCTTCAGGAGAGACAGGGTGAGGGAAAAAGAGGAGTGGGGGGGGAGGTTGCAATGTTGGTTAAGGAGAATGTCACGGCTGTGTTCAGAGGTGACATTATGGACGGTTCGTCTAGTGAGGCTATATGGGTGGAGCTGAGGAACAAGAAATGGATGATCATCGTGTTGGGGGTGTACTACAGACCCCCGAATAGTCAACGGGAATTAGAAGAACAAATGTGCCGGGAGATTGCAGACAGCTGCAGGTCAAATACGGTTGTTGTAATGGGGGATTTTAACTTTCCCAATATAGACTGGGAAAACCATAGTGTGAAGGGTTTAGATGGGGTGCAATTCCTCAAAAGTGTTCAGGAGAGTTTTCTTAAAAAGTATGTGGAGGCCCCCACACGTGAAAAGGCAATGCTGGATCTAGTATTGGGAAATTGGGAAGGCAAGTTAATGAAGTGTGTGTGGAGGAGCCTTTTGGGACCAGTGACCACAGTTCGATTAGGTTTAAGATAGTTATGGATAGGGACGGAGAGGGTCCACGTGTTAAAATGCTCAACTGGGGTAAGACCAACTTTGAGAGGATGAGAGAAGGTCTCGCTCAAGTTCACTGGAGCAGGTTATTTGAGGGGAAAGGAACATCGGCCAAGTGGGATGTTTTTAGAAGTCTACTGACGAAAGCTCAGGATACGTACGTCCCTGTTAGAGTGAAGGAAAAGCAGACAAACGTAAGGAAATTTGGCTGACGAGGGAAATTGAGACGTTAGTCAAAAACAAGAAGGATGCATGGGACAGGTATTGGCAGCTGGGATCAAGTGCATCACTGGAGGAGTTTTGTGAACTAAGAAGGAAACTAAAAAAGGAAATCAGAAGGGCAAAAAGGGGCCAGGAGATGGCTCTGCCGGGTAGCATTAAGGTCAATCCCAAATGATTTTATTAATACATAAGGGGGAAAAGGTAACTAGTGGGACCTCTCAGGAATCAAAGCGGTCACCTCTGTGTGGAGCCACAGGAGATGGGCAAGATCCTAAATGAGTATTTCTCCTCTGTATTTACCGAGGAGAAAGACGGTAGGACGGACGAACTTGGAGCAGTCGCTAGAAGTGTCTTGAGAGCAGTCAGCGTTACCGTCGAAGAAGTACTGAAGGTACTGTCATGTTTGAAGGTAGACAAATCTCCAGGGCCAGATCAGATATATCCGAGGACATTGTGGGAAACTAGAGAGGAAATTGCAGGAGCCCTGGTTGAAATTTACGAGTCGTCCTTAAATACAGGAGAGGTGCCGGAAGACTGGATGGTGGCAAATGTTGTGCCTCTTTTCAAGAAGGGCTGCAGGGAAAATCCTGGGAACTATAGGCCGGTGAGATTAACATCTGTAGTTGGTAATTTACTGGAGAGTATTCTGAGGGATAGGTTATACAGAGATGTGGATGGGCAAGGGCTGATTAGGGATAGTCAGCATGGTTTTGTACGTGGGAGGTCGTGTCTCACAAATCTGATAGATTTTTTTTGAGGACGTGACCAAAAAGGTTGATGAGGGCAAAGCTGTAGATGTTGTGTACATGGACTTCAGTGAGGCGTTCGACAAGGTTCCGCATGGTAGGTTGCTCTATAAGGTTAGATCGCATGGGATCCAAGGAGAGATAGGTGAATGGATAGCAAATTGGCCCCATGGAAGAAAGCAGAGGGTGATGGTGGAAGGTTGGTTCTCGGACTGGAGGCCTGTGACTAGTGGTGTGCCACAGGGTTCGGTGCTGGGCCCGTTACTGTTTGTCATCTACATCAATGATTTGGATGAGAACATACAGGGCAAGATTAGCAAGTTTGCTGATGATACAAAAGTTAGTGGTTTTGCAGACAGTGAAGATGGTTGTGAAAGATTGCAGCAGGATCTGGATCAATTGGCCAGGTAGGCGGAGGAATGGTTGATGGAATTTAATACAGAGAAGTGTGAGGTGTTTCATTTTGGGATGTCGAACAAGGGCAGGACCTACACAGTAAATGGTTGGCCTCTGGGTAGTGTTGTGGAGCAGAGGGATCTAGGAGTACAAGTGCATGGTTCCTTGAAGGTCGAGTCGCAGGTAGATAAGGTGGTCAAAATGGCTTTTGGCACTTTGGCCTTCATCAGTCAGAGTATTGAGTATAGAAGTTGAGAGGTCATGTTGCAGTTGTACAAGACGTTGGTGAGATTGCATTTAGAATATTGTGTTCAGTTCAGGGCACCATGTTATAGGAAAGATATTGTCAACCTTGAAAGGGTTCAGAAAAGATTTACAAGGATGTTGCCAGGTCTAGTGGGTGTGAGCTACAGGGAGAGGTTGAGTAGGCTGGATCTCTACTCGATGGAGCGCAGGAGGATGAGGGGAGTTCATGAGAGGAATATGCAGAGTCTCTTGCCCAGAGTGGGGGAATCAAGTACCAGAGAACATAGGTTCAAGGTGAAGGACAGAGAACATAGGCTCTCTGTCCGCACTGCGGCCTAACATCGAGGAGTTGCGGCCTTTGCTGGAGACCGACTTTTGACAGCTCCACCGCGGGTGTCTACGAGTCTTTAACATCACGGAGTTCAAACCAGCAACTGCAGTTCCTTCCTACACGTGAAAGCTAATAGAAACTGTTCTGTTGATGTCGCAAGGTGCGGTGATTGATCAGGATGCTCTGGTACAAGTACTGCAGAAGAGGAGAATTCGTGCAGCAGCTTTAGACGTGACTGATCCAGAACCACTTCCCAGGTAGTAGTTGTTTTCTATCATTACTCCACCTTTGGTAGTTCAATAGTTCTCTCTTATCACATCTACCGAGGTACAGTGAAATTCTTATTTACATACAGTTCAGTAAATTGCTACCATGCATAAGAACAATCCCACATTAAATACAAAGTGTATACTTTATATGGTGGCGCAGCGGTAGAGTTGCTGCCTTACAGCGCTAGAGACCAGGGTTCGATCCCGACTACGGGTGCTGTCTGTACGGAGTTTGTACGTTCTCCCCTGTGTGCGTTTTCTCCGAGATCTTCGGTCTCCTCCCACACTCCAACGACGTACAGGTTTGTAGGTTAATTGGCTTGGTATCATTGTAAATTGCCCCTCGTGTGTGCAGGATAGCATTAATGTGCGGGGATCGCCGGTCGGCGCGGACTCGGTGGGCCGAAGGGCCTGTTTCTGCTCTGTATCTCTAAACCAAATGAAACTAAAATAGCCCACTGAGACCATATGCAGGAGGTATTGCCGCCATTTTACATGTCCCAGCTGCATTTGGCCATAAAGGCACGTTGCAGCCGTCGCCTCTGTCTGGATCGTCCCGCGAACTGTCGTCCCTTTCATCGCCCGGCCACCTTCGACCCCCCCCCCCCGGTTCTTCTCACCGGTCCTTTGCTCCCGTGGCCATCGTCGACGACTACCTCCAGCCTCCTCTCCAGTTCTCGGGGACGGGCTCGGCAGCTCCCTCGACCAGCGGGTACCCGGTTCCACGGCGGGCGAGTCAGGCCTGTCGATAGACACGAAAAGCTGGAGTAACTCAGCGGGACAGGCAGCATCTCAGGAGAGAGAAGGGATGGGGGACGTTTCGGGTCAGGACCCTTCTTCAGACTGAGAGTCAGGGGAAAGGGAAATGAGAGATATAGACGATGATGTGGAGAGATGAAGAACAATGAATGAAAGACATGCAGAAAAAGTAACGATGATAAAGGAAACAGGCCATTGTTAGTTGCTTGCTAGATGAAAACAAGAAGCTGGTGTGACTTGAGTGGGGGAGGGATGGAGAGGGAGGGAATGCCAAGGTTACTTAAAGATAGAGAAATCAATATTCATATCTCTGGTCTGAAACATACCCAAGTGAAATATGAGATGCTGTTCCTCAAATTTGCATTTAGCCTCACTCCGTCAATGGAGGAGACCTAGGACAGAAAGGTCAGTGTGGGAATGGGAAGGAGAATTAAAGTGTTTAGCAACCGGGAGATCAGGACTGCCGTGCGGCCCGACAGTCAATAACCTAACTACAGTCAATAGTGAAAGGCCTGGATAGAATGGATGTGGGGAGGATGTTTCCACCAGTGGGAGAGTCTAGGACCAGATGCCATAGCCTCAGAATTAACGAATGTTCCTTTAGGAAGGAGATGAGGAGCAATTTATTTAGCCAGAGGGTGTTGAATCTGTGAAATTCTTTGCCACAGACGGCTGTGGAGGCCAATAAATAGATATTTAAGGCAGGAATAGATAGATTCTTGATTAGTATGGTTGTGGGGAGAAGGCAGGAAAATGGGATTAGGAGGCAGAGATCAGCCGTGGTTGAATGGTGGAGTAGACTCGATGGGCCGAATGGCCTAATTCTACTCCTATAACTTGTGAAGTTGAGGGGGGACATGATAGAAGCATATCAAATTGAGAGGCATAGATAGTGTGGACATTTGGAACCTTTTTCCCTGGATGGAATGACCAAACACTACAGGCCATAGATTTAAGGTGAGGGGAAAAGTGAAGGGGAAGTGCGGGGCATGTTTTTACAGTGTGTGGTGGAAGGGGTGGCGATGGAAGAACATACGAGTAGCATTTTAAGATGCTTTCGGATAAGCACATGGGTATGCAGCGAATGGGGGGGGGGGGTATATGGATCATGTACAGGCAGATAAGAGTTGGTCTTGGCATCATGTTCAGCACAGACATTGTGGGCTGAAGGGCCTGTTCCTGTCCTCTACTGTTCTAACCTTCAGTTTAGTTTAGAGATACAGTGCAGATACAGTCCCTTCGGCCCACTGAAAGGGGGGGGCGGGACCCATGCAAGTCACGGGGAGAACGTACAAGCTCCGTACAGACAAGCACCCACAGTCAGGATCGAACCCGGGTCTCCGGCGCTGTAAGGAAGCAACTCTACCGCTGCGCCACCGTGCTGCCACTAATACCTCTAACGTAACTTTCTCTTGATTTTCCTTCAATAATAGGGATCATCCTTTGCTGCACCTGCCGAATGTCACTCTGACTCCTCATTTTGGTACTGCCACCGACCAGACCACTCTTAAAATGGTGGATAGAATGATTGAAAATGCGTTGGCTGCCGTTCATGGGCGTCCAGTTCCCAATGAAGTACTGTTGCCCTGATGGATACAGGTTAATGATCATCATCGTCAAAAGCTGATACAAAATAAAATCATCAGCTTTGATATTATAGAAATATATCGTGCAGAAGGAAACCACTTGGTCCACAGAGAACACACAAGACTTGCAATATTTAGGCTGTTGTTAATCTTGACCCCCTACATTTGATCCACATCATTGCCTTAAACCACAGATGTAGTTTAGTTTAGTTTATTGTCACGTGTACCGAGGTACAGCGAAAATATTTTTTGTTGCGTGCTATCGTCAGCAGAAAGACACTACATGATCAGTCCTTCTATCCAGAGATGCTGCCTGTCCAGCTCAGTTACTCCAGCATTTTGTGTCCATGTGATTACAATTGAGCCATTTACTGTGTACGATAAGGGAAGAACATTCAGTGCAAGGTAAAGTCCGATCAAGGATAGTCCGAGGATCACCGATACGATCGATATTAGTTCAGGATGCAGTTCAGTCATTCAGATGTTACACTATATGACGGCCTTTGGAAAAGAGATGAGGAGGAATTTCTTTAGTTCGAGGCTGGTGAATCTGTGGAATTCATTGCCAGATTCGGCTGAATTACCCCAGCACTTTGTGTCTATTTTACCTATATCATACCTCCGCTTAGAACGGTTGGCTTAACGCTGGATCTACCTTGACCTGTTCCATAGAAGTGTTGAACCTGACTGAATTATCACTACCTCCAATATGCTGTTCCACAACTGACCTTTACACCAGTCTTCTGCAGTTGTATAGGGCTCTGGTGAGACCACATCTGGAGTATTGTGTATAGTTTTGGTCTCCTAATTTAAGGAAGGACATCCTTGTGATTGAGGCAGTGCAGCGTAGGTTCACGAGATTGATCCCTGGGATGGCGGGACTGTCATATGAGGAAAGATTAAAAAGACTGGGCTTGTATTCACTGGAGTTTAGAAGGATGAGGGGGCATCTTATAGAAACATATAAATTATAAAAGGACTGGGCAAGCTAGATGCAGGAAAAATGTTCCCAATGTTGGGCAAGTCCAGAACCAGGGGCCACAGTCTTAGAATAAAGGGGAGGTCATTTAAGACTGAGGTGAGAAAAACCCAGAGAGTTGTGAATTTATGGAATTCCCTGCCAAAGAGGGCAGTGGAGGCCAAGTCACTGGATGGATTTAAGAGGGAGTTAGATAGAGCTCTAGGGGCTAGTGGAGTCAAGGGATATGGGGAGAAGGCAGGCACGGGTTATTGATATGGGACGATCAGCCATGATCACAATGAATGGCGGTGCTGGCTCGAAGGGCCGAATGGCCTCCTGCACCTATTTTCTATGTTTCTGTTTCTATGTCCACATTTACACCTGTAACCAGGTCACAGTTGCTCCCGGCATTAAAAATAACAAACTGCAGATGCGTGAAAATTTGATGAAGGATCGCGGACTTGAAACGTTGTCTCTGTTCCAGTCTTCAAGGTCGCTGCCTGACCTGCTGAGTCTTTCTACCACTTTCTGTTTCCATATTGTATATTTTGGGGTTTTCCATATACTGATTACCAATATTTTCTTGAAAATTTTAAAAATTTTGAATACCATCTTTTATGGCAAGTTCGTAGAATGGTTGAAGCGGTCTGTTTAGACACAAGGCAGCAATATCCGATTAAATCTTTATTTCCCTTCTTTCCTTCATAGGATTTTATATTACGAAGGGTCTGTTTTGGGAATTCCTTCGCTCTTCCCATATACGTATTTAGCTCCCCTTCCAGGCAAGTAAAAATTCCTTGCACAGAGATGATCATAATTTTTATTTTAGTTTATTGTCACGTGTACCGGGGTACAGTGAAAAGCTTTTAAGTCTGAAGAAGGGTCTCGACCCAAAACGTCACCTATTCCTTCGCTCCATAGATGCTGCCTCACCCGCTGAGTTTCTCCAGCATTTTTGTCCGCCTTCGGTTTTTCCAGCATCTGCAGTTCTTTCTTGAGCAATGTGCTATCCAGTCAGCAGAAAGACAATACATGATTACAATCGAGCCATCCCCACTGTACAGATACATGATAAAGTGAGAAATGTTGCTGTAGGAGGAGAGATTTAAGAGTGTGTAGCGATTGTAATGTGTGATTGTAGATCTGCTTCTGTGGCCAGCATGCAAACAGTCGCCTGGGGTGGGCACCATCTTGGAAGATATTAGGTTAGGTTTAGGTTTATTGCAACTTGTACTGAGGTAACAGTAAAAAGCTTTGTTTTACACGCTATCCAAACAGATCAGATATTACCATAGGTAGATCCAATCAGTTCAAACTAGAACAAAGGGAAAGATGCAGAGTGCGGAATATAGTTCATAAATTCATGGTGCAGTCATATACACCAATGACTGCATCATGAAAGTGACACAGCTGACGGCCTGGTGCCATCGCAACAACCTGGAGCTCAATACCCTTAAGACAGTGGAATTGATTGTAGACTTTAGGAGAGCTCCCCTCACCCCACTCACCATCAACAACATCACAGTCACATCTGTGGGATCTTTTAAGTTCCTGGGAACCATCATCTCCAAGGACCTTAAATGGGGGGGCCACCATCAACTCCACAGTCAAAAAGGCACAACAGAGGATGTACTTCCTCAAGTCAAGTCAAGTCACATTTATTTATATAGCACATTTAAAAAACAACTCTCGTTGGCCAAAGTGCTTTACATTTGTTATAAGAATAATATAAACAAACAAACTACATACATATATACATATAGCCCTCGCTCAGAGGACGTCAAGAAAGGCTTGGGAGTATAGATAGGTTTTTAGTCTTGACTTAAAGGAGTCGATGGAGGGGGCAGTTCTGATGGGAAGGGGGATGCTGTTCCACAGTCTAGGAGCTGCGGCAGCTGAGGAAGCACAATCTGCCACAGGCAATGATGGTCCAATTCTATACGGCCATCGTAGAGTCTGTCCTCACCTTCTCCATCGTGGTCTGGTTGGCTCAGCCACCAAGCACGACATCCGGAGGCTGCAGCGAATCGTCTGATCAGCTGAGAAGGTTATTGGCTGCAACCTTCCCTCATTTGACGAACTGTACACTGCAAGGGCCAGGAAGCGAGCGGGTAACATAGAAACATAGAAAATAGGTGCAGGAGTAGGCCATTCGGCCCTTCCAACCTCCAGCGCCATTCAATACGATCATGGCCAATCATCCAACTCAGTATCCTGTACCTGCCTTCTCTCCATACCCCCTGATCCCTTTAGCCACAAGGGCCACATCTAACTCCCTCTTAAATATAGCCAATGAACTGGCCTCAACTACTTTCTATGGCAGAGAATTCCACAGATTCACCACTCTCTGTGTGAAAAAAAAATGTTTCATCACGGTCCTAAAAGACTTCCCCCTTATCCTTAAACTGTGACCCCTTGTTCTGGACTTCCCCAACATCGGGAACAATCTTCCTGCATCTAGCCTGTGCAACCCCTTAAGAATTTTGTAAGTTTCTATAAGATTCCCCCCTCAATCTTCTAAATTCTAACGAGTACAAGCCGAGTCTATCCAGTCTTTCTTCATATGAAAGTCCTGCCATCCCAGGAAAGTCCTGCCATCCCAGAAACCAATCAGTCTGGTGAACCTTCTTTGTACTCCCTCTATGGCAAGAATGCCTTTCCTCTGATTAGGAGACCAAAACTGTACACAATACTCCAGGTGTGTTCTCACCAAGGCCCTGTACAACTGCAGTAGAACCTCCCTGCTCCTATACTCAAATCCTTTTGCTATGAATGCTAACATACCATTTGCTTTTTTCACTGCCTGCTGCACTTCCATGCCTACTTTTTTTTTTTTTTTTTTTAATTTTTTTTTTTTTAATTTTTATTTATTAGAAGTACATTACATTACAACCACATACATTAATACTCGTCATTTGTATCTTCTTACAATTAATGTACTCCCTTTATTTTTTTTTTACACTAGAAAATGAAAAGATTGAAAGAAAGAAGAAAGTGAAGGAAAAAGTGAAAGTGGAGAAAAGTGTAGAAAATGTAACAACAAAAAAGGACGAAGACCCTATAAGAGCGAAATTAAAAACTAAAAAAAAAGAGTTAAGAGATAGGCCCTAGGAAAAAAAAGAGAAAGAGAGGAAAAAAGAAAAAAAATATATATATATATTTTTTTGAGTATTACGTAAATAGGACATACCAACTTTTCAACTATCATCCCCCCTTACCTGACCTCAATTTTTTTATTTTTTTTAAAGTACTTTTGCACCCTATGTTTGTAATAATTCTATAAATGCAGACCACGTCAGGTGGAAGTGATCTGGTTTACCTGCTAGGAGGAGTCTTATCTCTTCTAGGTGTAATGTTTCAAACATATTTGAAATCCACATATTTATAGTTGGTATTTGTAGATGAGATATGCATGTGCCTTTAACATAGTGACCTCACACCCACTAACCACTCCCCATATCACAAGTATAACTACAACCTCCACACCCACAGATCGCTCTCTAGTTCCTGTGACAGACCACGTACAGCTAGTGCAATGTATAATGTCCAGTATGAATAAAAATAGTAAAGTAACGATGTCTCGATATCAATCCTTTACATGGTGTCAAATAACGTACCTTGCGCCTCCCGTTTATCGGTTTATCATTTAATTTTGACCCAGTTTTTTGTTTCCCCCCCTAACTGTTTTGTTATGGCCTCTTCTGCCCGTAAGCCCGATGCGCTCGTTTTCGATTTCGACATCGCCCTTCGATGGGACATATTCAAACGCGACTTTGAACACTATTTCACGATTGCCCATCCTGGCGCCACCGACGCTCTCAAAGCCTCGCTGCTTCTCAACTTGGCTGGTCCCAACGCCTTGACTCGCTCGGACTTCTTCGTCTACGCTCCTGGAGAATCAGCTCGGGACCCGGCATGTCTGTTGGCTAAGTTTGACGCTATTTGTGACATTCCTACTAATTGTATTTTAGAACGTTTTAAACTGTTCGCGCGGCGTCAGCTCCCTGGGGAATCGGCTGAGAACTATGTCATTGCGCTGCGGGACCTGGGCAGGCGCTGCCGCCTCGAGACGTGGACCCCCGATAATGTCATCAGGGACCTACTGGTTTACGGTCTCCGTGATGAGAAGCTCAGGTCCGAACTACTTCGCAAGCCGGATCTGACCTTGACCGATGCAATGCACGCTACTCGCTTAGCCGACGCTGTTTCCGCGGCGGCGCCGCCGGCTGAACAGGCGATCAACTTTGCCAGCACTCCTAGCTATCCCATGAACGCACCCCAGTCGCGACCCCCGGTGTCGCTCGCTGCTCGAGGGGGACGCGCCCCGGGGTTCGGTGGTGCCACAAGGGGAGACACCCAGCAAAGGTGCCCTAATTGCAACTTCACATCTCATCAGTTCAATGTGTGCCCTGCGCTGGGAAAGTACTGCAAATCCTGTAATAAGTTGAACCATTTTGCTGCAGCCTGTCGTTCCCGTGGGAAGCCTGTCGCTGCTCGAAGGCAAAATTTAAACAACCTTCTACAGTCGGATAATGATCTCAGCTCCCAGCACTATTCCGATGAACATTCTGTTCCTACATCCGACTCCTCTCAGGCAGAAACCAGCTTGTTTACCGTGGTGAACGCACCTGCTATGATAACGGATCCTTCTGTGCAAGTCACTGTGAACAACTCGACCTTCACGGCCAAAATCGACACTGGGGCGGTTACCAATGTTATGTCAACATCTCTTTTCAACCAGATAAGGACTAATGAGAAGATATTTTCTCAGAGCTCAAATCTGCATGCCTACGGTGGGGAGATCCTTACTCCTGTGGGCAAGGCCACACTACACTGTAAGATACTGAAGGCCACTCGGCCCCTCACCTTCTTTATCCTCAATCGAAGTTGCGTTCCCCTGCTGGGGATCCAGGCATGCCAGGAAATGGGACTGGTGTCCTTCCACCGGGACATCCACCACGTGCGGCCTCTTATGGACCCGCTGGCCGAGTATCCTGACCGCTTTGATGATAAGCTAGGCAAACTACCCTGCAGCTACAAGATTGAAGTGGACCATAAGATCGTTCCTGTGGTCCATGCTCCTCACCGTATTTCCTTCGCCATGAGGGACAAAGTGGAGGCGACCCTACACAGTATGGTACAAATGGGCGTCCTAAAGGCGGTCGTCGAGCCCACCAGCTGGGTCTCTTCTATGGTTGTTGCTGCTAAAAAGGACATGAGTGAGATACGCATCTGCATCAACCCCAGAGACCTCAACCTGGCCATTCGGCGCCCTCACTACCCTATGAGAACGGTGGAAGACGTCGCTGCACGGGTTGGTCCAGCAACGGTCTTTTCGGTCCTCGATGCCAAGAGTTCATTCTGGCAGATACCACTGGACGAGCGGTCGTCCATTTTGACAACCTTCGCCACCCCCTACGGAAGGTTTCGGTTCCTCCGAATGCCCTTCGGAATCAACTCTGCCAGCGAGGTATTCCAGCGAACCATGGAACAGTTGTTTTCAGATCTGCCTTGCGCCATAATTGTTGACGACATCCTCGTTTACGGTAAGGATGTTGCCGAACACGATGTCAACCTCCGCCTGATCCTGGACCGGGCCAGGCAAATCAACTTGAAACTGAACCCCAAGAAGTGCCGATTCCGCGTCTCGGAGGTCACCTATGTTGGACACGTATTCACCGCTGAGGGGCTGAAGCCTGACCCGCAGAAAACGACTGCCATCTCAGGTATGCCTCCTCCTATTAACGTGGCAGGCCTGCAACGCTTTCTCGGCTTGGTAAACTACCTGGGGAAGTTCATCCCCGACCTAAGCGAGCTCAGCGCTCCCCTGAGGGATCTGATCAAAAAGGACACTTCCTGGCTTTGGTTACCCAATCATCAGAAGGCATTTGACATTCTTAAGTCTAAACTGATCAGCACACCCACGCTCAAGTTCTTTGACCTGCGGCATCCCATTGTCCTCACCTGCGACGCCTCTCAATTCGGACTCGGTGCCGCCTGCCTCCAGGTCCATGACGGCCTGCAGATGCCTGTCTCATTCGCGTCCCGCACCATGACCGCCACCGAACAGCACTACGCGCAGATTGAGAAGGAGCTACTGGCCGTGCTGTTTGCCTGCTCCAAATTCCGGGACTACATCGTGGGCAACACTTTCACCGTTGAAACTGACCATCAACCACTTGTTACCATCCTCAACAAACCGATCCATGTGGCCTCATCACGTCTGCAGCGCATGCTGCTGCAGCTCCAGCGTTTCACGTTCACGGTGGTTTATCGTAAGGGGAAGGACATGTTCGTAGCCGACACGTTGTCTCGCGCCCCGCTGACGTCCACTGCTCGCCACCAATACGAAACGTCCGAGTTACTAGTACTACGATTGAACTTCGTCCCCTCGCCACAGATGAAGTCCCTGGTTGAACACACTACCAACGACCCTGCCCTGCAACAGCTGTCTGCCGTCATCCGGCAGGGCTGGCCTGACCGTCGCTCGGCACTGCCGGCTGGAGCCGTGCCCTACTTCCTGATTCGGGACGAGCTCGTATTGCACGACGGCGTGGTGGTGAAGGGTCACAAAGTGGTCGTGCCCGCGGCGCTGCACGACCACTATTTTCAGGTCGCACACCGCGGTCACACTGGGGCCGAAGCCACTTTGTCTCTCGCCAAGGCACAGTTCTATTGGCCGGATATGGCAAAGTACATCCGGGAGAGGGTCTCATCGTGTTCCACCTGCAACAGCCGCGCCCCCCATCAGCAGCGTCAGCCGCTTCTACAGCAGCCCGCGCCCGGACTGCCCTGGATGGCGCTCGCCACAGACATTTTCGAGTGGCGGGGCAAACATTTCCTGGTACTCGTTGACTTCTACTCCAGCTGGTTTGCGGTTGACCGGCTGCCTTCCGTGACCTCTTCGGCCGTCATCGACAGGTTGGACCCTCACTTTAGCACTTTTGGCCCCCCGGCAAGCCTGCAGTCGGACAATGGCAGCCAGTTCACGAGCTCCGAGTTTAAAGCGTTCGCTTCCAGATGGAACTTTCGCCATTTCACAAGCAGCCCGGAGTACCCGCAAAGCAACGGTTTGGCCGAGCGCGCGGTACGCAGTGCTAAGCACTTGTTGGAACAGTGTGGTGGCATTAACTCCGACTTCCACCTGGCCCTCCTCAGCCTTCGGAACATCTCCCGCGACCCTGCCATGGGTTCACCTGCTCAGCGGCTCCTGTCTCGCGCTACCAGGCTCCCACTCCCGGTGGCCCAGCGATCCCTCATACCCTCGGTCCTTCCACCTGCGGCGGTTCAGAAACGGATTGCCTTCAGGCAAGACGTCCAAAAGCGGTCCCATGACAGGTCCTGCCACCCGCTGCCGCCCCTCTTCCCCGGTCAAGTAGTCCGTATGCAGACCACTCCCGGCCACTCCAAGCTCGCTACTGTCGTCGGCTCTGCGGGGTCGCCCAGGTCCTATTTCGTCGACTACTCTGGGACCATTTACCGACGGTCTCGCCAGCACCTTCGGCTCGTCCACGAGCCGCGTCCTCCTCCCGCCGATCCCTTTGCTCCCCCGCTGCCTGTTTCCCGTCCGGCCGTTGCCCTGCCCGTGATTCCCTGCATGCCTCGCTCTGCTCCTCCTTCGCCCCCTCCGCTCCAACACACTCCGACTAGTCCTCGGACGCCTCCCCGCGCTCTCCCCGGTCCCGGCCCCGCATCCCCTCCGGTTTCGGTGCCGCGATCTCTTCCGTTTCCTCCCGTTTCTCCCTTTCAGGTTCGTCTGTCCCCGCTGGTGCCTCTTCCTCCTCCAGGAAGGGTGGATGGCGAGACGCGAACCCGGGCGGGACGTCTGGTCAAACCGCCTGACCGCTATGGCGATGTTGCCTAGCTATCCTAGCGCATGAGCCGTGGTCGCCATGTCACCTTTGTATTTGCCTGTCGTTTCGGGGAGGAAGGATGTAGATGAGATATGCATGTGCCTTTAACATAGTGACCTCACACCCACTAACCACTCCCCATATCACAAGTATAACTACAACCTCCACACCCACAGATCGCTCTCTAGTTCCTGTGACAGACCACGTACAGCTAGTGCAATGTATAATGTCCAGTATGAATAAAAATAGTAAAGTAACGATGTCTCGATATCAATCCTTTACAGTATTGGAGCCTTCTTCCAAAATTTTAGAATTAGCTTTTTTCCAGTTATTAACCCATATGCCTACTTTTAATGACTGGTGTACCATGACACCCAGGTCTCGTTGCATCTCCCCTTTTCCTAATCGGCCACCATTCAGATAATAGTCTACTTTCCTATTCTTGCCACCAAAGTGGATAACCTCACATTTCACCACTTTCCAAATATGCTGCTATCCCATCTTTAATAACTGACTCTAGCATTTTCCCCACTACCGATGTGAGACTAACTGGTCTGTAATTCCCCGTTTTCTCCCTCCCTCCCATTTTAAAAAGTGGGGTTACATTAGCTACCCTCCAATCCTCAGGAACTACTCCAGAATCTAAAGAGTTTTGAAAAATTATCACTAATGCATCCACTATTTCAGGGGCTACTTCCTTAAGTACTCTGGGATGCAGCCTATCTAGCCCTGGGGATTTATCGGCCTTTAATCCATTCAATTTACCTAACACCACTTCCCAACTAACCTGTATGTCACTCAGTTCCTCCATCTCATTTGACCCCTGCTATTTCTGGCAGATTATTTATGTCTTCCTTAGTGAAGACAGAACCAAAGTAGTTATTCAATTGGTCTGCCATGTCCTTGTTCCTAATGATCAATTCACATGTTTCTGACTGCAAGGGACCTACATTTGTTTTAACTAATCTTTTTTCTCTTCACATATCTATAAAAGCTTTTGCAGTCAGTTTTTATGTTCCCTGCCAGTTTTCTTACATAATCTATTTTCCCTTTCCTAATTAAACCCTTTGTCCTCCTCTGCTGGACTGAATTTCTCCCAGTGGTAGGCTGCTTTTTCTGGCTAATTTGTATGCTTCATCTTTTGTTTTCATACTATCCCTGATTTCCCTTGTTATCCACGGATGCACTACCTTCCCTGATTTATTCTTTTGCCAAACTGGGATGAACAATTGTTGTAGTTCATCTCTGACCTCTCTCACCCATGCCACAAACTCTTTGAATCACTTCCATCTGGAAGGCGACTCCGGACTGTCTAAGCTGCCACAGCCAGACATAAAAGCAGCATTTTTCCACAAGTAGTAGCTCTACTCAATAACCAAAAAACTGTAGCCTCCTTTTGCTCTGGTATTTTATTTAATTCACATGTTTAATCGATAATGTTTTATTATTAATGTTTAATATTTTATGTGTCATTCTTAACTGTCACTGTATGTCATGTTGCCACTTGCGGGCGGAGCACCAAAGCGAATTCCTTGTATGTGAATATAATTGGCCAATAAACTTATTAATTAATTCATTCAAGATCATAAGTAAAAGGAGTAGAATTAGGCTATTCGGCCCATCAAGTCTACTCCACCATTCCATCATGGGTGATCTATCTCACCTTCCTGACCCCATTCTCCCCATAACCCCTGACCCAGTACTGTTCTCAGAATTGTAGTACATCAGTTCCTTGGACAAAGTCCAATGTCGTAATTAGCGTTAAACCTCACGAGGCCTCGGCAAGGCCAGCAGCATAATCGAGGACGAGTCGCACCTTGCCCACTCCCTCTTCTCCCCTCTCACAACGGGCAAAAGGTGTAGAAGTGTGAAAACGCACGCCTCCAGATTCAGGGACAGTTTCTTCCCAGCTGTTATCAGGCAACTGAATCATCCAACCGACAAGCAGAGAGCGGGCCTGAACTATTATCTACCTCAAGGGAGACACTTGGACTATCTTTAAACTTTTCTGGACATTATCTTGCACTAAATGTTATTCCCTTTATCATGTATCAGTACACTGTGGACGGCTCGATTGTAATCATCTTTAGTTTTTTCACTGGCTGGATAGCACGCAACAGATGCTTTTCACTGTACCCCGGTACATGTGACAATAAATTAAACTGAACTGTAAATGGGGACGAGGTGAATCAAACAGCATTCAAGCTGATGGAAGGAATTCTGTTCAGAAGCTTGATAGCAGAGGGGAAAACGCTGTTTGTGAGGGAAAAAATGAGAAAATGGTGGAATATTAGCTATTTGAGAGAAGGGATAGATTTAACAGGAATCTGACGGGCAACATTTTCACACAAATGGTGATGGGTGCATGGAACAAGCTACCAGAGGAGATGGTTGAGGCAGGTACTACACTTGGACAGGGGTACATGGATGGGATAGGCTTAAGGATATGGGCTAAATGTGGGCAGATGAGACCAGCTTAGATGGGGCATCTTGGTTGGCATGTGTCAAAGAATGGCCGGCATGGTGGCGCAGCGGTATAGTCGCTGCCTTACAGTGCTTGCTGCAGCGCCGGAGACCTGGGTTCGATCCCGACTACAGGTGCTGTCTGCGTTGGTTTTCTCCGAGATACTTGGTTTCCTCCCACACTCCAGGTTTGTAGGTTAATTGTCTTATGTGTATAAATTGTATACTTGGTATAAATGTAAATTGTCCCTTGTGAGTGTAGGCTTGTGTTAATGTACGGAGATGGCTGGTCGTGCGGACTCGGTGGGCCGAAGGGCCTGTTTCCGCGCTGTATCACCAAACTAAACTAAACAAAAATAGAATGCTGATACTGGAATCTTGAGAAAACGCAAAATACCGGAGGAACTCAGCGTGTCGGGCAGAATCTGTGGAGGAAAAATTGGACAAATGACATTGTGAAGGAAGGAACTACAGAGGCTGGTCTATACCGAAGATGGACACAAAATGCTGGAGTAACTCAGCGGGACAGGCAGCATCTCTGGAGAGAAGGAGTAGGTGACGTTTAGGGTTTCTGAAGAAGGGTTCTGACCTGAAACGTCGCCTATTCCTTTTCTCCGGAGATGCTGCCTGACCCGCTGAGTTGCTCCAGCATTTTGTGTCCACAAACGACATTGGGAGACGAAAACCTCCTTCAGACTGACGACTTAATGAAGGCGAGTCAACTCTAGAATATTTGATTGTATTTGTAATCAGTTAAACCCATGAACTAAAGGCATTCCCACACTCCAAGACACCACTATTAGGAAATGAGAAAGTTGAATCCACTGATTAAATTAATTGCTTAGGTTTTGTCCATAATCCCACTTCAGATTAATAGAGGCAAAATTAATTGCTGTAATGCAGACATTATGTGAAGGAAGCTGTATAACTCAATGTCTCTAAGTGAATTTCATTAACAAGTCATCTCAAATAATGTTGATCTACATCTGTTATTAATAAATTGAATACAAATTAACTTGTGAATGGATTGTGAAGGCTGCTTTTCAATTTCAAATAATTATAGAATAGAAAGGTACCATTAAATTGTAGAGTTTCATTACATTAATGGCATTAATGATAAGCAAACGAAAACTGCTGGAGGAACTCGCAGAATGTGTAGGTAGGAACTGCAGATGCTGGTTTACACTGAAGATAGACACAAAATGCTGGAATAACTCAGCGGGCCAGGCAGCGTCTGGATAGAAGGGATAGGTGACGTTTTGAGTCGAGACCCATTTTCAGACAGTCAGGGGAGAGGGAGACTGGAGATATGGAGGAGTACGGTGTGAAAACGACAGATCAAAGCAAGGGTGGCACGGTGGCGCAGCGGTAGAGTTGCTGCCTTACAGCGCTTGCAGCGCCAGAGACCCGGGTTTGATCCCGACTACGGGTGCTGCTGTCTGTACGGAGTTTGTACGTTCTCCCTGTGACCTGCGTGGGTTTTCCCCGAGATCTTCGGTTTCCTCCCACATTCCAAAGACGTACAGGTTTGTAGGTTAATTGGCTTGATTATAAATGTAAAATTGTCCCTAGTGTGTGTAGGGTAGTGTTAGTGCGTTGGGATCGCTGGGCGGCGCGGACTCGTTGGGCTGAAGGGCCCGTTTCCACGCTGAATGTCTGAACTAAACTAAACCCACTTTGTACTATTACTTTGTGTAATAGACATTCAACAAATCATACACTTAAAGAAGTACGGACATTTATGGCTATTATCAAATGAAAATTTGGTCTCCTAATTTGAGGTGGGACATTCTTGCCATTGAGGGGGTGCAGCATAGGTTCACGAGGTTAATTCCCGGGATGGCGGAACTGACATATGTTGAGAGAATGGAGCGACTGGGCTTGTATACACTGGAATTTAGAGGGATGAGAGGGGATCTTATTGAAACATATAAGATTATTAAGGGATTGGACATGCTAGAGGCAGGAAACGTGTTCCCAATGATGGGGGAGTCCAGAACTAGGGGCCACAGTTTAAGAATAAGGAGTAGGCCATTTCGAACGGAAATGAGGAAAAACGTTTTCACCCAGAGAGTTGTGAATCTGTGGAATTCTCTGCCTCAGAAGGCAGTGGAGGTCAAATCTCTGGATGCTTTCAAGAGAGTGTTAGATAGAGCTCTTGAAGATAGCGGAGTCAAGGGATATGGGGCGAAGGCAGGAACGGGGTACTGATTGTGGATGATTAGCGATGATCACTGTGAATGGCGATGCTGGCACGAAGGGCCAAATGGCCTACTGCACCTATTGTCTATTGAAAAAGTCAAGTGGAATTTCCCATCCCTTGTAGTATAGAGTATTAGTGTTCAATAGACAATAGGTGCAGGAGTAGGCCATTCGGCCCTTCGAGCCGGCACCGCCATTCAATGTGATCATGGCTGATCATCCCCAATCAGTACCCCGTTCCTTCCTTCACCCCATATCCCCTGACTCTGCTATCTTTAAGAGCCCTATCTAGCTCTCTCTTGAAAGTTCAACCATGTAATTTTTAAACGTGAGCACAGCCTGGTTTAGCAACTTGAACGCCCAGGAACAAAGAAGATTGCAAAGAGTGGTCTTCTTTTGTCGTATGTCTTTTAGACCTCCAGCTCTGTTGAGGGGAGCCAGGCCAACGTGTCATCGTCCAGGTCAATCAGATCTCGTTCACCATTCGGTGGCCGGTGTTTGGGGCAACTGGTGACGATGTGCTCCACTGTCTGTGTTGGGTCCCCACACTCGCAGGAGGCGCTGTCCACGAGGCCCCACCTCTTCATCGCTACTCCATAGCGTCCTATGCCTGTCCTCAAGCGGTTGAGGGTTGTCCACTGCTTTCGGGCAGGTCCTGGCCAGGGACGTCCATGGGGTCATTGATGTAATGGTGTAGCCTAGATGGTTCCGCTAACTTCCACTGGTCTCTCCATCTCGTCTTGACCCAGGCAAAGAGTGGTGAACTCTGCCCAGTCCATCACAAGTCCTGACCTCCTCACCAACGAAGGGATCTGCAGGAGTCGCTGCCTCAAAACATCAGCCAGCATCTTCGGAGACTCACACCACCCTGGCCACGCTCTCATTTCACTCCTGCCATCGGGAAGAAGGTACAGGAGCCTGAAAACTGTAAAGTTCAGGTTCAGGAACAGCTTCTTCCCTGCAACCATCAGGCTATTAAACACTACAACCTCCAAATAAGCTCTGAACCACATAGACTTGGGGCCATTTTTTGTTGTCTTTACACTGTTTTTGTTTTTTGTTTGTTTATGTGTGTGTGTGTTCAGTGTATATATATATATATATATATATATATATATATGTGTGTGTGTGTGTGTGTGTTTATATATACAGTATATATGTGTGTGTGTGTGTAGGAAGGAACTGCAGATGCTGGTTTATACAGAAGATAAACACAAAAAGCTGGAGTAACTCAGCAGGACAGGCAGCATCTCTGGAGAGAAGGAATGGGTGTCGTTTTGGGTCAAGACCCTTCTTCAGACTCGATCTGAAACATCATCCATTCCTTCTCTCCAGGCATGCTGCCTGTCCCGCTGAGATACTCCAGCTTTTTGTGTCTATCTTATGTTTGTGTGTGGGTTCATAAGTTCATTAGTGATAGGAGGCTGGCTCGAAGTGCTGGCTAGAAGGGCCGAATGGCCTACTCCTGCACCTATTGTCTGTAGGAGCAGAATTAAACCATTGGACCCGTCAAGTCTACTCCGCCATTCAATCATGGCTGATCTATCTCTCCCTCCTAACCCCATTCTTCTGCCTTCTCCCCATAGCCCTGACCCCTGTGTGTGTGTGTGTTCAGTAAAAACATATCGTTTATATATGTACATAGTGCACTTTTCTTTTGTTTACTGCGTTTACAGAGTACTATGTTTACATATCTGTTGTGCTGCTGCATGTAAGCATTTATTTGTTCCGTTTCGGGACATATGACAATAAAACACTCTTGACTCTTGATTCTCTTGGCTTAAGTTGTAGATTTACAGATCTCCTTGGTAACCCTTCCACCTATTACCTTAAATCTATACCTCCTATTTACTGATCTCCGTGCTAAGGTAAATAATCGCTTTATATACGTCATCCAGTCATCATCATTTTGTAAACCAGGAAAATTTGAGCCACAGGTAACGGTGAACTGTTGCATGTTTCCCACAAGTATTTTAGTTTCTTTGACCATTAGTCGTGAATCATGGACCATTTCTGGAAAGATGGTTTTCTCCCCCAGGATTGTTCATGTCATTAGGTCATAAGTGATAGGAGCAGAATTAGACCATTCGGCCCATCAAGTCTGCTCCGCCACTCAATCATGGCTGATCTATCTCTCCTTCTTAACACCATTCCCCTGCCTTCTCCCCATAACCCCTGACCCCCGCACTAATCAAGAATCTATCTATTTCTGCTTTAAAAATATCCATTGATGTGGCCTCCACTGCCTTCTGTGGCAATGAATTCCACAGATTCACCACCCTCTGACTAATAAATTCATCCCCATCTTCCTAAAGGAACGTCCTGTAATTCTGAGGCTATAATAGCTATTAATGATTATGATATAGTTGGGATCACGGAGACATGGCTCCAGGGTGACCAAGGCTGGGAGCTGAACATCCAGGGATATTCAATATTCAGGAGGGATAGAGAGAAATGAAAAGGAGGTGGGGTAGCGTTGCTGGTTAGAGAGGAGATTAACGCAGTGCAAAGGAAGGACATTAGCTTGGAGGATGTGGAATCGGTATGGGTAGAGCTGCGAAACACTAAGGGGCAGAAAACGCTGGTGGGTGTTGTGTACAGGCCACCTAGCAGTAGTAGTGAAGTTCGGGATGGCATCAAACAGGAAATTAGAAATGCGTGCAACAAAGGCAAAACGGTTATAATGGGTGACTTCAATCTACATATAGATTGGGTGAATCAAATTGGCAGGGGTGCTGAGGAAAAGGATTTCTTGGAATGTATGCGGGATAGTTATCTAAACCAACATGTAGAGGAACCAACGAGAGAGCAGGCTATTCTAGACTGGGTATTGAGTAATGAGGAAGGGTTAGTTAGCAGTCTTGTTGTGCGTGCCCCCTTGGGCAAGAGTGACCATAATATGGTTGAGTTCTTCATTAGGATGGAGAGTGACATTGTTAATTCAGAAACAACGGTTCTGAACTTAAAGAAAGGTAACTTTGAGGGTATGAGACGTGAATTGGCCAAGATTGACTGGCAATTAGTTCTAAAAGGGTTGACGGTGGATATGCAATGGAAGGCATTTAAAGACTGCATGGATGAACAACAAAAATTGTTCATCCCAGTTTGGCAAAAGAATAAATCAGGGAAGGTAGTGCATCCGTGGATAACAAGGTAAATCAGGGATAGTATCAAAGCAAAAGATGATGCGTACAAATTAGCCAGAAAAAGCAGCATACCAGAGGACTGGGAGAAATTCAGAGACCAGCAGAGGAGGACAAAGGGCTTAATTAGGAAAGGGAAAATAGATTATGAAAGAAAACTGGCAGGGAACATAAAAACTGACTGCAAAAGTTTGTATAGATATGTGAAGAGAAAGAGATTAGTTAAAACAAATGTAGGTCCCTTGCAGTCAGAAACAGGTGAATTGATCATGGGGAACAAGGATATGGCGGACCAATTGAATAACTACTTTGGTTCCGTCTTCACTAAGGAAGACATAAATAATCTGCAGGAAATAGCAGGGGACTGCGGGTCAAAGGAGATGGAGGAACTGAGTGAAATCCAGGTTAGTCGGGAAGTGGTGTTGGGTAAATTGAATGGATTAAAGGTCGATAAATCACCAGGGCCAGATAGGCTGCATCCTAGAGTACTTAAGGAAGTAGCTCCAGAAATAGTGGATGCATTAGTGATAATTTTTCAAAACTCTTTAGATTCTGGAGTAGTTCCTGAGGATTGGAGGGTAGCAAACGTAACCCCACTTTTTAAGAAGGGAGGGAGAGAGAAAACGGAGAATTACCGACCAGTTAGTCTAACATCGGTAGTGGGGAAACTGCTAGAGTCAGTTATTAAAGATGGGATAGCAGCACATTTGGAAAGTGGTGAAATCATTGGACCAAGTCAGCATGGATTTACGAAAGGTAAATCATGTCTGACGAATCTTATAGAATTTTTCGAGGATGTAACTAGTAGAGTTGATAGGGGAGAACCAGTGGATGTGTTGTATCTGGACTTTCAGAAGGCTTTCGACAAGGTCCCACATAAGAGATTAGTATACAAACTTAAAGCACATGGTATTGGGGGTTCAGTATTGATGTGGATAGAGAACTGGCTGGCAAACACGAAGCAAAGAGTAGGAGTAAACGGGTCCTTTTCACAATGGCAGGCAGTGACTAGTGGGGTACCGCAAGGCTCAGTGCTGGGACCCCAGCTATTTACAATTTATATTAATAAACTGGATGAGGGAATTGAAGGCAACATCTCCAAGTTTGCGGATGACACTAAGCTGGGGGGCAGTGTTAGCTGTGAGGAGGATGCTAGGAGACTGCAAGGTGACTTGGATAGGCTGGGTGAGTGGGCAAATGTTTGGCAGATGCAGTATAATGTGGATAAATGTGAGGTTATCCACTTTGGTGGCAAAAACAGGAAAGCAGACTATTATCTAAATGGTGGCCGATTAGGAAACGGGGAGATGCAGCGAGACCTGGGTGTCATGGTACACCAGTCATTGAAAGTAGGCATGCAGGTGCAGCAGGCAGTGAAGAAAGCGAATGGTATGTTAGCTTTCATAGCAAAAGGATTTGAGTATAGGAGCAAGGAGGTTCTACTGCAGTTGTACAGGGTTTTGGTGAGACCACACCTGGAGTATTGCGTACAGTTTTGGTCTCCAAATCTGAGGAAGGACATTATAGCCATAGAGGGAGTGCAGAGAAGGTTCACCAGACTGATTCCTGAGATGTCAGGACTTTCATATGAAGAAAGACTGGATAGACATGGCTTATACTCGCTAGAATTTAGGAGATTGAGAGGGGATCTTATAGAAACGTACAAAATTCTTATGGGGTTGGGCAGGCTAGATGCAGGAAGATTGTTCCCGATGTTGGGGAAGTCCAGGACAAGTGGTGAATCTCTGGAACTCTCTGCCACAGAGGGTAGTTGAGGCCAGTTCATTGGCTATATTTAAGAGGGAGTTAGATGTGGCCCTTGTGGCTAAAGGGATCAGGGGGTATGGAGAGAAGGCAGGTACGGGATACTGAGTTGGATGATCAGCCATGATCATATTGAATGGCGGTGCAGGCTCGAAGGGCCGAATGGCCTACTCCTGCACCTATTTTCTATGTATCTATAACCTCCAGTCCCAGACTCTCCCACTAGTGGAAACATCCTCTCCGCATCCACTCTAGTTTTGTTAGTCATCTGCTCAATAGAAATCTCACTGCATCTTACCACCAGGGGCGCCGGGGAGATGGCTGCCCTGCCGGCAGTCTGTTCGTCTTTTCACAATCTTTTTGGTATTTTTTAGTTTGTTAAAAGTTTTGTTTTAATGTTCTTCGGTTTGTTTTATGTGGTGGGAGGGGGAGGGGGGAGGATCGTGGCTCTTTAGCGGGGCCATGGATGAACCCCAGTTTGGTCTGTCCTTTGTTTGTCTGTAAACGAACCACTTGGCCTTGGATTAGTGGCTTCAGTGGCTTGCTCGTTTTGTCGTAAGCACGTTTCTGCGCGTCTCGATTGGATTTGTACGTGCGTTTGAATTACAGCGGGGCAGAGAACTTTGGGCTTTAAGTGATCCTGAGTCACAGGCAGTGGAGGTCTTGTCCACCGGGACATCAGTCGTTGGGCTGGAGAGTCTCTGGCAATATTCCTCAGGTTCAACAGGTCTAGGTAGACATCAGATTTTGCCAGGAAGAACCGTTCCATAAGTTGTTTAGCGCTGCGCACAGCGCGTTCGGCAAGTCCGTTGGACTGTGGGTACTCTGGGCTGCTGGTGACATGTTTAAAGTTCCAGCGCTTGGCAAAGTCTTTAAACTTTTGGCTGGAGAATTGTGTCCCGTTGTCAGTCTGAAGGCGGGCTACAATGCCATGTACGGAGAAGTGCTGACGGAGTTTCAGGATGACTAGTTCTGAGGAGATGGTTGGTAGAAAATCAATTTCGAACCAACTCGAGTACGAGTCCACCAACACGAGATAGTGTTTCCCGTGCCAGTCGAAGATATCGGCAGCCACGGATGACCATGGTAGGGAGGGAGCCGGTTGGGACAGCAGTGTTTGTTTCTGCTGGTGTGGCGCTTGCCTGTTGGAGATCGCGCATGACTCCGTTTTTTCCCAAATATACTTGGTCATTCCGGGCCAGTAAGTAATTTCTTTGGCGTGTTGTAGGGTGGCCTCAACACCTGGGTGGCCACCATGGATCTCCTCGTAGTACTCCTTTACGTAGAGAGGGGGGGATGTTCGTCTTGTGACCCTTTACGATCACTCCGTCCTGTAGCACAAGTTCGTCACGTACCAGGAAGTAGGGTTTTAGTTCAGCGGGAGTGTTGGATTGTTTGTTTGGCCATCCGCCTTTAATGAAGTTAGCAGCTGGGAGGTTTTATCCATGGCAGTGTGTTCGGCGAGGCGGCGCAGGCGGTCAGTTGGAACAAAGGAAACCTTTAGAATAGAGAATTCCTCACGTTCATAAGGATGTTGTTCGCTGGTGGCGCGTGGTGCCCGGCATAGAGTATCTGCGATGGGCATGTCTTTACCTTTTTTGTAGACAATGCGGGAGTCGAACTGTTGTAGCTGCATCATCATGCGTTGAAGCCTTGCTGGGGCAGCGTGGATTGGCTTGTTCAGGATTGTGACTAGAGGTTGATGATCAGTCTCTACCGTGAAGGTTTTGCCAAAAATGAAGTCTTTGGATTCGGAGCAGGCAAAAACCACGGCAAGCAGCTCTTTTTCTACCTGGGCATAGCGCTGTTCGGTATCCATTAGTGTTCTGGAAGTGTAGGATACCGGCAAAACATTGCCGTTGAAAGAGGTCTGCAGACATGCAGCGCCTAGTCCATACTGGGATGCGTCGCAGGTGATTGTAACTGGCAGGTTGAGGTTAAAGTAAGACAGAGTCTGTGCACTAACGAGCTGTAGTTTTAAAGTCTCAAAAGCTCACTGGTGGTTTGGGTACCAGGACCAGGTGTTGTCCTTTTGGGTTAGTTGACGTAGGGGGGCTGATAGTCAAAGTCAAGTATCCTTTATTTGTCATTCAGACCTTTCGGTCTGAATGAAATTTCGTGCCTTGCAGTCATACATATAATAAAAATAACAAAAACACACAATAAACACAAATTTAACATCCACCACAGTGAGTTCACCAGGCACCTCCTCACTGTGATGGAAGGCAAAAGTCTTAAAGTTTTTGTCTCTTCCTTGTTCTCCCTCTGCGCTGGGGCGATCCGAAGCTGCCGCCCTCCAGTCCAGCGGACGAAGCTGTTGTTGCGGGAGCTCCGGAAAAACAGGTCATCAACCTGTGACCTGCGAGCTCCTGACGATGTCGTCCACTGGACCCGCAGCCGAGCCTCCGAAGTTGGGCCACCGCCTCCGGAACGCTGGCACAGCTCCGCAGTTGGGCCGCCGCCGCTGGAACGCCGCCACAGCTCCGCAGGCGTGCCACCGCCGCCGGAACGCCGCCACGGCTCCGAAGTCGGGTCGCCGCCGCCGCCACAGCCCCGAGGCCGCCAGCTCCGCCATTAGGCCTCAGCGCAGACGGAGGCGGATACGGGGGATATGACAAGAAAAAGTCGCACCCCCCCCCGAAGGAAGAGACCAAAAACATGTTTCTCCCACCCCCCCCCTCCACACATACACAACCTAATAAACTAAAATTAACTAAAATAGGACAAAAGAAAACAACAACAAAAAGAAAAAACACACGGAGTGCAGGCGAGCCGCAGCTGCTAAAGCAGCGCCGCCACTTCCGGTTTCGCTGAGATTGCGGATGAACTTTCCCAAGTAGTTGACCATGCCTAGAAATCGTTGCAGGCTGGTGACGTCAGTTGGTACCGGCAGCTCGTTGATTGCTGCAGTCTTCAGTGGGTCTGGTTTTAGTCCGTTGCTAGTGAACACGTGACCTACGTAAGTGACTTCAGAACCCTGAACTTGCATTTAAGGGGGTTCAGCTTTAAGTTGATATCTCTGGCACGGTCCAGTACTTTACGTAGGTTGGCATCGTGCTTGGTGGCATCGCGGCCATAAACTAGAATGTCGTCAACTATGATAGCACAGGGGAATTCCGCAAACAGTTGTTCCATTGCATGCTGGAAGACTTCGCTGGCAGAGTTGATGCCAAAGGGCATTCTTAGGAACTGGTAACGTCCGATCGGGGTGGCGAATGTTGTTAATGCCGATGAGGCACGGTCTAACGGGATTTGCCAGAATGAGGTTTTGGCATCCAGGACTGAGAAAACCGTTGCGTTACCGATTTGTGCTGCGACGTCTTCGATGGTCCTCATAGGATAGTGTTGCCATTTGATTGCTGTATTCAAATCTTTAGGATTGATGCAGATGAGTAACTCCTTCTTGTCTTTCTTTGTGGTGACAACCATGGTGGAAACCCAATCGGAGGGCTCGCTGACTTCGGCGAGGACCCCAATGAAGACCATACGTTTAAGTTCATCGTGTACTTGCTGGCCCGTACCATGCGGGACGCGGTGAGGGGCACGTATGGTCGACAACGATCTTGTATATTGTAGGTAGTTTACCGAGTTGGTTGTCAAACAAATCTTTGTAGTTGGATAGCACCTGTTTGGGTGGTCCCTCTGTCAAACAGAGTTTGTGAACAGCACGCCCGAAATAAACCAAACCCAGGTCATAGCATGCATTGATGCCAAGCAGGGTTTCAGAACTTGGCTGAACGATGTAAAATAGCAAGTCCTTGGTCTGTTCATTGATGGTACACTTGAAATCGGCTTTGCCAAGTGGGTGAAGAATTTCCCCTCTGTAAGCATGTACAGTGGAGGAGTCTTTTCTCATGCGCTCAGTGGTTCTTATCTTGTTGAACACTTTGAGTAACATGACGTTCACGCGGGCACCGGTATCGACCTTGGCGATCAGCAGTTTGTTATTGATTATCATGGTCACAGCAGGATCAGTGACTTTGCCTGTGGTGCGCAGGTTTAGGGAAAGTACGGTAGGCTCAGTGTCTGAGCTATCAGAGTCGTTCCTGTGGGATGATTCGTCTTGTTCATGGGAATCTGAATCTGATGGGTCTTGTTGAATCAGGTGCAGCTTCGTCCGTGGAGCTGTACTCCCACTAGATCGACAACAATTTGCAAAGTGGTTGGGTTTTTTGCAATTATGACATACTTTCCCATGGGCTATGCAAAATTGGTGCCCCCCCCGGGGTGGAAATAGTTAGTTTGTGCACCTCGTATTAGGCATGTTCTGAACAAGATATAAGATACAAGATACAAGATACACTTATTTGTCACATGTGCCTGTTGGCACAGTGAAATGTAATGACCATACAGCCATACAGTAAAAATAAAGAACACAACATAGTGTTGATAGAATTCAACATAAAACATCCCCACACAGCAGAATCAAAGTTTCCCACTGTGAGGGAAGGCACCAAAGTCAGTCATCGCCCTCCGCAGTTGCCACTATGGGGGCCCGATGTTCAGGCCCGCTCGCCGGGGTGGTGTAAGTCCGACGTCGGGGCTGGGGGACATCCTCAGTGGCCTGGACATCAGTCGGCCACCTCCTACCAGAGTCCGCAGCTCCCAAAGTCCGCTGGCCGCACTGGGCGGTGATGCAACACTGGCGGCCCTTGGCAAAGGGCTCCAGGACTCCACGATGACGGTCAGCGCCGGCCGCGTTGGGAGCTCTCCCAAACCGCAGCTCCACGATGTTGGAGCAGCGGCCCAATGCTCCGGAGTTCCAAACGGCGACCCAGGTAGGCATCGCCCGCTCCGCGGTGAATCCAGCGCTGTGCCGCCGCTGTTGCAGCTCTGGTCCGGTTCCCGGTAGGAAAAGCCGCTCCGATCCAGTGGTGGTAGACCGCGAGGAGGGGGGCGAGGACGCGACTCGGAGAAATAGTCGTGTCCCCGCCAGGAAGCAACTGGGAAACAATTTCCCCCTTACCCTGCCCCCCTCCCTCACATAGAAAAGTTAAAGTTCCCCCCCAAAACAGACTTTAAACTAACTAAAATGTTTTTAAAAGATTGAAAAAACGAACAGGCTGTAGGCAGAGGCTGCCGCCACTGCAGCACCCCCAGAACCTTGCTGGATGCATTGAGAAATCCTTGCGGAGAGTAACTAGCCATATTCACATTTAGCTGTTGATTAGCATTCGCGATATCATAATCAGCCAGTGGTGCCACAGTCTCAGCCATCCGACAAGCATGAATAGCCTGATCTAAAGTCAGGTCTGCATTCTGTAATAGTTCAGCTCGCAGCTTTCGGTCGCTCATTCCTCCCACAATTTTATCTCTGACAAGCTCATTTGTTATCTCACCAAATCTGCATCAAAAACTGATGTCTCAGGTCGCTGATGAATCGTTCCACAGGTTCATCAGGCTGTTGCACTCGGGCAAAAAATCTTGTCCTCTGAACTTTCTCAGCAACACCATCGAGTTATCTATAGATTCTGCTGGCACCAGTACCTGCCCATTCGCATCCAGTTGGGCAGGTGCAAATTCAAACGAGTCAGCGCAGATCATAGCCTCCGGAACCCGATAAATTCAACAGTAGCGAAGCCTTCAAATCGTCGGGATCGTTGCGGTGAACGATGCGTATATAATGAGGGTAATCCTTCTCAAACATTTTCCATCGCTCGGCGATATCAGAATCAAACACTAGCGGGCTAGGCTTTCGACAAGAGCTAGCCATATTTCCACATCACAAAAAAACACGTAAATAAAAACTGGTAAACGAAATAAATCGCGATAAACAGACGCGGGGCAGACCCTATCAGACACCATGTAAAGAGCACAAACTCACACGGGTTGAAACACAAGCATCTTTATTGTTCAGGTCATCAACTACACAGCAGGTCATCATACGTTCACACTGCTACTCCGACTGGCAAGCAGTGGGCAGGATCTTAGATACATAGATACATAGAAAATAGGTGCAGGAGTAGGCCATTCGGCCCTTCGAGCCTGCACCGCCATTCAATATGATCATGGCTGATCATCCAACTCAGTATCCCGTACCTGCCTTCTCTCCATACCCCCTGATCCCTTTAGCCACAAGGGCCACATCTTACTCCCTCTTAAATATAGCCAATGAACTGGCCTCAACTACCCTCTGTGGCAGAGAGTTCCAGAGATTCACCACTCTCTGTGTGAAAAAGTTTTCCCTCATCTCGGTCTTAAAGGATTTCCCCCTTATCCTTAAGCTGTGACCCCTTGTCCTGGACTTCCCCAACATCGGGAACAATCTTCCTGCATCTAGCCTGTCCAACCCCATAAGAATTTTGTACGTTTCTATAAGATCCCCTCTCAATCTCCTAAATTCTAGCGAGTATAAGCCAAGTCTATCCAGTCTTTCTTCATATGAAAGTCCTGACATCCCAGGAATCAGTCTGGTGAACCTTCTCTGCACTCCCTCTATGGCTATAATGTCCTTCCTCAGATTTGGAGACCAAAACTGTACGCAATACTCCAGGTGTGGTCTCACCAAGACCCTGTACAACTGCAGTAGAACCTCCCTGCTCCTATACTCAAATCCTCTTGCTATGAAGGCCAACATACCATTCGCTTTCTTCACTGCCTGCTGCACCTGCATGCCTACTTTCAATGACTGGTGTACCATGACACCCAGGTCTCGCAGCATCTCCCCATTTCCTAATCGGCCACCATTTAGATAATAGTCTGCCTTCCCGTTTTTGCCACCAAAGTGGATAACCTCACATTTATCCACATTATACTGCATCTGCCAAACATTTGCCCACTCACCCAGCCTATCCAAGTCACCTTGCAGTCTCCTAGCATCCTCCTCACAGCTAACACTGCCACCCAGCTTAGTGTCATCCGCAAACTTGGAGATGTTGCTTTCAATTCCCTCGTCCAGATCATTAATATAAATTGTAAATAGCTGGGGTCCCAGCACTGAGCCTTGCGGTACCCCACTAGTCACTGCCTGCCATTGAGAAAAGGACCCGTTTACTCCTACTCTTTGCTTCCTGTTTGCCAGCCAGTTCTCTATCCACATCAATACTGAACCACCAATACCGTGTGATTAAAGTTTGTATCCTAATCTCTTATGTGGTACCTTGTCGAAAGCCTTCTGAAAGTCCAGATACAACACATCCACTGGTTCTCCCCTATCCACTCTACTAGTTACATCCTCGAAAAATTCTATAACATTCGTCAGACACGATTTACCTTTCGTAACTCCATGCTGACTTTGTCCAATGATTTCACCACTTTCCAAATGTGCTGCTATCCCATCTTTAATAACTGACTCTAGCAGTTTCCCCACTACCGATGTTAGACTAACTGGTCTGTAATTCCCCGTTTTCTCTCTCCCTCCCTTCTTAAAAAGTGGGGTTACGTTTGCTACCTCCAATCCTCAGGAACTACTCCAGAGTCTAAAGAGTTTTGAAAAATTATCACTAATGCATCCACTATTTCTGGAGCTACTTCCTTAAGTACTCTGGGATGCAGCCTATCTGGCCCTGGTGATTTATCAGCCTTTAATCCATTCAATTTACCCAACACCACTTCCCGACTAACCTGGATTTCACTCAGTTCCTCCATCTCCTTTGACCCGCGGCCCCCTGCTATTTCCGGCAGATTATTAATGTCTTCCTTAGTGAAGACGGAACCAAAGTAGTTATTCAATTGGTCCGCCATATCCTTGTTCCCCATGATCAATTCACCTGTTTCTGACTGCAAGGGACCTACATTTGTTTTAACTAATCTCTTTCTCTTCACATATCTATAAAAACGTTTGCAGTCAGTTTTTATGTTCCCTGCCAGTTTCCTTTCATAATCTATTTTCCCTTTCCTAATTAAGCCCTTTGTCCTCCTCTGCTGGTCTCTGAATTTCTCCCAGTCCTCTGGTATGCTGCTTTTTCTGGCTAATTTGTACGCATCATCTTTTGCTTTGATACTATCCCTGATTTCCCTTGTTATCCACGGATGCACTACCTTCCCTGATTTATTCTTTTGCCAAACTGGGATGAACAATTTTTGTAGTTCATCCATGCAGTCTTTAAATGCCTTCCATTGCATATCCACCGTCAACCCTTTTAGAACTAATTGCCAGTCAATCTTGGCCAATTCACGTCTCATATCCTCAAAGTTACCTTTCTTTAAGTTCAGAACCGTTGTTTCTGAATTAACAATGTCACTCTCCATCCTAATGAAGAACTCAACCATATTATGGTCACTCTTGCCCAAGGGGGCACGCACAACAAGTCTGCTAACTAACCCTTCCTCATTACTCAATACCCAGTCTAGAATAGCCTGCTCTCTCGTTGGTTCCTCTACATGTTGGTTTAGATAACTATCCCTCATACATTCCAAGAAATCCTCTTCCTCAGCACCCCTGCCAATTTGATTCACCCAATCTATATGTAGATTGAAGTCACCCATTATAACTGTTTTGCCTTTGTTGCACGCATTTCTAATTTCCTGTTTGATGCCATCCCCAACTTCACTACTACTGCTAGGTGGCCTGTACACAACACCCACCAGCGTTTTCTGCCCCTTAGTGTTTCGCAGCTCTACCCATACCGATTCCACATCCTCCAAGCTAATGTCCTTCCTTTCCACTGCGTTAATCTCCTCTCTAACCAGCAACGCTACCCCACCTCCTTTTCCTTTCTCTCTATCCCTCCTGAATATTGAATATCCCTGGATGTTCAGCTCCCAGCCTTGGTCACCCTGGAGCCATGTCTCCGTGATCGCAACTATATCATAATCATTAATTGCTATCTGCACGTTCAACTCATCCACCTTATTACGAATGCTCCTTGCATTGAGACACAAAGCCTTCAGGCTTGTTTTTACAACGCTCTTACCCCTTATACAATTATGTTGAAAAGTGGCTTTTTGATTTTTGCCCTGGATTTGTCTGCCTGCCACTTTTACTTTTCACCTTGCTACCTATTGCTTCCGCCCGCATTTTACACCCCTCTGTTTCTCTGCTCACCCATTTAAGAACCCCACCACCTCTTATTCTGTTTATTATTGTTTTCTTCTTTCCCCCCTACATGTTGGGTCTGAGTGCTTTCCTTCTCTGCCTCCTGCCTCACACACTGTCTAATAGCATTCTCTATTTGAGTCCCTCCCCCCAACCATTCTAGTTTAAAGTCTCCCCAGTAGCCTTTGCAGATCTCCCCGCCAGGATATCGGTCCCCCTCAGGTTCAAGTGCAACCCATCCTTTTTGTACAGGTCGAACCTTCCACAAAAGAGGTCCCAATGATCCAGAAATTTGAATCCCTGCCTTCTGCACCAGTCCTTCAGCCACGCATTTATCCTCCACCTCGCTCCATTCCTACTCTCACTGTCGCGTGGCACAGGCAGTAATCCCGAGATTGTTACCTTTGCTGTCCTTCTCTTTAACTCCCCTCCTAACTCCCTAAATTCTCCTTTCAGGACCTCTTCTCTTTTTTTACCTATGTCATTGGTACCTATATGTATCACGACCTCGGGCTCCTCTCCCTGCCCTTTCAGGATGTCTTGGACACGTTGAGACACATCACAGACCCTGGCACCAGGGAGGCAAACTACCATCCGGGTCTCCCGACTGCGTCCACAGAATCGCCTGTCTGACCCCCTAACTATAGAGTCCCCTATTAATATTGCCCTCCTCTTCTTTTCCTTACCCTTCTGAGCAACAGGACCGGTCTCTATACCGGAGGCCCGGCCGCTGTCGCTACTCCTAGGTAGGCTGTCCACCCCAACAGTGCTCAAACAGGAGTACTTATTGTCAAGGTGTACAGCCACCGGGTTACTCTCTAGTCCCTGCCTGTGCCCCTTGCCTCTCCCAACCGTGATCCACTTGCCTGCCTCCTGTGGTGTTGGAGTGACCACATCCCTGTAACTCCTCTCAATGACTTCCTCGCTCTCCCTGACCAGACGGAGGTCATCGAGCTGCTGCTCCAGGTTCCTAATACGGTCCATTAGGAGCCCCATCTCGATACACCTGGCGCAGATGTGGACGTCTGGAGGGCTATCAGACTCCATGACTTCCCACATCTGACATCCAGAACAGTAAACTGCCCTGGCCCTCATACTCCCCTTACCCTGGATAGAATACAAAACTGCTAGAATACAAAACAAACTGCTAGAATACAGTACAATCAGCAGGGATCTGACTCCCAATCAGCTGCTCCCACTTGTCTGCTTCCACCAATCAGCGGCTTCCTCAAACCCACTTGTTTTTGAAGTGGAACTTGGAACGTTACAGATTTAGGTTCCTCCTTTTTCAGTCCTACCGCTCGGGTGTAGCTCCTCCCTCTGCGACCTCTCCAACGGCTCTCGGGCCTCTGTAAGGAACAAGCCCCGCGCTCCTTTTTATGTCCTACCGCTCGGGTGTAGCTCCTCCCTCTGCGATCTCTCCAACGGCTCTCGGGCCTCTGTAAGGAACAAGCCCCGCGCTCCTTTTTAACTCCTACCGCTCGGGTGTAGCTCCTCCCTCTGCGATCTCTCCAACGGCTCTCGGGCCTCTCTTAAGGCTCTGTCTTACCTGTTTGCGGTCATCGGCGGTGAAGCGCGGCGTCGCCGGTAGCGAGGACCGCGCGGCAACGGCGAGAGCGTCGAGCCTATCCACCGGAGCGCCACACGGATGCTGCGCGGGGGCCGAGTTAATTCAAACACGGCGGGTCCCACGTGCTTGCGGTAAGTAAATAAAAGGGCGGGCCGACTGCGATGACGTCGGCCAGCCGCACGTGACTCACCAGCGGCGGCTGTGGCAGTGGAGGTTTGACGCACGGCGCTCGAGCCATACTGGCGGCGGCCCATGCGAGCGGCCGTGCCTCACTGGCGGCGGCACGTGCCTCACTGGCGGAGGCTGTGGCAGTGGAGGTTTGACGCACGGCGCTCGAGCCACACTGGCGGCGGCCCGTGCGAGCGGCCGTGCCGCACTCGTGCATCACTGGTGGAGGTTGTGCGGTGAGTATTTAGTTTTGGACATTGTCGATTTTATTTTAGCACCGCGCGGTGTTGCGAACACCGCCGCACGGCCCGGGAATTGTACTTTCTCACGAGTGCGCGGTCTATGGCGGCAGATTCTTCCCGTTTCGCCGCCATAGACCGCAGACTCGTGAGACACGCCTTTTACACTATGAATGTTACAATTAGGCGGGGTTATAATTACTAAGCACTCTAATTGGCTAACATGCTATAGCCAATGCTACAGGTGGGTGTGTGTGAGTGTGGGTGTGTGTGTGAGTGAAGGCCCAGAGCTACGGGAGAGTCAGGGCGGGTTGTTTCTGGGCCGGCACCTCTGTAAAAATACAAGATCACCGTCTTTTTGTTGACTTCCTTGATAATTATATTTCATGATAATTAGTGAGTGCAACCGTGCAATATTTTGTTATATTATTAAATTAAGTATTATATGTTTTATTGTACTAGTTATACACTGGGATGTAGTGATAGGCTATAATCTTGTTTGACCCTCTTGGGAGACAAGCTTGTGCCTTTCCCCCCCTTCCCCCCTCCTCCCCCTCAGCAAAACCTGAAATGACTCCCCTGTTTGAGAACAATTAGCTCTGCAACACTGTTTAAAACACATACCTGCAGATTCAGGAACAGTTATCAGACACCTGAACCATCCTTCACCACTAGAGTGCGGTCCTGCTCTCTCATCTAACCCACTGGAGACCTTTGAACTACCTTTAGCCGGTCTTTATCAGACTTAATGTGATATCCTTTATCTGTACACTGTGTAGTCTTTTCGTTGACTGGATAGCTCGTAACAAAAAGCTTTTCACTGCCATGCAGGAGGCTGAGGGATGATCTTATAGAGGTGTATAAATTCATGAGGGGAATAGATAGGGTGAAGGCATAGTGTCTTTCTAACCAGAGTAGGGCAATCAAGAATTAGAGGGCGTTAGTTTGAGAAGTCATAGAGTGATACAGTGTGGAAACAGGCCCTTCAGCCCAACTTGCCCACGGCCGACCACCATGTCCCAGCTACACTTGTCGCACCTGCCTGTGTTTGGCCAATATTCCTCTAAACCTGTCCTATCCATGGGCTTGTCTAAATGTTTCTTAAACATTGGGATAGTCCCAGCCTCAACTACCTCCTCTGGCAGCTGGTTCCAGACACCCACCACCCTTTGTTTAAAACAGTTACCCCTCAACTTCCTATTAAATCTATCCCCCCTCAACTCAAACCTACGAGCTCAGGTCCTCGATTCCCCTACACTGGGTAAAAGACTCTGTGTGTCTACTCGATCTATTCGGGTAAGGGGAAAGATTTAATTTGAGAGAAGGGAAACTGAGGGGTGTGACGGGCCGAGCCACTTTGGTCTCGAATCATCGATCGTCGAGCTCAAGCTCAAGCACTCGCATGGACCTGCGTGATCTGGGCCAACCAATCAATGGGTGAACAGCTGGAGGGGTGCAGTGGACAACGGGGATAGTCTTCACTTCACAGTCAACACGTTGACACACACCTTGCTCTTTTGTACCAATTGTTGAGTTGTATCGTTTAAATATTAAACCTGGCGTTTGTACAACACGTCAACCTCTTCAGGGGCAATTTTTTTCACAGAGGATGGCGGGTAGATGGAATGAGATGCCAGAGGAAGTGGTTAAAGGAGCAACAATAACAATATTTAACAAACAGTTGAACAAGTTCGCAGATAGGAAAGGTTTAGGGAGGAGGCAGGAGAATGGGGTTAGGAGAGAGAGAGATGTGTCAGCCATGATTGAATGGCGGAGTAGACTTGATGGGCTGAATGGCCTAATTCTACTCCTATCCCTTATGACCTTTAGCGGGACATGGATCACACGCAGGCAAATGGGACGAACTTAGATGGCGGCACAGTGGCACAACGGTAGAATTGCTGCCCTACAGCGCCAGAGACCAAGGTTTGATCCTGACCAAGGGTGCTGTCTGTACGGAGTTTGTGCGTTCTACCTGTGAAAGCATGGGTTTTCTCCTGGTGCTCCGGTTTCCTACAGATTTGCAGGTTAAATGGCCTCTGTAAAATTGCAAATTGTCCTTAGTGTGTGTAGGATGATGCGAGTGTACAAGGTGATCGCTGGTTGGCGTGGAGTGGCTGGGCTGAAGGATTTAGAGATACAGCACGGAAACAAGCGCTTCGGCCCCCCGGGTCCGCGCCGACCATCGATCCCCGCACATTTGGGACAATTGTTTATTTTACATTTATACCAAGCCAATTAACCTACAAACCTGTACGTCTTTGGAGTGTGGGAGGAAACCGAACATCTCGGAAAAAACCCATGCAGGTCACGGGAGAACGTACAAACTCCGTACAGACAGCACCCGTAGTCGGGATGGAACCCGGGTCACCGGCGCTGTAAGGCAGCAACTCTACCGCTGCGCCACCGTGACCGCCCACAGCGTGACCCCCCCGGGTCTGTTTCCCTGCTGTATCACTAAAATATCACAATAAACACAAATTCAAAATGTACTTTATTGTGTAACATAAATGACAAATCTTTGTTCCGCGAAGAATTTAAATGTTGACATGAGCTAGTATTTCCTAATTGCATCAGTGTCAAAAAAAAAATTGGGCTCATTTTTCCAGATGGGGAGAGGAAGTTTTACAACTCAGGAAGTTGAGAGGGAAAGATAGATCAGCCATGGTTGAATGGCAGAGTAGACTCAATGGGCCGAATGGCCTACATCTGCTATCACTTATGAACATGAACTTATGAGAAACTCAGAGGGTCAGGCGGCATCTCTGGTTTAGAGTCTGAAGAAGGATCCCAACCTGAAACGTTACCTATCCACATTCTCCTGAGTTGCTGCCTGACCCCTGAGTTACTCCAGCACTTTGTGTCTTCATGGTGATAAGCCCTGTTCTTCGCATGGTGGATTTTAGCAGAAAATGACTAATGATTGAAATAAGCATGACTCGGATGTAAATACTTCCTTAGGAGCTGAATTCCAGCCAAGTGACTTTGTCTGGTAGGAAATGAATCTGTGAGCAATGAATCTTGAGACCCTGCAGCTGAAAGGATTACCAGTTAACGATCTTCAATGCTGAGGAAGGCTGGGGCATTACTAATCACCAGAATCTACTATTCTTCATCACCAGAGACCCGGGTTCGATCCTGACTACAGGCGCTGATTGTACGGAGTTTGTACATTCTCCCCGTGACCTGCGTGGGTTTCTCCGGGAGCTCCGGTTTCCTCCCGCACTCCAAAACGTACAAGTTTGTAGGTTAATTGCCTTTAGTAAAATTGTAAATTGTCCCCAGCGGCTGTAGGATAGTGTTAGTGTGCGGGGATCGCTGGTCAGGGCCGACCTGGTGGGCTGAAGGGCCTATTTGAAGATGTAACTAGGAAAATGGCCTCTTGCTCTGATCCCTGCATTAGTTTAGTTTAGTTCAGTTACTTTGGAGAAACAGGCACTTCGTCCCACTGAGTCCGCGCCGACCAGCGATCCCCGCACACTAACACTACCCCTACACGCACGGCGGACAATTTTACACCAAGCCAATTAACCTACAAACCTGTACGTCTTTGTAGTGTGGGAGGAAATGCTGGAGTAACTCAGCGGGACAGGCAGTATCTCTGGAGAGAAGGAATGGGTGACGTTTCAGGTCGAGACCCTTCTTCAGACTTTCTAATTTCAGGAGAAAACATTGGTATTAATTATTACTCTAAATTCAAGACACATGACCGCAATGTTTTCTCCCTTGTAGAGCTATATATTTGCAATCAGTGGGTCATATTTGCATTCCTTTTCGTCAGAGACAACTTCCTTTGCATTTTAAATTTCAATATATTTGATTACATAACGTGACACATTAATTTAAACCTGTGATTTTTGTAACTATCAAAGTAATTAGTTGAAAACATCATTATGGCTGTAGTGATTGGCCTAAATAGATTCTATCATACTGTTATCAGGCACTTGAATAGAGAACTCATATGCTGTGCATGAAGTACTGATCTTCCAATCTAGCTTATTTTGGCCCGTGCACTTTTTTAATCTATACTTTCTAAAGGTTGCAACACTACATTTTGCACTCTGTTTATTTTCTCCTTTACACTACACGAGGTACTCATGTATGGTATAATTTGCCTGCATAACATGCAAAAAGAAAGATTTTCCTCTGTATCTGACACGTGATATTTGACAATAATAAACCAATATCAACACTACTCAAAAGCTGTTAGAATATCACAAAACGAGTCAGCCTCAAGATACAGTTTCAGAACTATTCAGAAAATCTCAGTATTTTTACAATGAGCCCTATCTGAGTGGCTACATCGGTTCACCCAAAGATCCTGAGGGTGCATGCCTCAATAATAGTAACACTTTTGAATGTCAAGGATAAGATATCAACTCTCTTAATGTAAGATAAATTATCGGCAGCAGAGTTTTGGATAAGTTAAAGTCAATGGGTTACCAAACAGGAAACCCAGCCAAGAAAATTAAAATACAGTAATTTCATGATTTATAAATCTATTTATTAATTTTAACTATATCATCATTGACTCTTTGGAGATACATATATTTGATTTATGAAGTTAATTTATTTGTTGTGCCCACAAGCACTCCATTCTCCAGTCACTGTACATTCACTGTAATGCAATGTGCCAAGAAACTCTTCATGCATTTCACCGTCTTTATGAGATACAAAATATTGCAATAACCAACTATTTTTTCAGGAACTGACAGAGGTTTTAGTAGCAGAAAGGCTTCAATGACTAATATCACAAAGGTGGAAGTGTTTAGTCATTATGAAAAAGATGGACAAAACAATGTGGCCCAACTCTGATAAGGATTGAGAGACATTGAAGCAGAGCACACTGGCCTAGCCTAACCGGACGCAGCCATCTTTGATGCTGGCATCCCTTTCTGGATGCCGCCATCTTTGATGCTGCGCAGACCGCTGCCTTCCACAAACACCATGCTGGGCATCGTAATGCACCGTTGCACTGTCGTGTACGCACGCGCAAAGTCAAAGTCAATTTTATTCGTCACATGCACCCAAAGGTGCAGTGAAATGAATTTGCCAGCAGGATACACTTAGAAAGAACACACAATAAGATTTAACACAAACATCGACCACAACATTCTTCACTCCCGCGATGGAGAGTCCACGTTGCGCCTACTGCCGATCCTCTGGGCCCGACTCTGGGAAAGGCCGCTCCAATCCAAGCTGTTTGGCCGCAAGGGAGGGCGACATGGAAAAAGTCGCCTCTCCGTTGAGGAGGCGGCCAAAAACGGTTCCCCCCTTTCCCCTCCCCACCACCCCCCACACAAGACACACTGAGAGACACCCAAACTAACACTAGACACACAAAAAAAAAACAAAGTAGAAATAACGAACATGCTGCTGGCAGGGCAGCCGAACTCGCAGCGCCCACACCGACATCGAATGCAAAGCGGTGCGTGTTCTTCATTGAGTATTCAGACAACAGTGCACGGTTGCTGGTGCAGGGCAGCTGTGCATGCTCGACATTACAATGCTCCGGTGCATGGTTGCAGACGCACCAATTCAAAAGCTCCGATGCACACACGTACTCAGCGACGCCGCATGCTCCCCCCGTGGCACACACTGGTGCAAAGGCAGCGATGCGGACGCAGGGTTTTCACACTGGCCCGGCACTCTGCCACGTCTGCTCACCACTACGTCGGCAACGTGCACGCTCACCCCTTGCACACTCACTGATCCAGTGAGTACGTGTGTGAGTACAGGAATACTGGAAACCAGTTAGTGTGCACCCGCCCTCCCCCATTCCCTCCCTCCCGTGAGTCAGTCTGCGTCAGTGTGTCTGAGTGTGCAAATGCGTGTCCTGGTGCCTGTGCATTGGTGTGTAGCAGTGGGTGTGTATTTGCACATCATTGAGTGTGCACTGGTGTGTCGATGAGTGTCCACCCGTGATTGTGCATTGGCATGCAAACGTATGTATCACTGATTGTGCAAATAAGCGTGTATCGGCATGTATTGGTGAGTGTGCACTAGCGGGTTGTGTTGGTGCATCAATATTTGTGTGTCAGTGATTGCGAGTGTGTTTTAAGTGTGAATCAGTCCTTGTGCACTGACGCGCCAATGTGTGCCAGTGTGCATTGTTGAGTGTGTATGTGGTCACAGGTGGTGCATTGGTGTGTGATTGTGCGTTGATGTGTTGAAGTGTGTATCCGTGTGCATTGGTGAGAGTGTGTTAATGGGTGTGTGCTGGTGTGTCAATGACTGTCTGTGCCAGTGATTGTGCACTGGTGTGTCAACGAGTGTGTATCAGTGCGGATCAGTGTGCCAATGAGTGTGCATGCCAGCGATTGTGCACTGGTGTGTCAACGAGCGTGTATCAGTGTGAACTGGTGTGTCAATGTGTGTATCAGTGTGCATTGGTGTGTCAATGAGTATTAGTGAGCGGGCACATGAGCGTGCATCGGTGTGTCGGTGGGTGTGCGGCAGTGGATGTGCCAGTTGATAGTGCGCCAGTGAGTGTGCCGGTGAGCGTGCAAGAGCGAGTGTGAACAGAGGGGAGGCTTGAGGCCACGTCAATTTAACCGTGTTTTTTATTCAGGCCATGATGGAAAGCCAATCACACAATGTGAAGAAACACGGCAATGGGAGGGGAGGGGAGGGGATGGGAGGGGAGGGGAGGGGAGGGGAGGGGGGAGGGGAGGGGAGGGGAGGGGTGGGGAGGGGAGGGGTGGGGAGGGGATGGGAGGACAGGAGAAGGGAGGTGAGGGGAGGGGATGGGAGTCGAGGAGAGGACAGGAGTGGGGAGGGGAGGGGGAGAGAGGGAGTGAGAGAGAGAGAGAGAGAAAGAGAAAGAGAGCAAGAAAGAGAGAGAGAGAGAGGGAGAGAAGGAGAGAGGGAGAGAGGGAGAGAAGGAGAGAAGGAGAGAGGGAGAGTGAGAGAGGCAGAGGGGGAGAGGAGAGCCGAGAGAGAGAGAGAAAGGGAAAGAGAGAAAGAGAGTGAGAAAGAGAGAGAGAGAAAGAGAGAGAGAGAGAGAGGGAGAGAGAGAGAGGGAGAGAGGAAGAGGGAGAGAAAGTGAGAGAGAGGGGGGAGGGAGAGAGAGAGAGAGAGGGAGAGGGAGAGAGAGAGGGAGAAAGAGTGAAGAGAGAGAGTGAGAAGAGAGAGACGGAAAGAGAGGGACAGAGAGGGAGAGAGAGAGAGCGAAAGAGCGAGATATAGGGAGAGATAGAGATAAAGAGAGTGAGGAAGAAAGAGAGAATCCTAGCCTCTCATTCCTCTGCTACAAATCCCTCTCCTCCCTTCCCTCTGCGCTCTCTACACCTCCTCTCTCCTCCACACTGTCTCTCTCTCTCCTCACTCTCTCACATTCACACCATCTCCCCTCTCTCTCTCTCTCTCTCTCTCTCTCTCTCAGATATTCACACCATCCTCTCCCCCTCTCTCCACAGCAATGAACAATATGGAGTGCCCTCCATAATGTTTTGGACAAAGACCCATCATTTATTTATTTGCCTCTGTACTCCACAATTGAACCAACACTGTATCCATTTCACACAACGTTCACATAATCAATGACCGAAAAAGGAATAGGCTGAAGCCACAAATCCTATACTATCCATAAGATAAGATAACCCAGAATATCAGTATTACAAAGGAAAGAAAAAATAAATAAAATTTACTTTAAATTGTAATCCTTACTTATTTTACATTTTAATCATTTTATATTATAATCCTTAATTATTTTACATTTTAAGGCTTTTTTTAAACTCGACAGAGAGCTACAAAATTTCAACTCATCACTAAGCCCGTTCCATAATTTGACTCCCAAAACTGAGACACATCTATATTTTACATTGGTTCTCACTTTGCATGTTTCAAAAATACACAACCCTCTTAATTATAATGTCCTTCTCTTAATTACATTTTTTTTTGAATACTAACAGGAAGGCTTTTATTCCTAACTCAGAAAAGTATTTCTAATGTCTTTACATGCACAATATCCAAAAGATTTAAGGTACCGGACTTTATGAATAATGGATTTGTAGTTTCACGGTAAGAAGCTTTATGTATTATTCTAATAGCTCTTTTCTGGAGTTTAATTATACTTGTTTTATATACATTTCCCCAAACTTCAACACAATATGACATATATGGCATTATAAGCGAGCAATACAATATATACAAACACTTCTTATTCAACAGATCCTTTGTTTTGTAAAGAATAGCAATGGATTTAGATAATTTCCATTTGATGTATTCTATATGTGGCTTCCAACAAAGTTTATGATCTATAATCACTCCCAGGAATTTTGTTTGATATACTCTTTCAATTTCAACTCCATTTAAATTCAATTTTATTTCACAATTAACCCTGTCACCACCAAACACCATAAATTTTGTTTTATTTTCTCTAAATGAGATAATTTATTAATATCAAACCATTTTTTAGCACTATCAATTCTCTTTCTGCTGTTTTCAATAGTTCTTTTATATCATTCCCTGAACAAAATACATTTGTATCATCCGCAAACGTAACAAACTTCAACGTATTGGATACTGTACAAATATCATTTAAATAAAGTATAAATAACTTAGGTCCCAGTACCGAACCTTGTGGAACACCACATGTTACTCTTCTAAGCTGTGATTCAGTATTATTAATTTTTACATACTGAAACCTATTACTTAAATAACATTGATTGGGGACGATCAGCCATGGTCACAATGAATGGCGGTGCTGGCTCAAAATCTGCTAAAGTTCAAATTAATGCCTCAAAACTCATTGTTCAATCTACAGCTAGACAATGATCCCAAACATACTGCTAAAGCAACAAAGGAGTTTTTCAAAGCTACAAAAATGGTCAATTCTTGAGTGGCCAAGACAATCACCCGATCTGAACCCAAATGAACATGCCTTTTATATGCTGAAGAGAAACTGAAGGGGACTAGCCCCCAAAACAAGCATAAGCTAAAGATGGCTGTATTGTATGCAAAGGATATGCAACAAAATACTAAACATGACTACTTTCATTTACATGACATTGCTGTGTCCCAAACATTATGGTGCCCCTGAAATGGGGACATTATGTATAAACACTGCTGTAATTTCTACATGGTGAAACCAAAATGTGTAAAAATGGCCATTAATAAAATCTGACAATGTGCACTTTAACCACATGTGATTTTAAATTACAAATCTCAAAATGTGGAGTACAGAGGCAAATAAATAAATGATGGGTCTTTGTCCCAAACATTATGGAGGGCACTGTATTTACGTTCACTTATGTCTGATCTGTCTGCGTAGCGCACACAGCAAAACGTTTCACTGCTACTCACTACATCTGAC
>CM075995.1:8212100-8318693 GCA_038087875.1 Malacoraja senta
TTTTCTCTTCAGCATATAAAAGGCATGTTCATTTGGGTTCAGATCGGGTGATTGTCTTGGCCACTCAAGAATTGACCATTTTTGTAGCTTTGAAAAACTCCTTTGTTGCTTTAGCAGTATGTTGGGATCATTGTCTAGCTGTAGATTGAACAATGAGTTTTGAGGCATTAATTTGAACTTTAGCAGATTTTGAGCCAGCACCGCCATTCATTGTGACCATGGCTGATCGTCCCCAATCAATGTTATTTAAGTAATAGGTTGTCAGTATGTAAAAATTAATAATACTGAATCACAGCTTAGAAGAGTAACATGTGGTGTTCCACAAGGTTCGGTACTGGGACCTAAGTTACTTATACTTTATTTAAATGATATTTGTACAGTATCCAATACGTTGAAGTTTGTTACGTTTGCGGATGATACAATGTATTTTGTTCAGGGAATGATATAAAAGAACTATTGAAAACAGCAGAAAGAGAATTGATAGTGCTAAAAATGGTTGATATTAATAATTATCTCATTAGAGAAAACAAAACAAAATTTATGGTGTTTGGTGGTGACAGGGTTAATTGTGAAATAAAATTGAATTTAAATGGAGTTGAAATTGAAAGAGTATATCAAACAAAATTCCTGGGAGTGATTATAGATCATAAACTTTGTTGGAAGCCACATATAGAATACATCAAATGGAAATTATCTAAATCCATTGCTATTCTTTACAAACAAAGGATCTGTTGAATAAGAAGTGTTTGTATATATTGTATTGCTCGCTTATAATGCCATATATGTCATATTGTGTTGAAGTTTGGGGAAATGTATATAAAACAAGTATAATTAAACTCCAGAAAAGAGCTATTAGAATAATACATAAGCTCTTACCGTGAAACTACAAATCCATTATTCATAAAGTCCGGTACCTTAAATCTTTTGGATATTGTGCATGTAAAGACATTAGAAATACTTTTCCGAGTTAGAATAAAAGCCTTCCTGTTAGTATTCAAAAAAAAATGTAATTAAGAGAAGGACATTATAATTAAGAGGGTTGTGTATTTTTGAAACATGCAAAGTGAGAACCAATGTAAAATATAGATGTGTCTCAGTTTTGGGAGTCAAATTATGGAACGGGCTTAGTGATGAGTTGAAATTTTGTAGCTCTCTGTCGAGTTTAAAAAAAGCCTTAAAATGTAAAATAATGAAGGATTATAATATAAAATGATTAAAATGTAAATAAGTAAGGATTACAATTTAAAGTAAATTTTATTTATTTTTTCTTTCCTTTGTAATACTGATATTCTGGGTTATCTTATCTTATGGATAGTATAGGATTTGTGGCTTCAGCCTAATTCCTTTTTCGGTCATTGATTATGTGAACGTTGTGTGAAATGGATACAGTGTTGGTTCAATTGTGGATTACAGAGGCAAATAAATAAATGATGGGTCTTTGTCAAAACATTATGGAGGGCACTCATATTGTTCATTGCTGTGGAGAGAGGGGGAGAGGATGGTGTGAATATCTGAGAGAGAGAGAGAGAGAGAGAGAGAGAGAGAGAGAGGGGAGATGGTGTGAATGTGAGAGAGTGAGGAGAGAGAGAGACAGTCATAGAGGAAATACATTGTGGGAAACAGGCCCTTCGGCCCAACTCGCCCACACTGGCCAACACTGTCCCAGATACCTTAGTCCCACTTGCCTGCGCTTGGTCCATAACCCTCCAAACCTGTCCCTATCCATGTACCTGTCCAACTGTTTCTTAAACGATGGGATAGTCCCAGCCTCAACTACCTCCTTGTGGCAGTTTGTTCCAAAAACCCACCACCCTCTGTGTGAAAAAGTTACCCCTCGGATTCCTATTAAATCTTATCCCCTTCACCTTGAACCTACAGTGCATTCAGAAAGTATTTCAGAGCCCTTTACTTTTTCCACATTTTGTTACGTTAGAGCCTTATTCTAAAATGGATTAAATTCATTTTTTTAATCATCAATCTACACACAATACCCCATAATAAAAAAGTGAAAACAGGTGGTTAGAAATTTTTGCAAAGTAATTAAGAAATAACTGAAATATCACATTTTCCTCCGTCCTATTGTCTTTTCTCCTCGGTAAATACTCATTGAGACCTTGCCCATCTCCTGTGGTTCCACACAGAGGTGACCACTTTGATTCCTGAGAGGTCCCACTCTCTAGTTACCCTTTTTCCCCTTATGTATTTATAACATCATTAGAGGGCAGAGGATGGTGTGAATGTGAGCGTAGGGGAGTGCAGTGCGGGGCAACGTGAGTGTGGAGGAGAGAGGAGGTGTAGAGAGCGCAGAGGGAAGGGAGGAGAGGGATTTGTAGCAGAGGACTGAGAGGCTAGGATTCTCTCTTCTCTTCCTCACTCTCTTTATCTCTATCTCTCCCTATATCTCGCTCTTTCGCTCTCTCTCTCTCCCTCTCTGTCCCTCTCTTTCCGTCTCCTCTCTTCTCACTCTCTCTCTTCACTCTTTCTCCCACTCTCTCTCCCTCTCCCTCTCTCTCTCTCTCTCCCTCCCCCCCTCTCTCTCTCACTTTCTCTCCCTCTCCTCTCTCCCTCTCTCTCTCTCCCTCTCTCTCTCTCTCTCTTTCTCTCTCTCTCTTTCTCACTCTCTTTCTCTCTTTCCCTTTCTCTCTCTCTCTCTCGCTCTCTCTCCCCCTCTGCCTCTCTCACTCTCCCTCTCTCCTTCTCTCCCTCTCCCTCTCTCCCTCTCTCCTTCTCTCCCTCTCTCCTTCTCTCCCTCTCTCTCTCTCTCTTTCTCGCTCTCTTTCTCTTTCTCTCTCTCTCTCTCTCACTCCCTCTATCCCCCTCCCCTCCCCACTCCTGTCCTCTCCTCGACTCCCATCCCCTCCCCTCACTCCCTTCTCCTGTCCTCCCCTCCCCTCCCCCACCCCTCCCCTCCCCACCCTCCCCTCCCCACCCCTCCCCTCCCCTCCCCTCCCATTGCCGTGTTTCTTCACATTGTGTGATTGGCTTTCCATCATGGCCTGAATAAAAAACACGGTTAAATTGACGTGGCCTCAAGCCTCCCCTCTGTTCACACTCGCTCTTGCAACGCTCACCGGCACACTCACTGGCGCACTATCAACTGGCACATCCACTGCCGCACACCCACCGACACACCGATGCACGCTCATGTGCCCGCTCACTAATACTCATTGACACACCAATGCACACTGATACACACATTGACACACCAGTTCACACTGATACACACTCGTTGACACACCCGTGCACAATCGCTGGCATGCACACTCATTGGCACACTGATCCGCACTGATACACATCGTTGACACACCAGTGCACAACACTGGCACAGACAGTCATTGACACCAGCACACACCCATTAACACACTCTCACCAATGCACACGGATACACACTTCAACACACCAACGCACAATCACACACCAATGCACCACCTGTGACCACATACACACTCACCAATGCACACTGGCACACATTGGCGCGTCAGTGCACAAGGACTGATTCACACTTAAACACACTCGCAATCACTGACACACAAATAGTGATACACCAACACAACCCGCTAGTGCACACTCACCAATACATGCCGATACACGCTTATTTGCACAATCAGTGATACATTGATACATACGTTTGCATGCCAATGCACAATCACGGGTGGACACTCATCGACACACCAGTGCACACTCAATGATGTGCAAATACACACCCACTGCTACACACCAATGCACAGGCACCAGGACACGCATTTGCACACTCAGACACACTGACGCAGACTGACTCACGGGAGGGAGGGAATGGGGGAGGGCGGGTGCACACTAACTGGTTTCCAGTATTCCTGTACTCACACACGTACTCACTGGATCAGTGAGTGTGCAAGGGTGAGCGTGCACCGTTGCCGACGTAGTGGTGAGCAGACGTGGCAGAGTGCCGGGCCAGTGTGAAAACCCTGCGTCCGCATCGCTGCCTTTGCACCAGTGTGTGCCACGGGGGCAGCATGCGGCGTCGCTGAGTACGTGTGTGCATCGGAGCTTTGAATTGGTGCGTCTGCAACCATGCACCGGAGCATTGTAATGTCGAGCATGCACAGCTGCCCTGCACCAGCAACCGTGCACTGTTGTCTGAATACATCGAAGAACACGCACCGCTTTGCATTCGATGTCGGTGTGGGCGCTGCGAGTTCGGCTGCCCTGCCAGCAGCATGTTCGTTATTTCTACTTTTTTTTTTTTTGTGTGTCTAGTGTTAGTTTGGGTGTCTCTCAGTGTGTCTTGTGTGGGGGGTGGTGGGGAGGGGAAAGGGGGAACCGTTTTTGGCCGCCTCCTCAACGGAGAGGCGACTTTTTCCATGTCGCCTCCCTTGCGGCCAAACAGCTTGGATTGGAGCGGCCTTTCCCAGAGTCGGGCCCAGAGGATCGGCAGTAGGCGCAACGTGGACTCTCCATCGCGGAGTGAAGAATGTTGTGGTCGATGTTTGTGTTAAATCTTATTGTGTGTTCTTTCTAAGTGTATCGCTGCTGGCAAATTCATTTCACTGCACCTTCGGGTGCATGTGACGAATAAAATTGACTTTGACTTTGCGCGTGCGTACATGACAGTGCAACGGCGCATTACCATGCCCAGCATGCTGTTTGTGGAAGGCAGCGGTCTCCGCAGCATCAAAGATGGCGGCATCCAGAAAGGGTATGCCAGCATCAAAGATGGCTGCCTCCGGTTAGGCTAGGCCAGTGTGCTCTGCTTCAATGTCTCTCAATCTTTATCAGAGTTGGGCCACTTATTGTTTTGTCCATCTTTTTCATAATGACTAAACACTTCCACCTTTGTGATATTAGTCATTGAAGCCTTTCTGCCACTAAAACCTCTGTCAGTTCCTGAAAAAATAGTTGGTTATTGCAATATTTTGTATCTCATAAAGACGGTGAAATGCATGAAGAGTTTCTTGGCACATTGCATTACAGTGAATGTACAGTGACTGGAGAATGGAGTGTTTGTGGGCACAACAAATAAATTAACTTCATAAATCAAAGATATGTATCTCCAAAGAGTCAATGATGATATAGTTAAAATTAATAAATAGATTTATAAATCATGAAATTACTGTATTTTAATTTTCTTGGCTGGTTTCCTGTTTGGTAACCCATTGACTTTAACTTATCCAAAACTCTGCTGCCGGTAATTTATCTTACATTAAGAGAGTTGATATCTTATCCTTGACATTCAAAAGTGTTACTATTATTGAGGCATGCACCCTCAGGATCTTTGGGTGAACCGATGTAGCCACTCAGATAGGCTCATTGTAAAAATACTGAGATTTTCTGAATAGTTCTGAAACTGTATCTTGAGGCTGACTCGTTTTGTGATATTCTAACAGCTTTTGAGTAGTGTTGATATTGGTTTATTATTGTCAAATATCACGTGTCAGATACAGAGGAAAATCTTTCTTTTGCATGTTATGCAGGCAAATTATACCATACATGAGTACCTCGTGTAGTGTAAAGGAGAAAATAAACAGAGTGCAAAATGTAGTGTTGCAACCTTTAGAAAGTATAGATTAAAAAAGTGCACGGGCCAAAATGAGCTAGATTGGAAGATCAGTACGTCAAGCACAGCATATGAGTTGTCTATTCAAGTGCCTGATAACAGTATGATAGAATCTATTTAGGCCAAATCACTACAGCCATAATGATGTTTTCAACTAATTACTTTAATATTTACAAAAATCACAGGTTTAAATTAATGTGTCACATTATGTAATCAAATATATTGAAATTTAAAATGCAAAGGAAGTTGTCTCTGACGAAAAGGAATGCAAATACGACCCACTGATTGCAAATCTATAGCTCTACAAGGGAGAAAACATTGCGGTCATGTGTCTTGAATTTAGAGTAATAATTAATACCAATATTTTCTCCTGAAATTAGAAAGTCTGAAGAAGGGTCTCAACCTGAAACGTCACCCATTCCTTCTCTCCAGAGATACTGCCTGTCCTGCTGAGTTACTCCAGCATTTCCTCCCACACTACAAAGACGTACAGGTTTGTAGGTTAATTGGCTTGGTGTAAAATTGTCCGCCGTGTGTGTAGGGTAGTGTTAGTGTGCGGGGATCGCTGGTCGGCGCGGACTTGGTGGAACGAAGTGCCTGTTTCTCTAAAGTAACTGAACTAAACTAAACTAATGCAGGGATCAGAGCAAGAGGCCATTTTCCTAGTTACATCTTCAAATAGACCCTTCAGCCCACCAGGTCGGCCCTGACCAGCGATCCCCGCACACTAACACTATCCTACAGCCGCTAGGGGCAATTTACAATTTTACTAAAGGCAATTAACCTACAAACTTGTACGTTTTGGAGTGCGGGAGGAAACCGGAGCTCCAGGAGAAAACCCACGCAGGTCACGGGGAGAACGTACAAACTCCGTACAATCAGCGCCTGTAGTCAGGATCGAACCCGGATCTCTGGTGATGAAGAATAGTAGATTCTGGTGATTAGTAATGCCCCAGCCTTCCTCAGCATTGAAGATCGTTAACTGGTAATCCTTTCAGCTGCAGGGTCTGAAGATTCATTGCTCACAGATTCATTTCCTACCAGACAAAGTCACTTGGCTGGAATTCAGCTCCTAAGGAAGTATTTACATCCGAGTCATGCTTATTTCAATCATTAGTCATTTTCTGCTAAAATCCACCATGCGAAGAACAGGGCTTATCACCATGAAGACACAAAGTGCTGGAGTAACTCAGGGGGTCAGGCAGCAACTCAGGAGAATGTGGATAGGTAACGTTTCAGGTTGGGATCCTTCTACAGACTCTAAACCAGAGATGCCGCCTGACCCTCTGAGTTTCTCATAAGTTCATGTTCATAAGTGATAGCAGATGTAGGCCATTCGGCCCATTGAGTCTACTCTGCCATTCAACCATGGCTGATCTATCTTTCCCTCTCAACTTCCTGAGTTGTAAAACTTCCTCTCCCCATCTGGAAAACTGAGCCCAATTTTTTTTTTTGACACTGATGCAATTAGGAAATACTAGCTCATGTCAACATTTAAATTCTTCGCGGAACAAAGATTTGTCATTTATGTTACACAATAAAGTACATTTTGAATTTGTGTTTATTGTGATATTTTAGTGATACAGCAGGGAAACAGACCCGGGGGGTCACGCTGTGGGCGGTCACGGTGGCGCAGCGGTAGAGTTGCTGCCTTACAGCGAATGCAGTGCCGGTGACCCGGGTTCCATCCCGACTACGGGTGCCGTCTGTACGGAGTTTGTACGTTCTCCCCGTGACCTGCGTGGGTTTTCTCCGAGATGTTCGGTTTCCTCCCACACTCCAAAGACGTACAGGTTTGTAGGTTAATTGGCTTGGTATAAATGTAAAATAAACAATTGTCCCTAGTGGGTGTAGGATAGTGTTAATGTGCGGGGATCGATGGTCGGCGCGGACCCAGTGGGCCGAAGGGCCTGTTTCCGTGCTGTATCTCTAAACCCTTCGGCCCAGCGAGTTCACGCCAACCAGCGATCACCTTCTACACGACACACACTAAGGACAATTTGCAATTTTACAGAGGCCAGTTAACCTGCAAATCTGTAGGAAACCGGAGCACCCGGAGAAAACCCATGCTTTCACAGGTAGAACGCACAAACTCCGTACAGACAGCAGCCTTGGTCAGGATCAAACCTAGGTCTCTGGCGCTGTAGGGCAGCAATTCTACCGTTGTGCCACTGTGCCGCCATCTAAGTTCGTCCCATTTGCCTGCGTGTGATCCATGTCCCGCTAAAGGTCATAATGGATAGGAGTAGAATTAGGCCATTCAGCCCATCAAGTCTACTCCGCCATTCAATCATGGCTGACACATCTCTCTCTCCTAACCCCATTCTCCTGCCTCCTCCCTAAACCTTTCATATCTGCGAACTTGTTCAAATGTTTGTTAAATATTGTTATTGTTGCTGCTTTAACCACTTCCTCTGGCATCTCATTCCATCTACCCGCCATCCTCTGTGTGAAAAAAATTGCCCCTGAAGAGGTTGACGTGTTGTACAAACGCCAGGTTTAATATTTAAACGATACAACTCAACAATTAGTACAAAAGAGCAAGGTGTGTGTCAACATGTTGACTGTGAAGTGAAGACTATCCCCGTTGTCCGCTGCACCCCTCCAGCTGTTCACCCGTTGATTGGTCGGCCCAGATCACGCAGGTCCACGCGAGTGCTTGAGCTCGAGCTCGACGATCGATGATTCGAGACCAAAGTGGCTCGGCCCGTCACACCCCTCAGTTTCCCTTCTCTCAAATTAAATCTTTCCCCTTACCCGAATAGATCGGGTAGACACACAGAGTCTTTTACCCAGAGTAGGGGAATCGAGGACCTGAGCTCGTAGGTTTGAGTTGAGGGGGGATAGATTTAATAGGAAGCTGAGGGGTAACTGTTTTAAACAAAGGGTGGTGGGTGTCAGGAACCAGCTGCCAGAGGAGGTAGTTGAGGCTGGGACTATCCCAACGTTTAAGAAACATTTAGACAAGCCCATGGATAGGACAGGTTTAGAGGAATATTGGCCAAACGCAGGCAGGTGCGACAAGTGTAGCTGGGACATGGTGGTCGGCCGTGGGCAAGTTGGGCTGAAGGGCCTGTTTCCACACTGTATCACTCTATGACTTCTCAAACTAACGCCCTCTAATTCTTGATTGCCCTACTCTGGTTAGAAAGACACTATGCCTTCACCCTATCTATTCCCCTCATGAATTTATACACCTCTATAAGATCATCCCTCAGCCTCCTGCATGGCAGTGAAAAGCTTTTTGTTACGAGCTATCCAGTCAACGAAGAGACTACACAGTGTACAGATAAAGGATATCACATTAAGTCTGATAAAGACCGGCTAAAGGTAGTTCAAAGGTCTCCAGTGGGTTAGATGAGAGAGCAGGACCGCACTCTAGTGGTGAAGGATGGTTCAGGTGTCTGATAACTGTTCCTGAATCTGCAGGTATGTGTTTTAAACAGTGTTGCAGTGCTAATTGTTCTCAACGGGGGAGTCATTTCAGGTTTTGCTGAGGGGGGAGGGGGGGAAAGGCACAAGCTAGTCTCCCAAGAGGGTCAAACAAGATTATAGCCTATCACTACATCCCAGTGTATAACTAGTACAATAAAACATAATACTTAATTTAATAATATGACAAAATATTGCACGGTTGCACTCACTAATTATCATGAAATATAATTATCAAGCAAGTCAAGAAAAAGACGGTGATCTTGTATTTTTACAGAGGTGCCGGCCCAGAAACAACCCGCCCTGACTCTCCCGTAGCTCTGGGCCTTCACACACACACACACTCACACAAACAAACACACACACACACACACACACTCACACAAACACACACACCCACACACTTACACACACAAACTCACACACAGACACACACACACACAGACACACTCACAGACACACACACACTCACACACGCACTCACACATCCACTCACACACACACCCACACTCACACACACTCACCTGTAGCATTGGCTATAGCATGTTAGCCAATTAGAGTGCTTAGTAATTATAACCCCGCCTAATTGTAACATTCATAGTGTAAGATCCTGCCCACTGCTTGCCAGTCGGAGTAGCAGTGTGAACGTATGATGACCTGCTGTGTAGTTGATGACCTGAACAATAAAGATGCTTGTGTTTCAACCCGTGTGAGTTTGTGCTCTTTACATGGTGTCAGATTGGGTCTGCCCCGCCTCTGTTTATCGCGATTTATTTCGTTTACCAGTTTTTATTTGCGCGTTTTTTTGTGATGTGGAAATATGGCTAGCTCTTGTCGAAAGCCTAGTTTGATTCTGATATCGCCGAGCGATGGAAAATGTTTGAGAAGGATTACTCTCATATACTCATCGTTCACCGCAACGATCCCGACGATTTGAAGGCTTCGCTACTGTTGAATTTATCGGGTTCCGGAGGCTATGATCCACGCTGACTCGTTTGAATTTGCACCTGCCCAACTGGATGCGAATGGGCAGGTACTGGTGCCAGCAGAATCTATAGATAACTCGATGGTGTTGCTGAGAAAGTTCAGAGAACTGTGTGACCTGCCGTCTAATAGAATCCTTGAGAGGACAAGATTTTTTGCCCGAGTGCAACAGCCTGATGAACCTGTGGAACGATTCATCAGCGACCTGAGACATCAGTTTTTGATGCAGATTTGGTGAGATAACAAATGAGCTTGTCAGAGATAAAATTGTGGGAGGAATGAGCGACCGAAAGCTGCGAACTGAACTATTACAGAATGCAGACCTGACTTTAGATCAGGCTATTCATGCTTGTCGGATGGCTGAGACTGTGGCACCACTGGCTGATTATGATAGCGCGAATGCTAATCAACAGCTAAATGTGAATATGGCTAGTTACTCTCCGCAAGGATTTCTCAATGCATCCAGCAAGGTTCTAGGGGCGCTGCAGTGGCGGCAGCCTCTGCCTACAGCCTGTTCGTCTTTTCAATCTTTTTTTTAATTTTTAGTTAGTTTAAAGTCTGTTTTGGGGGGGAACTTTAACTTTTCTATGTGGGGGAGGGGGGCAGGGTAAGGGGGAAACTGTTTCCCAGTTGCTTCCTGGCGGGGACACGACTATTTCTCCGAGTCGCGTCCTCGCCCCCCTCCTCGCGGTCTACCACCACTGGATCGGAGCGGCTTTTCCTGCCGGGGACCGGGAACCGGACCAGAGCTGCAACAGCGGCGGCGCAGCGCTGGATTCACCGCGGAGCGGGCGATACCTACCTGGGTCACCGTTTGGAACTCCGGAGCGTTGGGCCGCTGCTCCAACATCGTGGAGCTGCGGTTTGGGAGAGCTCCCAACGCGGCCGGCGCTGACCGTCATCGTGGAGTCCTGGGGCCCTTTGCCAAGTGCCGCCAGTGTTGCATCACCGCCCAGTGCGGCCAGCGGACTTTGGGAGCTGCGGACTCTGGTAGGAGGTGGCCGACTGATGTCCAGGCCGCTGAGCATGTCCCCCAGCCCCGACGTCGGACTTACATCACCCCGGCGAGCGGGCCTGAACATCGGGCCCCCATAGTGGCGACTGCGGAAGGCGATGACTGACTTTGGTGCCTTCCCTCACAGTGGGAAACTTTGATTCTGCTGTGTGGGGATGTTTTATGTTGAATTCTATCAACACTATGTTGTGTTCTTTATTTTTACTGTATGGCTGTATGGTCATTACATTTCACTGTGCCAACAGGCACATGTGACAAATAAATGTATCTTGTATCTTGTATCTTGTTCAGAACATGCCTAATACGAGGTGCACAAACTGTAACTATTTCCACCCAGGGGGGGGGGCACCAATTTTGCATAGCCCATGGGAAAGTATGTCATAATTGCAAAAAACCCAACCACTTTGCAAATTGTTGTTGATCTAGTGGGAGTACAGCTCCACGGACGAAGCTGCACCTGATTCAACAAGACCCGTCAGATTCAGATTCCCATGAACAAGACGAATCTTCCCACGGGAACGACTCTGATAGCTCAGACACTGAGCCTACCGTACTTTCCCTAAACCTGCGCACCACAGGCAAAGTGACTGATCCTGCTGTGACCATGATAATCAATAACAAACTGCTGATCGCCAAGGTCGATACCGGTGCCCGCGTGAACGTCATGTTACTCAAAGTGTTCAACAAGATAAGAACCACTGAGCGCATGAGAAAAGACTCCTCCACTGTACATGCTTACAGAGGGGAAATTCTTCACCCACTGGGCAAAGCCGATTTCAAGTGTACCATCAATGAACAGACCAAGGACTTGCTATTTTACATCGTTCAGCCAAGTTCTGAAACCCTGCTAGGCATCAATGCATGCTATGACCTGGGTTTGGTCTATTTCGGGCATGCTGTTCACAAACTCTTTGACAGAGGGACCACCCAAACAGGTGCTATCCAACTACAAAGATTTGTTTGACAACCAACTCGGTAAACTACCTACAATATACAAGATCATTGTCGACCATACGTGCCCCTCACCGCGTCCCGCATGGTACGGGCCAGCAAGTACACGATGAACTTAAACGTATGGTCTTCATTGGGGTCCTCGCCGAAGTCAGCGAGCCCTCCGATTGGGTTTCCACCATGGTTGTCACCACAAAGAAAGACAAGAAGGAGTTACTCATCTGCATCAATCCTATAGATTTGAATACAGCAATCAAATGGCAACACTATCCTATGAGGACCATCGAAGACGTCACAGCACAAATCGGTAACGCAACGGTTTTCTCAGTCCTGGATGCCAAAAACTCATTCTGGCAAATCCCGTTAGACCGTGCCTCATCGGCATTAACAACATTCGCCACCCCGTTCGGACGCTACCGGTTTGTAAGAATGCCCTTTGGCATCAACTCTGCCAGCGAAGTCTTCCAGCGTGCAATGGAACAACTGTTTGCGGAATTCTCCTGTGCTATCATAGTTGATGACATTCTAGTTTATGGCCGCGATGCCACCAAGCACGATGCCAACCTATGTAAAGTACTGGACCGTGCCAGAGATATCAACTTAAAGCTGAACCCCCTTAAATGCAAGTTCAGGGTTCTGAAGTCACTTACGTAGGTCACGTGTTCACTAGCAACGGACTAAAACCAGACCCACTGAAGACTGCAGCAATCAACGAGCTGCCGGTACCAACTGACGTCACCAGCCTGCAACGATTTCTAGGCATGGTCAACTACTTGGGAAAGTTCATCCCCAATCTCAGCGAAACCGGAAGTGGCGGTGCTGCTTTAGCAGCTGCGGCTCGCCTGCACTCCGTCTGTTTTTTCTTTTTGTTGTTGTTTTCTTTTGTCCTATTTTAGTTAATTTTAGTTTATTAGGTTGTGTATGTGTGGAGGGGATGGGGGGTGGGAGAAACATGTTTTTGGTCTCTTTCTTCGGGGGGGGTGCGACTTTTTCTTGTCATATCCCCCGTTTCCGCCTCCGTCTGCGTTGAGGCCTAATGGCGGAGCTGGCGGCCTCGGGGCTGTGGCGGCGGCGGCGACCCGACTTCGGAGCTGTGGCGGCGTTCCGGCGGCGGTGGCCCAACTGCGGAGCTGTGGCGGCGTTCCAGCGGCGGCGGCCCAACTGCGGAGCTGTGCCAGCGTTCCGGAGGCGGTGACCCAACTTCGGAGGCTCGGCTGCGGGTCCAGTGGACGACATCGTCGGGAGCTCGCAGGTCACAGGTTGATGACCTGTTTTTCTGGAGCTCCCGCAACAACAGCTTCGTCCGCTGGACTGGAGGGCGGCAGCTTCGGATCGCCCCAGCGCAGAGGGAGAACAAGGAGGGATGAGACAAAAACTTTAAGACGTTTGCCTTCCATCACAGTGAGGAGGTGCCTGGTGAACTCACTGTGGTGGATGTTAAATTTGTGTTTATTGTGTGTTTTTGTTATTTTTATTATATGTATGACTGCAAGGTACGAAATTTCGTTCAGACCGAAAGGTCTGAATGACAATAAAGGATACTTGACTTTGACTATCAGCCCCACTACGTCAACTAACCCAAAAGGACAACACCTGGTCCTGGTACCCAAACCACCAGTGAGCTTTTGAGACTTTAAAACTACAGCTCGCTGGTGCACAGACTCTGTCTTACTTTAACCTCAACCTGTCAGTTACAATCACCTGCGACGCATCCCAGTATGGACTAGGCGCTGCATGTCTGCAGACCTCTTTCAACGGCGATGTTTTGCCGGTATCCTACACTTCCAGAACACTAATGGGTACCGAACAGCGCTATGCCCAGATAGAAAAAGAGCTGCTTGCCGTGGTTTTTGCCTGCTCCGAATCCAAAGACTTCATTTTTGGCAAAACCTTCACGGTAGAAACTGATCATCAACCTCTAGTCACAATCCTGAACAAGCCAATCCACGCTGCCCCAGCAAGGCTTCAACGCATGATGATGCAGCTACAACAGTTCGACTCCCGCATTGTCTACAAAAAAGGTAAAGACATGCACATCGCAGACACTCTATCCCGGGCACCACGCGCCACCAGCGAACAACATCCTTATGAACGTGAGGAATTCTCTGTTCTAAAAGTTTCCTTTGTTCCAACTGACCGCCTGCGCCGCCTCGCCAAACACACTGCCATGGATAAAACCTCCCAGCTGCTAACATCTATCATTAAAGGCAGATGGCCAAACAAACAATCCAACACTCCCGCTGAACTAAAACCCTACTTCCTGGTACGTGACGAACTTGTGCTACAGGACGGAGTGATCGTAAAGGGTCACAAGACGAACATCCCCCCTCTCTACATAAAGGAGTACTACGAGGAGATCCATGGTGGCCACCCAGGTGTTGAGGCCACCCTACAACACGCCAAAGAAATGATTTACTGGCCCGGAATGACCAAGTATATTCGGGAAAAAACTGAGTCATGCGCGATCTGCAACAGGCAAGCGCCACACCAGCAGAAACAAACACTGCTGTCCCAACCGGCTCCCTCCCTACCATGGTCGTCCGTGGCTGCCGATATCTTCGATTGGCACGGGAAACACTATCTCGTGTTGGTGGACTCGTACTTGAGTTGGTTCGAAATTGATTTTCTACCAACCATCTCCTCAGAACTAGTCATCCTGAAACTCCGTCAGTACTTCTCCGTACATGGCATTGTAGCCCGCCTTCAGACTGACAACGGGACACAATTCTCCAGCCAAAGGTTCAGACTTTGCCAAACGCTGGAACTTTAAACATGTCACCAGCAGCCCAGAGTACCCACAGTCCAACGGACTTGCCGAACGCGCTGTGCGCAGCGCTAAACAACTTATGGAACGGTTCTTCCTGGCTAAATCTGATGTCTACCTAGACCTGTTGAACCTGAGGAATATTGCCAGAGACTCTCCAGCCCAACGACTGATGTCCCGGTGGACAAGACCTCCACTGCCTGTGACTCAGGATCACTTAAAGCCCAAAGTTCTCTGCCCCGCTGTAATTCAAACGCACGTACAAATCCAATCGAGACGCGCAGAAACGTGCTTACGACAAAACCAGCAAGCCACTGAAGCCACTAATCCAAGGCCAAGTGGTTCGTTTACAGACAAAGGACAGACCAAACTGGGGTTCATCCATGGCCCCGCTAAAGAGCCACGATCCTCCCCCCTCCCCCCTCCCCCCACATAAAACAAACCGAAGAACATTAAAACAAAACTTTTAACAAACTAAAAAATACCAAAAAGATTGTGAAAAGACGAACAGACTGCTGGCAGGGCAGCCATCTCCCCGGCACCCCTGGTGGTAAGATGCAGTGAGATTTCTATTGAGCAGATGACTAACAAAACTACAGTGGATGCGGAGAGGATGTTTCCACTAGTGGGAGAGTCTGGGACTGGAGGTTATAGATACATAGAAAATAGGTGCAGGAGTAGGCCATTCGGCCCTTCGAGCCTGCACCGCCATTCAATATGATCATGACTGATCATCCAACTAAGTATCCCGTACCTGCCTTCTCTCCATACCCCCTGATCCCTTTAGCCACAAGGGCCACATCTAACTCCCTCTTAAATATAGCCAATGAACTGGCCTCAACTACCCTCTGTGGCAGAGAGTTCCAGAGATTCACCACTCTCTGTGTGAAAAAGTTTTTTCTCATCTCGGTCTTAAAGGATTTCCCCCTTATGCTTAAGCTGTGACCCCTTGTCCTGGACTTCCCCAACATCGGGAACAATCTTCCTGCATCTAGCCTGTCCAACCCCATAAGAATTTTTACGTTTCTATAAGATCCCCTCTCAATCTCCTAAATTCTAGCGAGTATAAGCCAAGTCTATCCAGTCTTTCTTCATATGAAAGTCCTGACATCCCAGGAATCAGTCTGGTGAACCTTCTCTGCACTCCCTCTATGGCTATAATGTCCTTCCTCAGATTTGGAGACCAAAACTGTACGCAATACTCCAGGTGTGGTCTCACCAAGACCCTGTACAACTGCAGTAGAACCTCCCTGCTCCTATACTCAAATCCTTTTGCTATGAAAGCTAACATACCATTCGCTTTCTTCGCTGCCTGCTGCACCTGCATGCCTACTTTCAATGACTGGTGTACCATGACACCCAGGTCTCGCTGCATCTCCCCTTTTCCTAATCGGCCACCATTTAGATAATAGTCTCCTTTCCTGTTTTTGCCACCAAAGTGGATAACCTCACATTTATCCACATTATACTGCATCTGCCAAACATTTGCCCACTCACCCAGCCTATCCAAGTCACCTTGCAGTCTCCTAGCATCCTCCTCACAGCTAACACTGCCCCCCAGCTTAGTGTCATCCGCAAACTTGGAGATGTTGCCTTCAATTCCCTCATCCAGGTCATTAATATAAATTGTAAATAGCTGGGGTCCCAGCACTGAGCCTTGCGGTACCCCACTAGTCACTGCCTGCCATTGTGAAAAGGACCCGTTTACTCCTACTCTTTGCTTCCTGTTTGCCAGCCAGTTCTCTATCCACATCAATACTGAACCCCCAATACCGTGTGCTTTAAGTTTGTATAGTAATCTCTTATGTGGGACCTTGTCGAAAGCCTTCTGAAAGTCCAGATACAACACATCCACTGGTTCTCCCCTATCAACTCTACTAGTTACATCCTCGAAAAATTCTATAAGATTCGTCAGACATGATTTACCTTTCATAAATCCATGCTGACTAACTGGTCTGTAATTCCCCGTTTTCTCTCTCCCTCCCTTCTTAAAAAGTGGGATTACGTTTGCTACCCTCCAATCATCAGGAACTACTCCAGAATCTAAAGAGTTTTGAAAAATTATCACTAATGCATCCACTATTTCTGGAGCTACTTCCTTAAGTACTCTGGGATGCAGCCTATCTGGCCCTTGTGATTTATCGACCTTTAATCCATTCAATTTACCCAACATCACTTCCCGACTAACCTGGATTTCACTCAGTTCCTCCATCTCCTTTGACCCGCGGTCCCCTGCTATTTCCGGCAGATTATTTATGTCTTCCTTAGTGAAGACGGAACCAAAGTAGTTATTCAATTGGTCCACCATAACCTTGTTCCCCATGATCAATTCACCTGTTTCTGACTGCAAGGGACCTACATTTGTTTTAACTAATCTCTTTCTCTTCACATATCTATACAAACTTTTGCAGTCAGTTTTTATGTTCCCTGCCCATTTTCTTTCATAATCTATTTTCCCTTTCCTAATTAAGCCCTTTGTCCTCCTCTGCTGGTCTCTGAATTTCTCCCAGTCCTCTGGTATGCTGCTTTTTCTGGCTAATTTGTACGTATCATCTTTTGCTTTGATACTATCCCTGATTTCCCTTGTTATCCACGGATGCACTACCTTCCCTGATTTATTCTTTTGCCAAACTGGGATGAACCATTTTTGTAGTTCATCCATGCAGTCTTTAAATGCCTTCCATTGCATATCCACCGTCAACCCTTTTAGAACTAATTGCCAGTCAATCTTGGCCAATTCACGTCTCATACCCTCAAAGTTACCTTTCTTTAAGTTCAGAACCGTTGTTTCTGAATTAACAATGTCACTCTCCATCCTAATGAAGAACTCAACCATATTATGGTCACTCTTGCCCAAGGGGGCACGCACAACTAGACTGCTAACTAACCCTTCCTCATTACTCAATACCCAGTCTAGAGTAGCCTGCTCTCTCGTTGGTTCCTCTACATGTTGGTTTAGATAACTATCAAGCATACATTCCAAGAAATCCTCTTCCTCAGCACCCCTGCCAATTTGATTCACCCAATCTATATGTAGATTGAAGTCACCCATTATAACTGTTTTGCCTCTGTTGCACGCATTTCTAATTTCCTGTTTGATGCCATCCCCAACTTCACTACTACTGCTAGGTGGCCTGTACACAACACCCACCAGCGTTTTCTGCCCCTTAGTGTTTCGCAGCTCTACCCATACCGATTCCACATCCTCCAAGCTAATGTCCTTCATTTCCACTGCGTTAATCTCCTCTCTAACCAGCAACGCTACCCCACCTCCTTTTCATTTCTCTCTATCCCTCCTGAATATTGAATATCCCTGGATGTTCAGCTCCCAGCCTTGGTCACCCTGGACCCATGTCTCCGTGATCCCAACTATATCATGATCATTAATAGCTATTATAGCCTCAGAATTACAGGACGTTCCTTTAGGAAGATGGGGAGGAATTTATTTAGTCAGAGGGTGGTGAATCTGTGGAAGTCATTGCCACAGAAGGCAGTGGAGGCCACATCAATGGATATTTTTAAAGCAGAAATAGATAGATTCTTGATTAGTGCGGGGGTCAGGGGTTATGGGGAGAAGGCAGGGGAATGGTGTTAGGAACGATAGATCAGCCATGATTGAGTGGCGGAGCAGACTTGATGGGCCGAATGGTCTAATTCTGCTCCTATCACTTATGACCTAATGACATGAACAATCCTGGGGGAGAAAACCATCTTTCCAGAAATGGTCCATGATTCACGACTAATGGTCACAGAAACTAAAATACTTGTGGGAAACATGCAACAGTTCACCGTTACCTGTGGCTCAAATTTTCCTGGTTTACAAAATGATGATGACTGGATGACGTATATAAAGCGATTATTTACCTTAGCACGGAGATCAGTAAATAGGTATAGATTTAAGGTAATAGGTGGAAGGGTTACCAAGGAGATCTGTAAATCTACAACTAAAGCCAAGAGAATCAAGAGTCAAGAGTGTTTTATTGTCATATGTCCCGAAACGGAACAAATAAATGCTTACATGCAGCAGCACAACAGATATGTAAACATAGTACTCTGTAAACGCAGTAAACAAAAGAAAAGTGCACTATGTACATATATAAACAATATGTTTTTACTGAACACACACACACACAGGGGTCAGGGCTATGGGGAGAAGGCAGAAGAATGGAGTTAGGAGGGAGAGATAGATCAGCCATGATTGAATGGCGGAGTAGACTTGACGGGTCCAATGGTTTAATTCTGCTCCTACAGACAATAGGTGCAGGAGTAGGCCATTCGGCCCTTCTAGCCAGCACTTCGAGCCAGCCTCCTATCACTAATGAACTTATGAACCCACACACAAACATAAGATAGACACAAAAAGCTGGAGTATCTCAGCGGGACAGGCAGCATGCCCGGAGAGAAGGAATGGATGACGTTTCAGGTCGAGTCTGAAGAAGGGTCTTGACCCAAAACGTCACCCATTCCTTCTCTCCAGAGATGCTGCCTGTCCTGCTGAGTTACTCCAGCTTTTTGTGCTTATCTTCGGTATAAACCAGCATCTGCAGTTCCTTCCTACACACACACACATATATACTGTATATATACTGAACACACACACACACACACACACACACACATATATATATATATATATATACACACTGAACACACACATAAGCAAACAAAAAACAAAAACAGTGTAAAGACAACAACAAAAAATGGCCCCAAGTCTATGTGGTTCAGAGCTTATTTGGAGGTTGTAGTGTTTAATAGCCTGATGGTTGCAGGGAAGAAGCTGTTCCTGAACCTGAACTTTACAGTTTTCAGGCTCCTGTACCTTCTTCCCGATGGCAGGAGTGAAATGAGAGCGTGGCCAGGGTGGTGTGAGTCTCCGAAGATGCTGGCTGATGTTTTGAGGCAGCGACTCCTGCAGATCCCTTCGTTGGTGAGGTGGTCAGGACTTGTGATGGACTGGGCAGAGTTCACCACTCTTTGCCTGGGTCAAGACGAGATGGAGAGACCAGTGGAAGTTAGCGGAACCATCTAGGCTACACCATTACATCAATGACCCCATGGACGTCCCTGGCCAGGACCTGCCCGAAAGCAGTGGACAACCCTCAACCGCTTGAGGACAGGCATCAGACGCTATGGAGTAGCGATGAAGAGGTGGGGCCTCGTGGACAGCGCCTCCTGCGAGTGTGGGAACCCAACACAGACAGTGGAGCACATAGTCACCAGTTGCCCCAAACACCGGCCACCGAATGGTGAACGAGGTCTGATTGACCTGGACGATGACACGTTGGCCTGGCTCCCCTCAACAGAGCTGGAGGTCTAAAAGACATACGACAGAAGAAGACCACTCTTTGCAATCTTCTTTGTTCCTGGGCGTTCAAGTTGCTAAACCAGGCTGTGTTCACGTTTAAAAATTACATGGTTGAACTTTCAAGAGAGAGCTAGATAGGGCTCTTAAAGATAGCGGAGTCAGGGGATATGGGGAGAAGGCAGGAACGGGGTACTGATTGTGGATGATCAGCCATGATCACATTGAATGGCGGTGCTGGCTCGAAGGGCCAAATGGCCTACTCCTGCACCTATTGTCTATTGAACACTAATACTCTATACTACAAGGGATGGGAAATTCCACTTGACTTTTTCAATAGACAATAGGCGCAGTAGGCCATTTGGCCCTTCGTGCCAGCACCGCCATTCACAGTGATCATGGCTAATCATCCACAATCAGTACCCCGTTCCTGCCTTCGCCCCATATCCCTTGACTCCGCTATCTTCAAGAGCTCTATCTAACACTCTCTTGAAAGCATCCAGAGATTTGACCTCCACTGCCTTCTGAGGCAGAGAATTCCACAGATTCACAACTCTCTGGGTGAAAACGTTTTTCCTCATTTCCGTTCGAAATGGCCTACTCCTTATTCTTAAACTGTGGCCCCTGGTTCTGAACTCCCCCATCATTGGGAACATGTTTCCTGCCTCTAGCATGTCCAATCCCTTAATAATCTTATATGTTTCAATAAGATACCCTCTCATCCTTCTAAATTCCAGTGTATACAAGCCCAGTCGCTCCATTCTCTCAACATATGTCAGTTCCGCCATCCCGGGAATTAACCTCGTGAACCTATGCTGCACCCCCTCAATGGCAAGAATGTCCCACCTCAAATTTGGAGACCACATTTTCATTTGATAATAGCCATAAATGTCCGTACTTCTTTAAGTGTATGATTTGTTGAATGTCTATTACACAAAGTAATAGTACAAAGTGGGTTTAGTTTAGTTTAGACATTTAGCGTGGAAACGGGCCCTTCAGCCCAACGAGTCCGCGCCGCCCAGCGATCCCCACGCACTAACACTACCCTACACACACTAGGGACAATTTTACATTTATAATCAAGCCAATTAACCTACAAACCTGTACGTCTTTGGAATGTGGGAGGAAACCGAAGATCTCGGGGAAAATCCACGCAGGTCACAGGGAGAACGTACAAACTCCGTACAGACAGCAGCACCCGTAGTCGGGATCAAACCCGGGTCTCTGGCGCTGCAAGCGCTGTAAGGCAGCAACTCTACCGCTGCGCCACCGTGCCACCCTTGCTTTGATCTGACGTTTTCACACCGTACTCCTCCATATCTCCAGTCTCCCTCTCCCCTGACTCTGTCTGAAAATGGGTCTCGACTCAAAACGTCACCTATCCCTTCTATCCAGAGACGCTGCCTGGCCCGCTGAGTTATTCCAGCATTTTGTGTCTATCTTCAGTGTAAACCAGCATCTGCAGTTCCTCCCTACACATTCTGCGAGTTCCTCCAGCAGTTTTTGTTTGCTTATCTTTAATGCCATTAATGTAATGAAACTCGACAATTTAATGGTACCTTTCTATTGTATAATTATTTGAAATTGAAAAGAGGTCTTCACAATCCATTCACAAGTTAATTTGTATTCAATTTATTAATAACAGATGTAGATCAACATTATTTGAGATGATTTGTTAATGAAATTCACTTAGAGTCATTGAGTTATACAGCTTCCTTCACATAATGTCTGCCTTACAGCAATTAATTTTGCCTCTATTAATCTGGTGGGATTATGGACAAAACCTAAACAATTAATTTAATCAGTGGATTCAACTTTCTCTTTTCCTAATAGTGGCATCTTGGAGTGTGGGAATGCCTTTAGTTCATGGATTAAACTGATTACAAATACAATCAAATATTCTAGAGTTGACTCGCCTTCATTAAGTCGTCAGTCTGAAGGAGGTTTTCGTCTCCCAATGTCGTTTTGTGGACACAAAATGCTGGAGCAACTCAGCGGGTCAGGCAGCATCTCCGGAGATAAGGAATAGGCGACGTTTCAGGTCAGAACCCTTCTTCAGAAACCCGAAACGTCACCTACTCCTTCTCTCCAGAGATGCTGCCTGTCCCGCTGAGTTACTCCAGCATTTTGTGTCCATCTTCGGTATAGACCAGCCTCTGTAGTTCCTTCCTTCACAATGTCATTTGACCAATTTTTCCACCAGATTCTGCCCGACACGCTGAGTTCCTCCAGTATTTTGTGTTTTCTCAAGATTCCAGTATCAGCATTCTATTTTTGTTTAGTTTGGAGATACAGCGCGGAAACAGGCCCTTCGGCCCACCGAGTCCGCACGACCAGCCATCTCCGCACATTAACACAAGCCTACACTCACAAGGGACAATTTACATTTATACCAAGTATACAATTTATACACATAAGACAATTAACCTACAAACCTGGAGTGTGGGAGGAAACCAAGTATCTCGGAGAAAACCAACGCAGTCAGCACCTGTAGTCGGGATCGAACCCAGGTCTCCGGCGCTGCAGCAAGCGCTGTAAGGCAGCGACTCTACCGCTGCGCCACCGTGCCGGCCATTCTTTGACACATGCTGACCAAGATGCCCCATCTAAGCTGGTCCCATTTGCCCGCATTTAGCCCATATCATTAAGCCTTTCCCATCCATGTGCCCCTGTCCAAGTGTAGTACCTGCCTCAACCATCTCCTCTGGTAGCTTGTTCCATACACCCATCACCCTTCATGTCAAAAAGTTGCCCGTCAGATTCCTGTAAAATCTATCCCTTCTCTCAAATAGCTAATATTGCACCATTTTCTAATTTTTTCCCCCCTCAGAAACAGCTTCTTCCCCTCTGCTATCAAGCTTCTGAACAGAATTCCTTCCATCAGCTTGAATGCTGTTTGATTCACCTCGTCCCCATTTACAGTTCAGTTTAGTTTATTGTCACATGTACCGAGGTACAGTGAAAAGCATCTCTTGCGTGCTATCTGGCCAGTGAAAAGACTAAAGATGATTACAATCGAGCCGTCCACAGTGTACTGATACATGATAAAGGGAATAACATTTAGTGCAAGCTAATGTCCAGAAAAGTTTAAAGATAGTCCAAATGTCTCCCTTGAGGTAGATAGTAGTTCAGGCCCGCTCTCTGGTTGTCGATTGGATGGTTCAGTTGCCTGATAACAGCTGGGAAGAAACTGTCCCTGAATCTGGAGGCGTGCGTTTTCACACTTCTACACCTTTTGCCCGTTGTGAGAGGGGAGAAGAGGGAGTGGGCAAGGTGCGACTCGTCCTCGATTATGCTGCTGGCCTTGCCGAGGCGTCGTGAGGTTTAACGCTGGTTACGACATTGGACTTTGTCCAAGGAACTGATGTACTACAATTCTGAGAACAGTACGGGGTCAGGGGTTATGGGGAGAAGGCAGGAGAATGGGGTTAGGAAGGTGAGATAGATCACCCATGATTGAATGGTGGAGTAGACTTGATGGGCCGAATGGCCTAATTCTACTCCTATCACATATGATCTTGAATGAATGAATATGTTTATTGGCCAAGTATATTCACATACAAGGAATTTGCTTTGGTGCTCCGCCCGCAAGTGACAACATGACATACAGTGACAGTTAGGAATGACACATCAAATATTAAACATTAATAATAAAACATTATCGATTAAACATGTGAATTAAATGAAATACCAGAGCAAGAGGCTAGTTTTTTGGTTATTGAGTAGAGCTACTACTCGTGGATAAAAACAGTTTTTATGTCTGGCTGTGGCACCTTAGACAGTCCGGAGTCGCCTTCCAGAGGGAAGTGATTCAAAGAGTTTGTGGCAGGGTGAGAGAGGTCAGAGATGATCTTACCCGCTCGCTTCCTGGCCCTTACAGTGTACAGTTCGTCAAATGAGGGAAGGTTGCAGCCAATAACCTTCTCAGCTGATCGGACGAGTCGCTGCAGCCTACGGATGTCGTGCTTGGTGGCTGAGCCAAACCAGACCACGATGGAGAAGGTGAGGACAGACTCTACGATGGTCATATAGAATTGGACCATCATTGCCTGTGGCAGATTGTGCTTCCTCAGCTGCTGCAGGAAGTACATCCTCTGTTGTGCCTTTTTGACTGTGGAGTCGATGGTAGTCCCCCCTCCCCCATTTAAGGTCCTTGGAGATGATGGTTCCCAGGAACTTAAAAGACTCCACAGGTGTGACTGTGGTGTTGTTGATGGTGAGTGGGGTGAGGGGAGGGGGAGCTCTCCTGAAGTCTACAATCAATTCCACTGTCTTAAGAGCATTGAGCTCCAGGTTGTTGCGATGGCACCACAACGCCAGCTGTGTCACTTTCATGGTGCAGTCATTGGTGTATATGACTGCACCATGAACTTATGAACTTCAGGTGCCATCGACTCCGCAGGGAAACCGGCCGTTCCAGCCGCTGCGAGGACTCTCGCGACGGCCAGGAACATCGGGCCTCCGTAGAGGCAACTGTGGAGGCCTCATTGGGCCTGACTCTGGGGAGAACTGGGTTGGGGACTGGACATTGTGCCTTCCCCCACAGTGGTGGTCATTGTGGGGGGATGATTTTTGTGTGCTGTGCCTGTTAGTCTGTGTGTAAGATGGCGGTCGGAGGGGAGAGTGGACGCTGGCGCAAATTGGTCGCCGCTGCTCTCTCCTCAAATTGTGTTTCTTATTTTCTTTTTGTGCTTTTGAAATTGAATTCCGTCCTTGATTTGTGTATTGTGGTGTTTTTATATTTAATTTATTCCGATTATGTGTTTTGTATTTTTGTGATTCTATGCCTTGTAAGGTGTCCTTGGGTTTTAGAAAGGCGCCAGTAAATAAAATGAATTATTATTATTATTATTATATATCTGCATCTTTCCCTTTGTTCTAGTTTGAACTGATTGGATCAATCTATTAATTCCCGGGATGGCGTATTCCCTAACAAGGTTCCCGCGATGGCGGGACTGTCCTATGCTGAGAGACTGGAGCAGCTGGGCTTGTACACTCTGGAGTTTAGAAGGATGAGAGGGCATCTCATTGAAACATATATGATTGTTAAGGGTTTGGACACGCTAGAGGCAGGAAACATGTTCCCGATGTTGGGGGAGTCCAGAACCAGGGGCCACAGTTTAAGAATAAGGGGTAAGCCATTTAGAACAGAGAAGAGGAAACACTTTTTCTCACAGAGAGTGGTGAGTCTGTGGAATTCTCTGCCTCAGAGGGCGGTGGAGGCAGGTTCTCTGGATGCTTTCAAGAGAGAGCTAGATAAGGCTCTTAAAAATAGCCGAGTCAGGGGATATGGGGAGAAGGCAGGAACGGGGTACTGATTGGGGATGATCAGCCATGATCACATTGAACGGCGGTGCTGGCTCGAATGGCCTGTTCCTGCACCTATTGCCTATTGTCTAATATCTGATCTGTTTGGATAGCGTGCAAAGAAAAACTTTTTACTGTTACCTCAGTACAAGTTGCAATAAACCTAAAACTAACCTAATATCTTCCAAGATGGTGCCCACCCCAGGCGACTGTTTGCATGCTGGCCACAGAAGCAGATCTACAATCACACATTACAATCGCTACACACTCTTAAATCTCTCCTCCTACAGCAACATTTCTCACTTTATCATGTATCTGTACAGTGGGGGTGGCTCGATTGTAATCATGTATTGTCTTTCTGCTGACCGGATAGCACATTGCTCAAGAAAGAACTGCAGATGCTGGAAAAACCGAAGGTAGAAAAAAATGCTGGAGAAACGCAGCGGGTGAGGCAGCATCTATGGAACGAAGGAATAGGTGGCGTTTTGGGTCGAGACCCTTCTTCAGACTTAAAAGCTTTTCACTGTACACGTGACAATAAACTAAAATAAAAATTAGGATCATCTCTGTGCAAGGAATTTTTACTTGCCTGGAAGGGACGTATATGGGAAGAGGGAAGGAATTCCCAAAACAGACCCTTCATAATATAAAATCCTATGAAGGAAAGGATGGAAATAAAGATTTATTCGGATATTGCTGCCTTGTGTCAAAACAGAGCACTTCAACCATTCTACGAACATGCCATTAAAGATGGTATTCAAAATTCTTAACATTTTCAAGAAAATATAGGTAATCAGTACATAGAAAACCCCAAAATAGACAATATGGAAACAGAAAGTGGAAGAAAGACTCAGCAGGTCAGGCAGCGACCTTGGAGACTGGAACAGAGACAACGCTTCAAGTCCAGGATCCTTCATCAAATTCTCAAGCATCTGCAGTTTGTTATTTTTAATGCAGGGAGCAACTCAGACCTGGTTACAGGTGAAAATGTGGACTGGTGTAAAGGGCAGTTGTGGAACAGCATATTGGAGGTAGTGATAATTCAGTCAGGTTCAACACTTCTATGGAACAGGTCAAGGTAGATCCAGCGTTAAGCCAACCTTCTGGTGCCTCTGGCTGCTACAAATGCGAGAAGTGCATCCAGGTAGAGCTCCTGAAGGGCCGTGTTGGGGAACTGGAGAAGCAAGTGGATGACCTCCGGTTCGTCCGAGAAACGGAGTCGTTCCTCGACAAGTCCTACAGTACGATTGTTACACCTAAGGTACTGGAAGAGAGAAGGTGGGAGACGGTGAGAAAGGGAGGGAAGCATGGAATGCCAACGTCCCCGGGTGTTGTACCTCTTGTGAACAGGTTCACCCACTTAGAAGCTGTTGGGACAGAAGACGTGTTTACACTGAGCGGCGGACTGGCTTGCGATGCGAATAGGGCTGTTGAGCCAAAACCAAAAAGGCCTAAGGCAGGCAACGCCATTGTAGTGGGAGACTCCATTGTGAGAGGTACGGACAGGGGTTTCTGTGGCAACAGACGGGATGCGAGGATGGTGTGCTGCCTTCCTGGTGCCAGGATCCAGGATGTCACGGACAGAGTGCAGAAAATCCTCAAGGGCGAAGGTGAACATCCGGAAGTGGTAGTGCATGTCGGCACAAACGATGTCGGAAAGAAGGGGATGAATATTCTGCAGCGTGACTTTAGAGAGCTCGGAAAAATGCTGAAAAGCAGGACCTCCAGGGTTGTTATCTCCGGTTTGCTTCCAGTTCCTCGTGCTGGCGAGAGCAGGAACAGGGAGATACGGGACCTGAACGTGTGGCTCAGGAACTGGTGCACGGGGCAGGGATTTAGATTTTTAGATCACTGGGATCTGTTTTGGGGTAAGGGGGAACTGTACAAAAGGGACGGATTGCATCTTAACAGGTGTGGGACCAGCATTCTGGCAGGCAGGTTTGCCACTGCTACACGGATGGTTTTAAACTGAATAAGGGGGGTGGGGTTTCGAATGGGATAGTGGAGGATGGAGTTAAAGGGAAAGGGTTTCTTAAATGTGTGAGCGTAGAGACAGAGGAGTGTAAAATGAGGGTAGAAGCAATAGGTAGCAAGGTGAAAAGTAAAAGTGGAAGACAGACAAAACCAGGGCAAAAATCAAAAAGGGCCACTTTTCAACATAATTGTATAAGGGGTAAGAATGTTGTAAAAACAAGCCTGAAGGCTTTGTGTCTCAATGCAAGGAGCATTCGTAATAAGGTGGATGAGTTGAATGTGCAGATAGCTATTAATGACTATGATATAGTTGGGATCACGGAGACATGGCTCCAGGGTGACCAAGGCTGGGAGCTGAACATCCAGGGATATTCAATATTCAGGAGGGATAGAGAGAAAGGAAAAGGAGGTGGGGTAGCGTTGCTGGTTAGAGAGGAGATTAACGCAGTGGAAAGGAAAGACATTAGCTTGGAGGATGTGGAATCGGTATGGGTAGAGCTGCGAAACACTAAGGGGCAGAAAACGCTGGTGGGTGTTGTGTACAGGCCACCTAGCAGTAGTAGTGAAGTTGGGGATGGCATCAAACAGGAAATTAGAAATGCGTGCGACAAAGGCAAAACAGTTATAATGGGTGACTTCAATCTACATATAGATTGGGTGAATCAAATTGGCAGGGGTGCTGAGGAAGAGGATTTCTTGGAATGTATGCGGGATAGTTATCTAAATCAACATGTAGAGGAACCAACGAGAGAGCAGGCTATTTTAGACTGGGTATTGAGTAATGAGGAAGGGTTAGTTAGCAGTCTTGTTGTACGTGCCCCCTTGGGCAAGAGTGACCATAATATGGTTGAGTTCTTCATTAGGATGGAGAGTGACATTGTTAATTCAGAAACAATGGTTCTGAACTTAAAGAAAGGTAACTTTGAGGGTATGAGACATGAATTGGCCATGATTGACTGGCAATTAATTCTAAAAGGGTTGACGGTGGACATGCAATGGAAGACATTTAAAGACTGCATGGATGAACTACAAAAATTGTTCATCCCAGTTTGGCAAAAGAATAAATCAGGGAAGGTAGTGCATCCATGGATAACAAGGGAAATCAGGGATGGTATCAAAGCGAAAGATGATGCGTACAAATTAGCCAGAAAAAGCAGCATACCAGAGGACTGGGAGAAATTCAGAGACCAGCAGAGGAGGACAAAGGGCTTAATTAGGAAAGGAAAAATAGATTATGAAAGAAAACTGGCAGGGAACATAAAAACTGACTGCAAAAGTTTTTATAAATATGTAAAAAGAAAGAGATTAGTTAAAACAAATGTAGGTCCCTTGCAGTCAGAAACAGGTGAGTTGATCATGGGGAACAAGGATATGGCGGACCAATTGAATAACTACTTTGGTTCCGTCTTCACTAAGGAAGACATAAATAATCTGCCGGAAATAGCAGGGGACCGCGGGTCAAAGGAGTTGGAGGAATTGAGTGAAATCCAGGTTAGTCGGGAAGTGGTGTTGGGTAAATTGAATGGATTAAAGGCCGATAAATCCCCAGGGCCAGATAGGCTGCATCCCAGAGTACTTAAGGAAGTAGCTCCAGAAATAGTGGATGCATTAGTAATAATCTTTCAAAATTCTTTAGATTCTGGAGTAGTTCCTGAGGATTGGCGGGTAGCAAACGTAACCCCACTTTTTAAGAAGGGAGGGAGAGAGAAAACGGGGAATTACAGACCAGTTAGTCTAACATCGGTAGTGGGGAAACTGCTAGAGTCGGTTATTAAAGATGGGATAGCAGCACATTTGGAAAGTGGTGAAATCATTGGACAAAGTCAGCATGGATTTACGAAAGGTAAATCATGTCTGACGAATCTTATAGAATTTTTCGAGGATGTAACTAGTAGCGTGGATAGGGGAGAACCAGTGGATGTGGTGTATCTGGACTTCCAGAAGGCTTTCGACAAGGTCCCACATAAGAGATTAGTATACAAACTTAAAGCACATGGCATTGGGGGTTCAGTATTGATGTGGATAGAGAACTGGCTGGCAAACAGGAAGCAAAGAGTAGGAGTAAACGGGTCCTTTTCACAATGGCAGGCAGTGACTAGTGGGGTACCGCAAGGCTCAGTGCTGGGACCCCAGCTATTTACAATATATATTAATGACCTGGATGAGGGAATTGAAGGCAATATCTCCAAGTTTGCGGATGACACTAAGCTGGGGGGCAGTGTTAGCTGTGAGGAGGATGCTAGGAGACTGCAAGGTGACTTGGATAGGCTGGGTGAGTGGGCAAATGTTTGGCAGATGCAGTATAATGTGGATAAATGTGAGGTTATCCATTTTGGTGGCAAAAACAGGAAAGCAGACTATTTTCTAAATGGTGGCCGACTAGGAAAAGGGGAGATGCAGCGAGACCTGGGTGTCATGGTACACCAGTCATTGAAAGTAGGCATGCAGGTGCAGCAGGCAGTGAAGAAAGCAAATGGTATGTTAGCTTTCATAGCAAAAGGATTTGAGTATAGGAGCAGGGAGGTTCTACTGCAGTTGTACAGGGTCTTGGTGAGACCACACCTGGAGTATTGCGTACAGTTTTGGTCTCCAAATCTGAGGAAGGACATTATTGCCATAGAGGGAGTGCAGAGAAGGTTCACCAGACTGATTCCTGGGATGTCAGGACTGTCTTATGAAGAAAGACTGGATAGACTTGGTTTATACTCACTAGAATTTAGGAGATTGAGAGGGGATCTTATAGAAACTTACAAAATTCTTAAGGGGTTGGACAGGCTAGATGCAGGAAGATTGCTCCCGATGTTGGGGAAGTCCAGGACAAGGGGTCACAGCTTAAGGATAAGGGGGAAATCCTTTAAAACCGAGATGAGAAGAACTTTTTTCACACAGAGAGTGGTGAATCTCTGGAACTCTCTGCCACAGAGGGTAGTCGAGGCCAGTTCATTGGCTATATTTAAGAGGGAGCTAGATGTGGCCCTTGTGGCTAAAGGGATCAGAGGGTATGGAGAGAAGGCAGGTACGGGATACTGAGTTGGATGATCAGCCATGATCATATTGAATGGCGGTGCAGGCTCGAAGGGCCGAATGGCCTACTCCTGCACCTAATTTCTATGTTTCTATGTTTCTATGTTTCTAACCGTTCTAAGCGGAGGTATGATACAGGTAAAATAGACACAAAGTGCTGGGGTAATTCAGCCGAATCTGGCAATGAATTCCACAGATTCACCAGCCTCGAACTAAAGAAATTCCTCCTCATCTCCTTTCCATAGGTCCGTCCTGTAGTGTAACATCTGAACGACTGAACTGCATCCTGAACTACTATCGATCTTATCGGTGATCCTCGGACTATCCTTGATCGGACTTTACCTTGCACTAAATGTTGTTCCCTTATCGTACACAGTAAATGGCTCAATTGTAATCACATGGACACAAAATGCTGGAGTAACTCAGCTGGACAGGCAGCATCTCTGGAGAGAAGGAATGGGTGACGTTTCGGGTCGAGATCCTTCTTCAGACTGATCATGTAGTGTCTTTCTGCTGATGATAGCACGCAACAAAAAAGTTTTTCGCTGTACCTCGGTACACGTGACAATAAACTAAACTAAACTGCATCTGTGGTGTAAGGCAATGATGTGGATCAAATGTAGGGGGTCAAGATTAACAACAGCCTAAATATTGCAAGTCTTGTGTGTTCTCTGTGGACCAAGTGGTTTCCTTCTGCACGATATATTTCTATAATATCAAAGCTGATGATTTTATTTTGTATAAGCTTTTGACGATGATGATTATTAACCTGTATCCATCAGGACAACAGTACTTCATTGGGAATTGGACGCCCGTGAATGGCAGCCAAAGCATTTTCAATCATTCTATCCACCATTTTAAGAGTGGTCTGGTCGGTGGCATTACCAAAATGAGGAGTCAGAGTGACATTTGGCAGGTGCAGCAAAGGATGATCCCTATTATTGAAGGAAAAACAAGAGAAAGTTACGTTAGAGGTATTAGTGGCAGCACGGTGGCGCAGCGGTAGAGTTGCTTCCTTACAGCGCCGGAGACCCGGGTTCGATCCTGACTGTGGGTGCTTGTCTGTACGGAGCTTGTACGTTCTCCCCGTGACTTGAATGGGTCCCGCCCCCCCCCCCCCCCCCCGTCGAGAACTTCGGTTCCCTCCCACGCTCCAAAGACGTACAGGTTTGTAGGTTAATTTGTTTGGTGTAAAATTAAAATTTGTCCCCAGTGTGTGCAGGGTAGTGTTAATGTGCGGGGACCGCTGGTTGGTGCGGACTCGGTGGGCCGAAGGGCCTGTATCTGCACTGTATCTCTAAACTAAACTGAAGGTTAGAACAGTGGAGGACAGGAACAGGCCCTTCAGCCCACAATGTCTGTGCTGAACATGATGCCAAGACCAACTCTTATCTGCCCGTACATGATCCATATACCCCCCCCCATTCGCTGCATACCCATGTGCTTATCCGAAAGCATCTTAAAATGCTACTTGTATCTTCTTCCATCGCCACCCCTTCCACCACACACTGTAAAAACATGCCCCGCACTTCCCCTTCACTTTTCCCCTCTCACCTTAAAGCTATGGCCTCTAGTGTTTGGTCATTCCATCCAGGGAAAAAGGTTCCAAATGTCCACACTATCAATTTGATATGCTTCTATCATGTCCCCCCTCAACTTCACAAGTTATAGGAGTAGAATTAGGCCATTCGGCCCATCGAGTCTACTCCACCATTCAACCACGGCTGATCTCTGCCTCCTAATCCCATTTTCCTGCCTTCTGCCCACAACCATACTAATCAAGAATGTATCTATCCCTGCCTTAAATATCTATTTATTGGCCTCCACAGCCGTCTGTGGCAAAGAATTTCACAGATTCAACACCCTCTGGCTAAATAAATTGCTCCTCATCTCCTTCCTAAAGGAACATTCGTTAATTCTGAGGCTATGGCATCTGGTCCTAGACTCTCCCACTGGTGGAAACATCCTCCCCACATCCATTCTATCCAGGCCTTTCACTATTGACTGTAGTTAGGTTATTGACTGTCGGGCCGCACGGCAGTCCTGATCTCCCGGTTGCTAAACACTTTAATTCTCCTTCCCATTCCCACACTGACCTTTCTGTCCTAGGTCTCCTCCATTGTCGGAGTGAGGCTAAATGAAAATTGGAGAAACAGCATCTCATATTTCACTTGGGTATGTTTCAGCCCAGAGATATGAATATTGATTTCTCTAACTTTAAGTAACCTCGGCATTCCCTCCCTCTCCATCCCTCCCCCACTCAAGTCGCACCAGCTTCTTGTTTTCACCTAGCAAGCAGCTAACAATGGCCTGTTTCCTTTATCATCGTTACATTTTTTGCATGTCTTTCATTCATTGTTCTTCATCTCTCCACATCATCGTCTATATCTCTCATTTCCCTTTCCCCTGACTCTCAGTCTGAAGAAGGGTCCTGACCCGAAACGTCCCCCATCCCTTCTCTCTCCAGAGATGCTGCCTGTCCCGCTGAGTTACTCCAGCTTTTCGTGTCTATCGACAGGCCTGACTCGCCCGCCGTGGAACCGGGAACCCGCCGGTCGAGGGAGCTGCCGAGCCCATCCCAGAGAACCGGAGAGGAGGCTGGAGGTAGTCGGCAACGATGGCCACAGGAGCAAAGGACCGGTGAGAAGAACTGGGGGGAGGGTCGAAGGTGGCCGGGCGATGAGAGGGACGACAGTTCGCGGGACGATCCAGTCAGAGGCGACGGCTGCAACAGGCCTTTAAGGCCAAATGCAGCTGGTTCATGTAAAATGGCGTCAATACCTCTCGTATATGGTCTCAGTGGGCTATTTTAGTTTTGTTTGGTTTAGAGATACAGCGCAGAAACAGGCCCTTCGGCCCACTGAGTCCGCGCCGACAGGCTATCCCTGCACATTAACGCTATCCTACACACACTAGGGACAATTTACAATTATACCAAGCCAATTAATCTACAAACCTGTACATCGTTGATGTGTTGGAGGAAACCGAAGATCTCGGAGAAAACCCACGCAGGGGAGTACGTACAAACTCCGTACAGACAGCACTCGTAGTCAGGATCGAACCAGTGTCTCTGGTGCTGTAAGGCAGCAACTCTACCGCTGCGCCACCATATAAAGTATACACTTTGTATTTAATGTGGGATTGTTCTTATGCATGGTAGTAATTTACTGAACTGTATGTAAATAAAAATTTCACTGTACCTCGGTAGATGTGATAAGAGAGAACTATTGAACTACCAAAGGTGGAGTAATGATAGAAAACAAATACTACCTGGGAAGTGGTTCTGGATCAGTCACGTCTAAAGCTGCTGCACGAATTCTCCTCTTCTGCAGTACTTGTACCAGAGCATCCTGATCAATCGCCGCACCTTGCAACATCAACAGAACAGTTTCTATTAGCTCTCACGTGTAGGAAGGAACTGCAGTTGCTGGTTTGAACTCCGTGATGTTAAAGACCCATAGGCACCCGCGGTGGAACTGTCAAAAGTCGGTCTCCAGCAAAGGCCGCCAACTCCTCGATGTTAGGCTGCTGTGCGGACAGAGTTATTTCTCCCTTCACCTTGAACCTATGTTCTCTGGTACTTGATTCCCCCACTCTGGGCAAGACTCTGTGCATCTACCCGATCTATTCCTCACATGAACTCCCCTCATCCTCCTGTGCTCCATGGAGTAGAGACCCAGCCTACTCAACCTCTCCCTATAGCTCACACCCTGTAGTCCTGACAACATCCTTGTAAATCTATATTAATAAAAGTAAGATCTTGACCGCTTTTGACACTGCGATGTGATTTCCGAGAGAACGCCGCCACTTATGGCCGTCATTTTTGGCCACCTCACTCAGAGCCCCACTCCGCCAGACTGGACCAGAGGATTTCTCCCGTCGATGAAAAATCAGAGAGATATTAATGATTTTTTTTAAATCGCCATTCTCTCAGCTGCCACTGCTGGTGGGAGGGACTATAAAACCCAGAAGCGTTGTGCCTCACTTAGTCTCTGCAAGATGGAGGAAGCGAGAGGGTCACGTCTCTCTGAATAACACTGAACACATGTCTACTCAACTGTGAGTGCCCTTAATGTGGTTTGAAAATGAAAATATGCTTGGTTTGAAGTAAAAAGGCACTGCAAATGGTTGTTTGGGGGTTTTGGGTTGAAGTAAAAAGGCACTGCAAAGGGTTGTTTGGGGGTTTTGGGTTGAAGTAAAAAGGCACTGCAAAGGGTTGTTTGGGGGTTTTGGGTTGAAGTAAAAAGGCACTGCGAACGGTTGTTTGGGGGGTTTGGGTTGAAGTAAAAAGGCACTGCAAAGGGTTGTTTGGGGGCTTTGGGTTGAAGTAAAAAGGCACCAAAGGGTTGTTTGGGGGTTTGGTTTTAAGTAAAAAGGCACGGCAAAGGGTTGTTTGGGGGTTTTGGGTTGAATTAAAAAGGCACTGCAAAGGGTTGTTTGGGGGTTTGGGGTTGAAGTAAAAAGGCACTGCAAAGGGCTGTTTGGGGGTTTTAGGTTGAAGTAAAAAGGCACTGCAAATGGTTGTTTGGGGGGTTTGGGTTGAAATAAAAAGGCACTGCAAAGGGATGTTTGGGCGGTTTGGGTTGAGGTAAAAAGGCACTGCAAAGGGTTGTTTGGGGGGGGTTGGGTTAAAGTAAAAAGGCACTACAAATGGTTGTTTGGGGGTTTTGGGTTGAAGTAAAAAGGCACTGCAAATGGTTGTTTGGGGGTTTTGGGTTGAAGTAAAAAGGCACTGCAAATGGTTGTTTGGGGGATTTGGGTTGAAGTAAAAAGGCACTGCAAATGGTTGTTTGACAGTTTTGGGTTGAAGTAAAAGGGCACTGCAAATGGTTGTTTAGGGGTTTTGGGTTGAAGTAAAAAGGCACTGCAAATGGTTGTTTGGGGATTTTGCGTTGAAGTAAAAAGGCACTGCAAAGGGATGTTTGGGGGATTTGGGTTGCAGTAAAAAGGCACTGCAAATGGTTGTTTGGGGGGTTTTGGGTTGAAGTAAAAAGGCACTGCAAATGGTTGTTTGTGGATTTTGCGTTGAAGTAAAAAGGCACTGCAAATCGTTATTTGGGGGTTTTGGGTTGAAGTAAAAAGGCACTGCAAAGGGTTGTTTGGGGGCTTTGGGTTGAAGTAAAAAGCCACTGCAAAGGGTTGTTTGGGGGGTTTAGGTTGAAGTAAAAAGCCACTGCAAAGGGTTGTTTGAGGGTTTTGGGTTGAAGTAAAAAGGCACTGCAAAGGGTTGTTTGGGGGTTTTGGGTTGAAGTAAAAAGGCACTGCAAAGGGTTGTTTGGGGGTTTTGGGTTGAAGTAAAATGTACTGCAAATGGTTGTTTGTCTAAACTTGACAACTTCCTGTTTGCACTATATTGATTTTAGATACCACTTACGGCTGTGATTTTTGGCCATCTTACTCAGTCCCCCTCCCCACATCAGGTACAGAGGATTCTTCCCATCAGTGAAAAATAAAAGTGTTATTAGTGTTTAAAAAATGTTGAGAATCTCTCTCCTGTCAATCACGCCATGAAGGCCACACCTTTTCCGGTGGGAGGGGGAGGGATTATAAAACCTGGAAGTGTGGGTGTGGCTCAGTCTCTGCATGATGGGGGAGGGAGAGGTCACAACTCTGTCTGAACTGTAAATCAACTGAACACACTGAATGTCTACTGAACTGTGAGTGTGGTGTTTTGTGTGGTTTTATCGTGGTTTCACTCGGCTTGAAATGGTATGAAACTGCATTTGAATTTGGTGGCCTTGCATCCTCCTTGAAATGGTATGAAACTGCACTTGAATTTGGTTGCCTTGCACCCTGCTTGAAGTGGTATGAAACTGCATTTGAATTTGGTGGCCTTGCACCCTGCATGAAATGGTATGAAACTGCATTTGAATTTGGTGGCCTTGCACCCCCCTTGAAATGGTATGAAACTGCACTTGAATTTGGTGGCCTTGCACCCTGCTTGAAGTGGTATGAAACTGCACTTGAATTTGGTGGCCTTGCACCCTGCTTGAAGTGGTTGGAAACTGCACTTGAATTCGGTGGCCTTGCACCCTGCTTGAAGTGGTAGGAAACTGAACCTGAATTTGGTGGCCTTGCACCCTGCTTGAAATGGTAGGAAAATAGATTTGAATTTGATGGCCTTGCACTCTGCTTGAAATGGAATTTCAAGGAATAACCGCGAGTCAACTGCCAGCCCACCAGCCATGGGTGAGCTGCCAGCACATCAGGCTTGAGGGACTGAGCAGCCACCCCAAGAATCCATTTGGCCCACAATGTCCATACTAGCCCTCTGGAGACCAGTAGTCCCTGCAGCCAACAACACCCATACCAGCGCTCCAGAAAGCCCCCCCCCACTGGCCACCAATATTGGAATTGGAGGAGAGGTGGAATATTGCATCGGGGGACCAGCCCTCCCATGTGAACATGGGACCCAACGGGTCCCACTTAGTCTAGTCTTTTCTGAAACCTTTCAAGCTTGACAATATCTTTCCTATAACACGGTGCCCTAAACTGAACACAATATTCTAAATGCGGTCTCACCAACGTATAATACAACTGCAACATGACCTCCCAACTTCTATACTCAATACTCTGACTGATGAAGGCCAAAGAGCCAAAAGCCATTTTGACCACCTTATCTACCTGCGACTCGACCTTCAAGGAACCATGCACTTGTACTCCTAGATCCCTCTGCTCCACAACACTACCCAGAGGCCTACCATTTACTGTGTAGGTCCTGCCCTTGTTCGACATCCCAAAATGCAACACCACACACTTCTCTGTATTAAATTCCATCAATCATTCATCCGCCCACCTGGCCAATCGATCCAGATCCTGCTGCAATCGTTCACAACCATCTTCATATCTGCAAATCCACTAACTTTTGAATCATCAGCAAACTTGCTAATCTTGCCCTGTGTGTTCTCATCCAAATCATTGATGTAGATGACAAACAGTAAAGTGGCCAACACCGAACCCCGAGGTACACCACTAGTCACAGGCCTCCAGTCCGAGAACCATTACCCTCTGCTTCCTTCCATGGAGCCAATTTGCTATCCATTCACCTATCTCTCCTTGGATCCCTTGCGATCTAACCTTACAGTGCAGCCTACCATGCGGAACCTTGTTGAACGCCTCACTAGAGTCCATGTACACAACATCTACAGCTTTCCCCTCATCAACCTTTTTGGTCACGTCCTCAAAAAAAAATCTATCAGATTTGTGAGACACGACCTCCCATGTACAAAACCATGCTGACTGTCCCTAATCAGCCCTTGCCCATCCACATGCCTGTATAACCTATCCCTTAGAATACTCTCCAGTAAATTACCAACTACAGATGTTAAGCTTACCGGCCTATAGTTCCCAGCATTTTCCCTGCAGCCCTTCTTGAAAAGAGGCACAACATTTGCCACCCTCCAGCACCTCTCCTGTATTTAAGGACGACTCGTAAATTTCAACCAGGGCTCCCGCAATTTCTTCTCTAGTTTCCCACAATGTCCTTGGATATATCTGATCAGACCCTGGAGATTTGTCTACCTTCAAACATGACAGTACCTTCAGTACTTCTTCGAAGGTACTGTCACAGGCCCTCTCCCACCTCGACAACAGAGACACTTACGTAAGAATGCTGTTCACCGATTACAGCTCAGCATTCAACACCATCATACCCTCTAAACTGATCACCAAACTCGGTGACCTGGGCTTCGACCCCTCCCTCTGCAACTGGATACTGGACTTTCTAACCAACAGACCCCAGTCTGTTAGGTTAGACAAGCACACCTCTTCAACCCTCACCCTGAACACCGGCGTTCCACAGGGCTGTGTGCTGAGCCCCCTCCTCTCCTCCCTCTTCACCTACGACTGCACACCTGTACATGGTACTAACACCATCATCAAGTATGCAGATGATACAACGGTGATTGGCCTCATCAGCAACAACGATGAGTCGGCCTATAGGGAGGAGGTCCAGCTCCTAGCAGCATGGTGCGCTGACAACAACCTGGCCCTTAACTCCAAGAAGACCAAGGAGCTCATTGTAGACTTCAGGAAGTCTAGGGGCGGCATGCACACCCCCATCCACATTAACGGGAGGGAGGTGGAACGTGTTTCCAGCTTCAGGTTCCTGGGGGTCAACATCTCCGATGACCTCTCTTGGACCAACAATACCTCAACTCTGGTCAAGAAGGCTCACCAGCGTCTCTTCTTCCTGAGGAGACTAAAGAAGGTCCATCTGTCTCCTCGGATTCTGGTGAACTTCTACCGCTGCACCATCGAGAGCATCCTTACCAACTGCATCACAGTATGGTATGGCAACTGCTCTGTCTCCGACCGGAAAGCACTGCAGAGGGTGGTGAAAATTGCCCAACGCATCACCGGTTCCTCACTCCCCACCATTGAGTCTGTCCAAAGCAAGCGTTGTCTGCGAAGGGCGCTCAGCATCGCCAAGGACTGCTCTCACCCCAACCACAGACTGTTTACCCTGCTACCATCCGGGAGGCGCTACAGGTCTCTCCGTTGCCGGACCAGCAGGTCCAGGAACAGCTTCTTCCCTGCGGCGGTTACACTACTCAACACTGTACCTCGGTGACTGCCAATCACACCCCCCCCCCACCCCGGACACTCCTCCCACCAGGATTTATTAGATTAGATTTATTTATTTACTGCTCATATTTATGTCGCTCTTCTAGGGAGATGCTAACTGCATTTCGTTGTCTCTGTACTGTACACTGCACAATGACAATAAAGTTGAATCTGAATCTGAGGGGATCTGTAACACTGACTGCTCTCAAGACACTTCCAGCGACTGCTCCAATTTCCTCCGTCCTACTGTCTTTCTCCTCGGTAAATAAAGAGGAGAAATACTCATTTGGGATCTTGCCCATCTCCTGTGGCCCCACACAGAGATTCCGGAGAGGTCCCACTCTCTCTCTGGTTACCTTTTTTCCCCCTTATGTATTTATAAAATCTTTTGGGATTGTCCTTAATGCTACCCGCCAAGGCTATCTCCTGGCCCCTTTTTGCCCTTCTGATTTCCTTTTTCAGTTTACTCTTTAGTTTCCGAAACTCCTCCAGGGATGTACTTGATCCCAGCTGCCTATACCTGTCCCATGCATCCTTCTTGTTTTTGACTAACTTTCGCTCGTTAGCCAAGCTTCCTTACGTTTGCCTGCTTTGCCCTTCACTCTAACGGGGACGTACACATCCTGAGCTTTCGTCAGCACACTTCTAAAAACATCCCACTTGGCCGATGTTCCTTTCCCCTCAAATTGAGCGAGACCTTCTCTCATACTCTCAAAGTTGGCCTTACCCCAGTTGAGCATTTTAACAGGTGGACCCTCTCCGTCCCTATCCATAACTATCTTAAACCTAATCGAACTGTGGTCACTGGTCCCACAAGGCTCCTCCACAAACACTTCATTAACTTGCCCTTCCCAATTTCCCAATACCAGATCAAGCATTGCCTTCTCACGTGTGGGGGTCTCTACATACTGCTTAAGAAAACTCTCCTGAACACTTTTGAGGAATTGCACCCCATCTAAACCCTTCACACTATGGTTTTCCCAGTCTATATTGGGAAAGTTAAAATCCCCTACTACAACAACCTTACTTGACCTGCAGCTGTCTGCAATCTCCCGGCACATCTGTTCTTCTAATTCCCGTTGACTATTCGGGGGTCTGTAGTACACCCCCAACACGATGATCAACCTTTTCTTGTTCCTCAGCTCCACCCATATAGCCTCACTAGACGAACCATCTGTAATGTCACCTCTGAACACAGTCGTGACATCCTCCTTAACAACAATGCAACCCCTCCCCTCCTCTTTTTCCCTCACCCCTGTCTCTCCTGAAGCTCCTGTACATTGAGCTGCCAGTCCTGCCCTTCCCTTAACCAGGTTTCAGTCATGGCTACAACGTCCCAGTCGCTCGTACCTATCCATGCCCTAAGCTCATCTGCCTTACCCGTCAGGCCCCTTGCATTAAAATACGTGCAGTTTAAACCAACCCTCCTTCCTCGCTCTCCGCCTTTCACCTGCCTATTCTGTCCACTAACCTTTCCCACACCACCCTCCATACCAACTTCTAGCTTCTCATGTGCCTCTGTCCTGCACGAGATCCCACCCATTTGAACTGGGGCTGCTTCACAGCTTGGTTTGGGAACAGCTCCATCCAAGACCCCAAGAAATTACAGAGAATTGTGGACGCAGCCCAGACCATCACACAAACCAACCTCCCTTCCATTGACTCCATCTACATTTCACGCTGCCTCGGCAAGGCCAGCAGCATAATCAAGGACGAATCTCACCCTGGACTCTCCCTCTTCTCCCATCGGGCATGAAGTACAGAAGCGTGAAATCGCACACCTCCAGATTCAGGGACAGTTTCTTCCCAGCTGTTATCAGGCAATTGAACCATCCTATCAACAACCAGAGAGCAGTCCTGACCTACCGTCTCCTTCATTGGAGACCCTTGGACTATCTTTCCTCGGGCTTTACCTTGCATTAAACGTTATTCCCTTTATCCTGCATCTGTACATTGTGGACGGCTTGATTGTAATCATGATTAGTCTTTCCACTAACTGGATAGCATGCAACAAAAAAGTTTTGCACTGTATCTCAGTACACGTGACAGTAAAATAAACGAAACTATTAGAGATAGTCCCTGTATCTAATTATTCCTTCCACATTCCCTTGCTCCCACTGAAAACTAACTTGATTTATTTCCTTTTGACTTTAGAGATGCAGCACGGAAACAAGCCCTCAGGCCCACCGAGTCCGCGCCGACCAGTGATCCCCGTACACTAGCACTATTCTACACACTAGGGACGATGTACAATTTTACTGAAGCTATTTAACCAACAAACCTGTACGTCTCCGGAGGAAACCCACGCGGTCACAGGGAGAACGTACAAACTCCGTACAGACAGCACCTGTAGTCAGGATCAAACCCGGGTCTCTGGTTCTGTAAGGCAGCAACTCTACCGCCCTTTTTCTCATCTGCAATTATATTGTAAGGTCCCGTATCAGAATTGTTTCTCATTCCGCAGATGCTACCTGCTGACTATTTGTCTGAAGAAAGGTCCTGACCCGAAACGTCACCCGTTCATGTTTTCCAGAGATGCAGCCTGACCTGCCGAGTTACTCCAGCACTTTGTGTCCTTTAAAAAAACAAAAAAACAGCATCTGCAGTTCCTTGTTTCTACTGATTATTTCCATCATATTCTCATCTATTTCAGAGCTGTGGCCTCACAGCGCCAGTGACCCGGGTTCGATCCCGACTACGAGTGCTGTCTGTACGAAGTTTATGCGTTCTCTCTGTTGCCGTGTGTTTTTTTTTCCCCAGGATTTACAATTTCCTCCCACATCCTAGAAACATGCAGATTTATGAATTGTTTGCGGGTGAAAATTCACGGTTGTCTGCAATACTAATTAGGTCATAAGTAATAGGAGCAGAATTAGGCCATTCGGCCCATCAAGTCTACTCCGCCATTCAACCATGGGTGGCCTATCTCTCCCTCCTGACCCCATTCTCCTGCCTTCTTCCCATAACTTCTGACACCTGTACTAATCAAGAATCTATCTATCTCAGCCTTAAATACATCCACTGACTTTGACTCCACAGCCTTCTGTGGCAAAGAATTCCACAGATTCACCACCCTCTGACTACAGAAATTTCTCCTCATCTTCTTCCGAAAAGAACGTCCTTTAATTTGAAGACTAGTCCTAGACTCTCCCACTAGTGGAAACACCCTCTCCACATCCACCAAGCCTTTCACTATTCTGTATGTTCCAATGAGGTGCCCCCTCATTCTTTTAACTCCAGCGAGTACAGGCCCAGTGCCGACAAACGCTCATCATAGGTTAACCCAACTCATCAACTGACCAGCACCTCAGCATTTCATGGCTGTTTTTGTATTCTGCGCCATCATGTCTCACCGACCTCGAGAAATATTGATCAGAGTAGCGGAGAGCTTCATTTGGCTAAGTTATTTCCCCCCCCCCCCCTCGAAGAGTTTGCAGGTTTGAGGAGTCAGATTTACCACCACCATCATGAAGTCAGACTCCTGGAGAAGATCGTTGACTTGGCTGCACACGTCCAGCAGGAGACGGACAAGGTCAAGAAGATTGGGAGGGAACTACACCAAAGCCCTTCTTTACCCTGGGGACACTTTAGCCGACTTCAATCCCCGCTGGGTGTCGGGGCAGCTCTATCATACAGTGGGCATTGGGGGCTTTGTCCCAACTGGTTGTCGCATTATTTTTAATCTCATGCTTAAAACCCCTCTGTGGAGTGGTAGCTCAGAGAACAACCCTTTCCATCATGATCCAACAACCGGCCACCAGCCCTGACATCATCGCCACTGAGCTCCAGAAAGTCTATGCTATCGAACTCTAGCAAATCCTTATGTTGTCCTTAGCAGGACAAAAGGGGGGGAGGGGGGGTGTAAGTGTTCAGAAAGGGTTCAGAAAAGATTTACGAGGATTTTGCCAGGACTAGAGGGTGTAAGCTATAAGGAGAGGTTGAGTAGGCTGGGTCTGTGGAATTCTCTGCCTCAGAGGGCAGTGGAGGCAGGTTCTCTGGATGCTTTCAAGAGAGAGCTAGATAGGGCTCTTAAAGATAGCGGAGTCAGGGGATATGGGGAGAAGGCAGGAACGGGGTACAGATTGGGGATGATCAGCCATGATCACATTGAATGGCGGTGCTGGTTCGAAGGGCCGAATGGCCTACTCCTGCACCTATTGTCTATTGCCTCCATTCCATGGAGCGTAGGAGGATGAGGGGTGATCTTATAGAGGTATACAAAATCATAAGAGGAATAGATCGGGTAGATGCACAGAGTCTCTTTCCCAGAGTAGGGGAATCGAGGACCAGGGGACATAGGTTCAAGGTGAAGGGGAAAAGATTTAATAGGAATTTCACACAGAGGGTGGTGGGTGTATGGAACAAGCTGCCGGAGGAGGTAGTTGAGGCTGGGACTATCCCATCGTTTAAGAAACAGTTGGACAGGTACATGGATAGGACAGGTTTGGAGGGTTATGGACCAAGCGCGGGCAAGTGGGACTAGTGTAGCTGGGACATTGTTGGCCGGTGTGGGCGAGTTGGGCCGAAGGGCCTGTTTCCACACTGTATCACGCTATGACTCTATGTGTAGAAACTTCAGTCTGATAACGGTTGGGACAGCTGTACAGCACAACAACCTTTAGGCATTCATTGACGCACATCTATGTCCCTGATGCGTATTCATTGACGTACCCCAATGTTTTGAGAAGGGTCTTCCTTGGCGCACATGAAAATGAAATAAAGGATTAAATAGCATGTAGGTTCACTTGTATTAGTGTTGTTACATTTGTATATTATTGTTTTGGGAACGTATTGTTATTGATGATAAAAAAATTAGAAAGTGCACACAATTTCAAGGGTCAAAGGGTGGGCGGTGTGGGGGGGGGGACGAGGGGCAGGTATATCTCCACTTTCCTTTTTTCTTTTTTTTTCTCTTCTATTTCTACTCACATTTCGGCCACACTACTTTGGTAGTCTAGGGGTCTTTTCTATGTGCTTTTTCGAGCTATCTTTTCACTTCCCACTTTTTCCCTCTCTTGTTCTCTCTCTCTTTTCAGATCATAAGGTTAAAATTGGAAAAAAAAATTCTGTACAAAAAGTTGACTGTTCTGCTTGGAATTTCTGATTAGTACAGGAACTGGGACTATGATCTCTCCTAGTGCACAAGTAAATAAAGTGTGTCTGGAAAATGAATGGAAGTTGTCAGAGTCCAGTTGATCAGTGCCGACACCAGTGCTGACAAAAGCTCATCATATGTTAACCCGCTCATTTCCTGGGATCGTTCTTGTAAACCTCCTCTGGACCCTCTCCAGCGCCAGCACATCCTTCCTGAGATATGGGGCCCAAAATTGCTCACAATACTCCTAATGGGGCCTGACCAGTGCCTGATAGAGCCTCAGCATTTCATGGCTGTTTTTGTATTCTGGAGGTCAGGTCGGGGGTAGTTCACCCCCGCCACGGGTACCATGTAATCCCGTGCTACCCGCTCCACGGTCAGATAGTCGGCGACTAAACCGTCTCCCGCACCTGGTTTGCCGGGTGAGGAGGGGGCTGTGGACCCCCAGCAGGACCAAAACAAGACCTGTCAAAGGGCGGATGAGCTCCTAGCGAGCCAACGGCCATCCACACTTCAGTAGAAGTTGCGATCACTGTCGTACATAGCATTGTAAGCAGTGAAGAGAAACATGAAATGTACTTCTTCCCTCTCCTTGCTTCTCAAAAGAGAAGGTGTTGATTAATTAATTTTGTATTCTACACCTACCTCGAGAAATATTGATCAGAGTAGCGGAGGGCTTCATTTGGCAAAGTTCTTTTTCCCCGATAAGTTTGCAGGTTTGAGGAGTCAGATTTACCACCACCATCACAAAGTCAGACTCCTGGAGGAGATCACCAATCTTCACACAGTAGCGTGCACCGACCAACTTCTCCTCCTCCTCTGGTCTAAACACAGATAAAAACACTGGAATTCAGAAGGATGAGAGGATATCTTATAGAAACATTATAAAATTCTTAAAGGATCGCTCAGGCTAGGTGCAGGAAATTTTTTCTCTATGTTGGGGAGTCCAGAACCAGGGGTCACACAGTTCAAGAATAAGGGGTAGGCCATTTAGGACAGAGATGAGGAAAAACTTTTTCACCCAGAGAGTTGCGAATCTGTGGAATTCTCTGCCACAGAAGGCAGTGGAGGCCAATTCATTGGATGTTTTCAAGAGAGTTAGATTTAGCTCTTAGGGCTAAAGGAATCAAGGGATATGGGGAGAATGCAGGAACTCGGTACTGATTTCGGATGATCAGCCATGATCATATTGAATGGCGGTGCTGGCTCGAAGGGCCGAATGGCCTACTCTGGCACCTGTTTTTTTGTTGCTAAGTGTGTCTGATACATAGAGTAACCAAACAAAGAGAATAAAAAAGGCAAAAAGTGCTGGAGTAGCACAGTGGCGCAGTGTTGATGGGACTTGTTGGTTGGCATGGGCAAGTTGGGCCGAAGGGCCTGTTTCCACACTGTACGACTATGAGTTCTTGGCAATCTTATTGGAACATATAAGATTATGTGTCAAACTAGCCATCCTCCTTGATACCACAATGGCATCAGTTATGTGTCTTATCAGACCAACCTAGTCTGGGATATCTCTGGGAAAGCAAAGCTTATCTCACAGACCTCGCAAGTGGCCTCATGATCCACTGGATCTTTGCAATTAGCCTGAGCATTGTTCCAAAACATCTACTTGTTTTCCTAAACAGGGTTCGAGATGCAGTGCTGCTAATTTAACCGACAACTCCATTTTAGCTCACAGTCTGTTTAACCCTTATGATACGATAGAACTTTTATTTATCCCAGGAGGGATATTGATCTGCCAACAGTCATAAAACACAACATACATGAAACATGACAAATGGAAAGTATTGGGGACATGCAAAGTTTAGGGAAGGGAGGGGGAGGGAAGTCAGTCTCAGTCTACCCCACGACAGAAGGGGGGGGAGTTGTACATTTTGATAGCCACAGGAAGAAGGATCTCTGTGGTGTTCTGTGCTGCATCTTGGTGGAACCAGTCTGTTGCTGAAGGTGCTCCTCAGGTTGACCAGTGTGTCATGGAGCGGGTGAGCTGTACTGTCCAGGATGCTCCGCAGTTTGAGGAGCATCCTCCCCTGTAAGACCACCTCCCATGAATCCAACTCCACCCCCAGGACGGAGCCAGACTTCCTGATGGGTTACATTGCAGCAAGTGAACCTCGGCCCAACGTGAAAGGACTGTCGGGGTCCCTGGTCAGTGTCAAGGGAGGGGGTGTTGGGACAAAACTACTCAGTAATCCTACCTCCTATTCCTGTTGTGGTACAGGATTTTCATATCAAATCCTCTGGCTCTCTGAGCAACTTTGTAACCGATCCTTCCCATTCCAATGATGCCAAGAGTCGCTCCGGTCACTTCCACTCCATTCACGTTGATCGGAAAGACTGTAATATTTGGTAACGTTGCAATCCTGTAACCTAACAGTTAAAATAAAACCATCAAGGCGAAGGGGAAAAAATTTAATAGGAATCTGATGGGTAACTTTTTCCACACAAAGGGTGGTGGGTGTATGGAACAAGCAGCCAGAGGAGGTAGTTGAGGCTGGGACTATCCCAACATTTAAGAAGCAATTAGACAGGTACATGGATAGGACATGTTTGGAGGGATATGGACCAAACGCTGGCAGGTGGGACTAGTGTAGCTGGGACATGTGTGGGCAAGTTGGGCCAAAGGGCCTGTTTCCACACTCCATGAGTCTATGGCTCTATGGGGAAAGTTGAATCCTGTCTCAGAGCGTCTAGTGAGTGCAAGGGAGAAATATCATAATTTCTCTCTTTGAAATTTCGAGAGTGGGATTATGAGTATTGTGTCTGGTTTTGGGCACTATGTTCAAAGAGTCATAGTGCATGGAAACTGGCCCTTCAGCCCAAATTGCCCACACCAACCAACATGTCCTACCGACACTAGTCCCACTTGCCTGCCGATAACTCACTAAACCCGTCCTATCCATGTCAATGTCCAAATTCTTCTTGAATGTTGCGATTGTACCTGCAGATAGTTCTCTGTCAGAAGAAATTTCAGCATCAAATCACTTCTGTAAGGTCTCCCCTCATCCTCCTGCGCTCTAAGGAATAGAGTCCAAGCCTGTTCAACCTCTCCCTATAGCTCAGGCCTTTGAAGCTTGGCAACATCCTCGTAAGTCTTCTCTACATCTGTGTTTATACAAAGCCCCCCCCCCCCCCCCCCATTTCAGGGCACCATAATGTTTGGGACACATTTTTGGCCAAGAAGTACTTAAAAGAGCAACCACAGTTCTGGAAAAAGGTCTTGTGGACAGATGAGATGAAGATAAACTTATATCAGAGTGATGGCAAGAGCAAAGTATGGAGGAGAGAAGGAACTGCTCAAGATCCAAAGCATACCACCTCATCTGTGAAACACGGTGGTGGGAGTGTTATGGCCTGGGCATGTTTGGCCGCTGAAGGTACTGGCTCACTTATCTTCATTGATGATACAACTTGTGTAGTGTTTAAACATATCCTATCTGCTCAAGTTCAAACAAATGCCTCAAAACCATCCATCCATCCCTCCCTCCCTCCCTCCATCTTATGTTAAAACTCTGTCTTGGATGTTTATGTATTTGTTTGTTTGCTTGTGTCTTTTTCTGTGATTCACATCTCCTCGACAACTCTGCTCCTCGCGGCCAGCTGCGCGTAGTCTTCAACTATCAGCTTGCTGGGTACTGTTTTCCACGAGCTGCGAGTTACGTAACGCCACCCCTCACCCCCCCCCCCCCCCCCCCGGCGTAACTCACACTCGGCCGGCCGTCCATAGCGCCCCGCCCTCCTCCCCCCAGGTCTCTGGATTGAAGCCGCTGAACACGCAGTAATTTGGTTGGGCTTCCGAGGGCTTCAGAGATCCCGCGAGGTCCAGAGAGGTCACGACAGCTGCCCTAGCCCACCGCCTGCTTACTGAATTCAATTCCGCCCTCTCCCTCTCATCTCCCCCCTCCACTACCCCCTTCTCTCCCCTTCCCCCTCTGTCTCTCCTGCCACTCCCCCTCCCTCCTCCCTCTCTCCCTCCACCCCTCTCCCTCCCCCTCCCCTTCTCCCCCACCCCATCTCCCCCCTCTCCACCTCCCTCCCCCTCTCCTCTCCCCCCTCTCCACCTCCCTCCCCCTCTCCTCTCCCCATCTCCTCAAATGCATTTTTTTTTAAAGTTTAAAAATGAGGGAATCTGAATAAGGCGAAATAAGCAGCCCCTGCGCAGTTGTCAGCTATGGGTGAGTGCTGGAATATTGCATTGGGGGAACGGGTTGTGTTGGAGAAAGGGGAACAGGTTGTGTTGGGGGACCAGGCCTCCCGTGGGGGCTATGGGTGAGGGGTGGAATATTGCGTTGGGGAACGGTTTGCATTGGGGGACCAGGCCTCCCGTGTGACAGGGACCCAAACCGGAGCACCCAGAGAAAACCCAGGCAGGTCACGGGGGAAACGTACAAACTCCGTACGGACAACTCCCATAGTCGGGATGGAACCCGGGTCTCTGGCGCAGTGAGGCAGCAACTCTACCGCTGCACCACCGTGCTGCCCTCCAGGTTATCGCACATTCGGCAGAAACACGGTGAATCGCCCACCTACCTTCCAATACATTCCTGGCGGATGCCAACAGCAGAGCCATGCCCATGTTTGCAGTGGCAGCATCCACCACAGAAGGAGTCTTGGCCACCTTCACCCCAAAACTGAAGATCAAAGGCAGGTCATAGTGGTCCACACCAACGCCATTGTTCACGATCACCTTCAGGGCAGGGAGCGAGCGGAGAAGCTTCTCATCTACGATGGGATAAAACTCCCACATGAAAATAACCTGGATTTTATTTTCAAGCTGCTCCTTGTTCTTCAGGAATTCTTCCATGGTGGCGACTTCGAAATGCTCCCTGATAACGTCTGCACATCTTCGTGGAACGCCCTGCGTCTCGCTGAGTGCGGAGACCAGAACACAGGCACGATCACTCATCGTCTGTCGGCGCAGGGAAAAGAAAGGGTAGCTGTTTACAGTTTAGTTTATTGTCACGTGTACCGAGTTACAGTGAAATGCTTTTTGTCGCATGCTATCCAGTCAGCAGAAAAACAAAGCGGGCCTGTCCCACTTGGCGAATTTTTCGGCGGCTGCCGGAGTCATATCAGGGTCACAAAAAGATTGCGAACATTTCAAAATCCAGCAGCGACAGAAAAAATGTTGCGACACTTGAAAAAACACCGCGCGTCAATACGTCATCACGCCGCGTCACCGTCATGTCACGCTGCGACTTTTTCGTTGACCTGATACATCAGTCAATGATGCCGGCAGTCGACGAAAAAATCGCCAAGTGGGACAAGCCCTTACAGTGCCCTCCATAATGTTTGGGACAAAGACCCATCATTTATTTATTTGCCTCTGTACTCCACAATTAGAGATTTGTAATAGAAAGAAAATCACATGTCTATCGACCATTTTTATACATTTTCGTTTCACCATGTAGAAATTACAGCTGTGTTTATACATAGTCCCCCCATTTCATGGCACCATAATGTTTGGGACACATGGCTTCACAGGTGTTTGTAATTGCTCAGGTGTGTTTAAATGCCTCCTTAATGCAGGTATAAGAGAGCTCTCAGCACCTAGTCTTTCCTCCAGTCTTTCCATCACCTTTGAAAACTTTTATTGCTGTTTATCAACATGAGGACCAAAGTTGTGCCAATGAAAGTCAAAGAAGCCATTATGAGACTGAGAAACAAGAATAGAACTGTTAGAGACATCAGCCAAACCTTAGGCTTAGCAAAATCAACTGTTTGGAACATCATTAAGAAGAAAGAGAACACTGCTGAGTTTACTAATTGCAAAGGGACTGGCAGGCCAAGGAAGACCTCCACAGCTGATGACAGAAGAATTCTCTCCACAATAAAGAAAAATCCCCAAACACCTGTCTGACAGATCAGAAACATTCTTCAGGGGACAGGTGTGGATTTGTCAATGACCATTGTCCGCAGAAGACTTTATTAAAATCTGACTGTGCACTTAAACCACATGTGATTTTTCCTATTACAAATCTCAAATTGTGGAGTACACAGGCAAATAAATAAATGATGTGTCTTCGCCCCAAACATTATGGAGGGCACTGTTCATGATTACAATCGAGCCATTTACAGTGAATAGAATAATACATGATAAGGGAATAACGTTTAATGCCAGGTAAAGCCAGCAATGTCCGATCAAGGATAGTCCGAGGGACACCAGCGAGTAAATCATCACAAGGAACTGCAGATGCTAGTTTGCAAAGAAAAGACACAAAGTGCTGGAGTAACTCAACGGGTCGGGCAGCATCCCTGGAGAAAATGTGGGGATCTCTGATGGGCGGCACGGTGGCGCAGCGATAGAGTTACTGCCTTACAGTACCAGAGACCCAGGTTCGATCCTGACTACGGGCGCTGTCTGTACGGAGTTTGTACGTTCTCCCCATGACCCGTGTGGGTTTTCTCCGGGATCAACGGTTTCCTCCCACACTCCAAAGACGTACAGTTTTTTTGGTTAATTGGCTTGATATAAATGTAGGATGGTGTTAGTTCATAAGTGATAGGAGCAGAATTAGGCCTTTCGGCCCATCAAGTCTACTCCGCCATTCAACCATGACTGTTCTATCTTTCCCTCTCAACCCCATTCTCCTGCCTTCTCCCCATAACCCCCGACACCCGTAATAATCAAGAATCTATCGAAACGAATGAGTGCAGTGAGGTTGAGAACATGAGCCTGATTGGGTTGAAATATATTGACATGATTAGCAATTTCCCCAATGAATGAGATCACAATATTTCATCGCTGATGAGAGAGACCACATTGTAACAGTAATGGTTTCTGTTGTGAAAATTATCCGTGATAATTTTCCATAAAGCTTTTCAATCCTCATCTATTTCCCTACTCAGTTAATGATGAACTAAAAGCTCTTGCAGCTCACAGGCATGTGGCCATCAAGAACAAGCCTTCCTTGATAGATATTAACTTGGTTCCTGGAATCAGAGGGGAAACTATTTCTCACACACAGGGTGGGTGGGTGCATGTAGGCCCTGCCCATGTTAGACTTCCCAAAATGCAACACCTCACATTTCTCTGTATTAAATTCCATCAACCATTCCCCAGCCCACCTGCCCAACCGATCAAGATCCTGCTGCAATTTTTCACATCCATCTTAACTATTCCTCCTGCAATTTTTCACAACCATCTTCACTATACATCACAATATTCCATCGCTGATGCGAGACATCACATTGTAACAGTAATGGTTTCTGATGTCAATATTATACCTGATAATTTTCCATAAAACCTTTCAAATATTTACCTGCTACGTTTCTGATGAACTGAACTCACGGGCATGTGACCTTCCTTGATAGTTGTTAACTTTGTTCCCAGAATTTAATAGGAACCCGAGGAGCAATTTTAAAGAAACATTTAGATAGGTACATGGATAGGATAGGTTTAGAGGTATATGGGCCAAAACGCAGGCAGGTGGGACTAGTGTAGATGGGACATGTTGGCCGGTGTGGGCAAGTTCATGTTCATAATTAGGCCATTCAGCCCATCAAGTCTACTCCGCCATTCAATCATGGCTGATCTATCTTTCCCTCCTAACCCCATTCTCCTGCCTTCTCCCCATAACCCCCGACACCCGTGCTAATCCACCTTAAAAATATCCATTGGCAGCCGCCAGCCTTCTGTGGCAATGAATTCCACAGATTCACCACCCTCTGACTAAAAAAAATTCTGCTCATCTCCTTCCTAAAGGAACGGCCTGTAATTCTGAGCCTAAGCCCTCTGGTCCCAGACTCTCCCACCAGTAGAATCATCCTCTCCACATCCACTCTATCCAGGCCTTTCACTATTCTGTATGTTTCAATGAGGTCCCCCCTCAACCTTCTAAACTCCAGCGAGTACAGGCCCAGCGCCTTCTAACGCTCATCATATATTAACCCACTCATTCCCTGGTTCGTTCGGCCGAAGGGTCTGTTTCCACGCTGAAAGACTCTAATAAAGTGACACCCAAACTAACTGCTGCCTTTCCAAATCTCTAGCTGCTGTTCAGACACTGAAGTAGGAGTGACCAGGGTGTTTTGGGCAGCTTACAGCCCAGTGGGATAAATATTGATCTCTCTAACTTCAGATAGCCCCGGCATTCCCTCTCTCTCTATCCCTCCCCCACCCAAGTCGCAGCAGCTTCTCGTTTTCACCCAACAAACAGCTAACAATGGCCTGTTCCTTTATCATCGTTACTTTTTTACATATCTTTCATTCATTTGTTCTTTATCTCTCCACTGGTTATTATCCCTAATCTCGACCCAAAACGTCACCCATTTCTTCTCTCCAGAGATGCTGCCCGTCCCGCTGAGTTACTCCAGCTTTTTGTGTCTACATTAAGTGGAAACTATAGGCTGGTTAGCCTGACTTCAGTGGTTGGTAGGATTTTAGAGACCAGTATAAAGGATGAGGTTTATGAGTATTTAGAAACACACAATAAAATAGGCTGAAGTCCAATAACAAAGTTATGTGTAGGAAGCAACTGCAGATGCTGGTTTACACCTAAGATGGACACCAATAGCTACTATTGAATGCATAGTTTAGTTTAAAGAGATACAGTGCGGAAACAGGCCCTTCAGCCCACCAAGTCGACGCCGACCAGAAATCCCCGCACATTAGCACTATCCTACACACGCACTAGGGACAATTTACAATGACACCAAGCCAATTAACGTACAAGTGTATACGTCTTTGGAGTGTGGGAGGAAACCGAAGCACCTGGGGAAATCCCAAGCCGGTCACGGGGAGAACGTACAAACTCCATACAGACAGCAACCGTGGTCGGGATCGAACCTGGGTCTCCGGTGCTGTGAGGCAGCAACTCCACCGCTGCACCACCCTAAGACGCATAGACACTGAGCATGACGTACAAAAAGTGTTTTTGCACAATTTTCTGTTTTGTTCTGAATAAAAGCTTAAGGTGAAATAGGGAAAGATTTAATGGGAACCTGAGGGGTGACTTTTTCCACACAATAGGTGGTGGGTGTATGGAACAAGCTGCCAGAGGAGGTAGTTGAGGCAGGTGCTATCACAACGTTTAAGAAACATTTAGACAGGTACAGGTTTAGTGGGATAGGGGCGAAACGCAGGCAGGTGCGACTAGTGTAGATGGGAAATGTTGGTGGGTGTGGGCAAGTTGGGCTGAAGGGCCTGTTTCCACACTGTAAGACTCTGTGACTATTAATAAGCACACACTCAATGTGCGCTGCTGAAATGCCGTCGCTTGCACAAGTCTGCACCGATAGGTTAGGAGCGCTACTCACCCCGTCGCAAACACACACTGACCTCAGCCCTCTCGGTCTCTGCACAGGGTAGTTTGTCGCAGACTCTGGCCCAACTGTGCAGAAGGGAAACTTGTGCAGTTTGGGGGGACGAGCCTCTCTGTCTTGGACGTTGCTGTCGACGCTCGGTGCAATGAAGTCTCAGTCCCCTCCCCTTCCTTTCTCCGTTAACAGCAATCCCAGCATTTCAATGACTTCTGGAGCAAACGCACCCAGTTGCTAACCTCGCCCCGAACATATCGGGACGGCCATGCTCCTGAAACGTAAACCTGCCTTATACAAAGTCACATCAGAAACGAAACAATTGTGCCGACAAGGAGAGCAGAGCTAGAGAATTTCATGCTGGCAATAACAAAGTTATATTCAGAGATATTCAGACAAACTATTATTGATTATTTTTGTGACATATTCACAAATACACACATATATATGTATCATACACACATATGTATCACATATATATATAGATACATATATACCATATATACATATAATGATATATATGTGTGTATATGATATATATATATATATATGTGTATTTGAGTGTATTTTTACACACACTGAACTTTGTTTCTCGTTTACTAAACTGTTTGTGACATATTCACAAATACACACATATATATGTATCATACACACATATGTATCACATATATATATATAGATACATATATACCATATATACATATAATGATATATATGTGTGTATATGATATATATATATATATGTGTATTTGTGAGTGTATTTTTACACACACTGAACTGTTTCTCATTTACTAAACTGTTTACAGAGTACTATGTTTACATGTTCACTCTTGACTCTTAGTGATACAGTGTGGAAATAGACCATTCGGCCCAACTTGCCCACACGGGCCAACATGTCCCAGCTACACTAGTCCCACCTGCCTGCGTTTGGTCCATATCCCTCCAAACCTGTCCTATCCATATGTACGTGTCTCACTGTTTCTTGAATGTTGTGATAGTACCTGCCTCAAAATAAAGATAATTTTAGCAGCCACAAATTTATCTAGTTGAGTTACTGTGAGGCAGACAGAAACCGCTGCTGAGTCACGGTGACAGCGGTCATGGTGGCGCAGCGGTAGAGTTGCTGTCTTACAATGCTGGCAGCGTCGGAGACCCGGGTCCAATCCCGACTGCGGGTGCTTGTCTGTGCGGAGTTTGTATGTTCTCCCCGTGACCCGCGTGGGTTTTCTCCGAGATCTTCGGTTTCCTCCCACACTCCAAAGACGTACATGTTTGTAGGTTAATTGGCTTGGTAAATGTAAAAATTGGTCCTAGTGGGTGTAGGATAATTCCAGTATAGTCCCTGGTGGACTCTTCGGGAGTGATGACCACAAGACAAGACAAGTCCACAGTATCCCAGTGAAATAAAGGAATAGAGATTTCAAATTCCACAGACATGTCACTGGAGTTTAGTTTAGTTTCGTGATACAGTACGGAAACAGGACCTTTGGCCCACCGAGTCCGCGCCGACCAGCGATCCCCGCACACTAACACTATCCTACACACACTCGGGACAATTTACAATTTTTTGACCAAAGCCAATCAGCCTACTAACCTGTAGGTCTTTGGAGTGTGGGAGGAAACTGGAGCAACTGGAGAAAACCCACGCAGTCACAGGGGGAATGTACAAACTCTGTACAGACAGCATGCATGGTCAGGATGGAACCCGGGTCGCTGGCGCTGTGAGGCAGCAACTCTACCGCTGCGCCACCGTGCAAAGTAAAACCTTGCTAGTTGAAGAAAGTTGTGTGAGAAACTAAAGAACTGTGCCTACGGGGAAATCAGGGCTTGAGAATTTCTGGCTGGCAATAACAAAGTTATGGGTAGGAAGCAATTGCAGATGCTGGTTTACACCGAAGATAGACACAAAATGCTGGAGTTACTCAGTGGGACAGGCAGCATCTCTGGAGAGAAGGGTCTTGACCATAAAAGTCACTCATTCCTTCTCTCCAGGGATGCTGCCTGTCCCGCTGAGTTACACCAGCATTTTGTGTCTATCTTTTATGGTGTTCAGTACTGTGTTTACAGAGCTGTTATACTTCTGCAAGAAAGGATTTCATTGTTCTGTGTCCACACATATTAAACACTGAAGATTGACAAAAAAATGCTGGAGTAACTCAGCGGGACAGGCAAAATTTCTGGAGGGAAAGAATGGGTGACTTTTCCAGTCGATATTCTTCTTTAGACTGAGAGTCAGGGGAGAGGGAGACACAGAGATATGGAAGTGTTTCAGAGAGAACTGCAGATGCTGGAAAAATATGATATGAAAGGTGAGGTGTGAAAACGAGAGATCAAAGGGGATGGTGTTTAAGGAAAATCATTCACACACTCTCTTTTTCACACAGAGAATTGTGAGTGTGGAATTCTCTGCCTCAGAGGGCAGTGCAGGCAGGTTCTCTGGACACTTTCAAGAGAGAGCTAGATAGGGCTCTTAAAGATAGTGGAGTGAAGGGATATGGGGAGAAGGCAGGAACGGGGTAATGATTGTGGATGATCAGCCATGATCACATTGAATGGCGGTGCTGGCTCAAAGGGCCGAATGGCCTAGGCCTGCACCTATTGTCTATTGTCTATCATTGTTATTTGGGGGAAGGTGACAACGAAGCATACAAAGTCAAAGTCAGGAGGACTGTCAGACTGGTCGGAGAACAAGGATGGGGGAGGGATGGAGTTGCAATGCAAGGGTTACTTGTAGTCATTCATACCACTGGGGTGTAAGCTGCCCAAGTGAAATACGAGGTGCTGTTCCTCCAATTTGCGTTGGGCCTCACTCTGACATTCTTTGGTGTAAACCAGCATCTGCAGTTCCTTCCTACATAATTCAGCCATATTGATGTTTTCAACTAATTACCCCGATATTTACAAAAATACAGATTTAATTGAATGTATCACGTTGTGTAATCAAATATATTGAAATTTAAAATGCAAAGTAAGGTGCCTCTGACTAAAAGGAATGCAAATATGACCCACTGATTACAAATATAACTCTACAAGGGAGAAAACATTGAGACATTGTGTCTGGAATTTAGAGTAGTAATCAATACCAATGTTAATCCCTAAAATTAGAAAGTCTGAAGAATGTCGCCCATTCCTTCTCTCCAGAGATGCTGCCTGTCTCGCTGAGTTACTCTGGCATTTTGTGTCTATCTTCGTTTTAAACCAGTGTCAGCAGTTCCTTCCTACACATTTCGTCAACTCCTGAAACTTCTTTTGCATGTTGCCAAAAGTTCAGTTTAAATGGTTTATGAAACGTCTAATAATTAGGGCGGCACGGTGGTGCAGCGGCAGAGTTGCTGCCTTGCAGCGCTGGACACCCGGGTTTGATCGTGACCACGGGTGCTGTCTGTACGGAGTTTGTACGTTCTCCCTGTGACCTGCTGGGGTTTTTTTCGGTTGCTCCAGTTTCTTCCCACACTGCAAAGACGTAGGTTAATTGGCTTTGGGAAAATTGTAAAATAGTCCTTAGTGTGTGCAGGATAGTGCTAGTGTCCAGAGATCGCTGGCTGGCTCGGGGTCAGTGGGCCAAAGTGCCTGTTTCTGTGCTGTTTCTCTAAACTAAACTAATGCAGAAATCAGAGCAAGAGGCTGGGCTCCAGAAACAGACACATGCACAGTGTTGTTCTGTGTTATGTAGAGGGAGACACAGGGATATGGAAGGGTAAAGTGTGAAAGGTCAATGAAACACTCGTGACTCTGGGATAATGGTGCCTAATTACTACAGGATGACCCCCCCCCCTCCCCCTTAAATACAGGCTGATCCATGGGTTTGTGTGATGGGAGATCATGTCTCACGAATTTGATTGAGTTTTTGAAGAAGTAACTAAGTCCGCCTAGTCTGGTTGTCTTTTTATCTTTTTTATTTTTAGTCTGTTTAAAGTATGGTTTTTTTTGTATTTTATGTGGGGGAGGAGGGGAGGGTAATAGGGAATCCGTCCTTCAGTCACTTCCTGGCGAGGATGCGACTATTATCCGAGGCGCGCCTTCGCCCACCTCCTCGCGGCCTACCTACTGGATTGGCGCGGCCTTTCCTGCTGGGGCTAGACCATAGCTTCAGCAGCAGCGGCGCAGCGCTGGATATATCCCGGAGCGGGCGATGCCTTACCTGGGATCGCCGTTTGAAGTTCCGGAGTGTTGAGCCTGCTGCATCAACATCGCAGAGCTGTGGTTTGCGGAGTTCCCAGCGCGGGCGGTGCTGACCAACATCGCAGAGTCCTGGAACCCTTTGCCGGGGGCCGCCAGAGTTGAATCTCCGCCAGCTCTGCCTGTGGACTTCGGGAGCCGCAGACTCCGGTGGGAGGTGGCCGATTCAGAGGTCCAGGCCGCTGAGGGCATTCTTCCGTTCGACGTCGGAGTTCCATCGTTCCCGGCGAGAGGGCCTGAACACCGGGCCGCCCGTAACGGCGACTGCGGGAGGCTCGGGAGGCCACGACCATGGGTGAACATCGGGGAACATCAGCGAGGAGGTTGACTGGACTTTCGTTCCTTCCCTCACAATGGGGAACTTTGGTGCCGCTGTTGGGATGTTTGTGTTGTGGACTATTGTTTTGTTCTGTGTTTTAGTCTTTACATTTTTTAAATTCTTTTGACTGTATGGGAAATAGCATTTCGTTGTCTCTTACTTGAAGACAATGACAATAAATTGAATCAAATCAAATCAAGAAGGTTGACAAGGGTAAGACCATCTTCTTCTTAGGCCCCCCGGTGTATGGGCCATGGGTGTCTCCAGGGTTGGAGGACGCCAGTCCGTGACTTTGTTTAACGTGGGGAGACTGGTGCACAGACAGCCACCACACGGTCCTTGACAGATCTGGGTCAGGATTTAGTGGTATGGAGTCCAACACGACTGGAGAACCGTTTCTGCTGCAGCCTTCATCCGCCTTCCCAGCTGTTGTGACGCTCCACTAAGGTCAGCCATCGTCGTCCGCCTGTTCCACCGTTGAGGTCTTGGTTGGATTGCTCTTTGTCAGAGACCTCCCCCTCGAAACATTGTCTATTTCCTTCGCTCCATAGATGCTGCCTCATCCGCTGAGTTTCTCCAGCATTTTTGTCTATCCATATGTACGTGTCTCACAGTTTCTTGAATGTTGTGATAGTACCTGCCCTGGGGCAGATCGACTATTAAACTAATGAAGCTTAAGCTTCAGGAAACCTAATCCCAGAAGCGACTTTAGTCCAGATATTCTTCGGATTTAAATCGGAATTCCGATTTTGTTTGTTTTCCTAGAAATGAATCTGATTTTTCACCTGGACTAAACCCCTCGCCTCTTGTCTCGAATAAACTTCACCTCACACTTAAACCTCAACTCACTAAACCTTGTCTCGACTAAACCTCCCACCTCACACCTAATCCCCGCCTCGACTAATGGCCGCCTCCCTCCCTCCCTCCCTCCCTCCCGCTCGCTCCCACGGGGAGGGGCTGCAGCCGCCACGGGCGGGACTCGGTCTCGACGTCAACGTCTGCGCGCGTGCGCCCCTCCCACCCCCACCGCCTCTCTCGGGCAGTGCGCCTGCGCCGCTCTCCGCGCTCGGCCCCGCCCCCCCTGGTTGGAGCCGTTGGTTCCGCTGAGCGCGAGCGGGAGAGAGGCGGCGATTATTCGAGGCGCGGATTAGGTGTCAGGTGTCGTCGTGAGGTGTCGTAGAGGTGAGGGGATTAGTCGAGGTGTAAGTGTGTAGGTGAGGGGATTAGTCGAGGTGTAAGTGTGTACGTGAGGGGATTAGTCGAGGTGTAAGTGTAGGTGAGGGGAAGTGAGTGTAGGTGAGGTGAGGAGAAGTGGGTGTCTGAGCTCAGGAAGGGAGACCAAGGTGCTGCTGAAGGAGATGAGACCACTGCCTTCTGTGGCAGAGAATTCCACACATTCACAACTCTGGGTGAAAACGTTTTTTCTCATCTCAGTGCTAGGTAAAGAGACATTTCGGGTAACATTTTTTGTAAAGATTTTTTTAGCTGTATGAGGCCATTTATTGAAACATATAAGATTATTAAGGGTTTGAACACGCTAGAGGCGGGAAACTCGTTTCCAATGTTGGGGGAGTCCAGAACCAGGGGCCACAGTTTAAGAATAAGGGGGAGGCCATTTAACGGAGATGAGGAAATACTTTTTCACACAGAGAGTTGTGAACCTGTGGAATTCTCTGCCTCAGGGCAGTGGAAGCCAATTCTACACAGGTTCAGTTTCAACTTTCTTTAAAGCACAGAATTATGTATGACACAAGAAGAGGACTTTACACATGTTTAAGCACTCCACCTGTCCCTATCCCCTGCTGTCTTCTTGCAGCTTTGCGATGTATTTCTGACACAATGGTCCATTCTACATTTGCTTAGCAACATCTGTTTTGATCTCTCGTTTTCACACCTTATCCTTCCATATCTCTGTCTCCCTTTCTCCTGACTCTCAGTCTGAAGAAAGGTCTCTACTGGAAAGGTCACGCATTCCTTCTCTCAAGAGACGCTGCCTGTCCCGTTGGGTTACTCCGGCATTTTGTGTCTGTCTTCGGCATAAACCAGCATCTGCAGTTGTTTCCTACACACTGTATCGAACTAGCTCGCTCTTCTTGGACGCCATGCAATCTGACCTTCCGGAGCAGCTTACTATGTTGAATGTTATGGAAGGCCGTCCTGAAGTCCGTATGGACAATGCATATGGTCTCCGTGGATTGTCACCTTGTCGTGGTGGAGAAGCTTGTCTCCTGAGATCCTGAGAGCGATGCCGCTTGGAGCTATGCTCCTGGTAGGGCCACCCATGGCAGTAAGGTCGAGGGGGAGGACTCTGAAAAAGAGCAATCCAACCAAGACCTCAACGGTGGAACAGGCAGAGGACGATGGCTGACCTTAGTGGAGAGTCACAACGGCTGGGAAGGCGGATGAAGGCTGCAGCAGAAAAGGGTCCCCGGTCGTCTTGGACTCCATGCCACTGGATCCTGACCCGGATCTGTCAAGGACCGTGTGGTGGCTGTTTGTGTACCAGTCTCCCCACGTTAAACAAAGTCACGTACTGGTGTCCTCAAACCCTGGAGACACCCATGGTCAGCCCTGACCGAGGGGGGCCTAAAAAGAAGATGGTCTTACCCTTGTCAACCTTCTTGGTTACTTCCTCAAAAACTCAATCAAATTCGTGAGACATGATCTCCCATCACACAAACCCATGGATCAGCCTCTATCTAAGGGGGGAGAATTCTTCCTGTAGTAATCAGACACCATTGTCCCAGAGTCAAGAGTGTTTCATTGACCCTTCACACTTTACCCTTCCATATCCCTGCGTCTCACTCTGTACATAACACAGAGCATGAGCAGATAACTGTGCATATGCCTGTTTTCGGAGCCCAGCCTCTTGCTACGATTTCTGCATTAGTTCAGTTTAGTTTAGTTTAGAGAAACAGCGCGGAAACAGGCACTTCCGCCCACTCAGCCCGCGCCGGCGAGCGATCACTGCACACGAACGCTATCCTGCACACACTAGGGACTATTTTACAATTTTACCAAAGCCAATTAACCTACGTCTTTGGAGTGTGGGAGGAAACTGGAGCAACCGGAGAAACCCCACGCAGGTCACGGGGAGAACGTACAAGCTCCGTACAGATCGAACCCGGGTCTCCGGCGCTGCAAGGCAGCAACTCTGCCGCTGCACCACCATGCCGCCCTAATTATTAGACATGTTCCATAAAGAATTTAAACTGAACTTTCGCCAAAGTGCAAAAGAAGTTACAGGAGTTGACAAAATGTGTAGGAAACATAGAAACATAGAGAGATATTCACAAATACACACATATATATGTATCATACACACATATGTATCATATACCAGATATATATACATATAATGATATATATGTGTGTATATGATATATATATATGTGTATTTGTGAGTATTTTTACACAAACAACTTTTTTTCTCGTTTACTAAACTTTACAGAGTACTATGTTTACATGTTCACTCTTGACTCTTGAGTGATACAGTGTGGAAACAGGCCCTTCGGCCCAACTTGCCCACACGGGCCAACATGTCCCAGCTACACTAGTCCCACTTGCCTGCGTTTGCTCCATATCCCTCCAAACCTGTCCTATCCATATGTACGTGTCTCACTGTTTCTTGAATGTTGTGATAGTACCTGCCTCAAAATAAAGATAATTTTAGCAGCCACAAATTGATCTAGTTGAGTTAACTATAGCGTTACTGTGAGGCAGTCAGGAACCGCTGCTGAGTCACGGTGACAACGGTCACGGTGGCGCAGCGGTAGAGTTGCTGCCTTATAGCGCTGGCAGCGTCGGAGACGGGTTCGATCCCGACTACGGGTGCTGTCTACGGAGTTCGTACGTTCTCCCCGTGACCCGCGTGTGTTTTCTCCGAGATCTTCGGTTTCCTCCCACACGCCAAAGACGTACAGGTTTATAGGTTAATTGGCTTGGTAAATGTAAACATTGGCCCTAGTGGGTGTAGGATTATTCCAGTATAGTCCCTGGTGGACTCTTGATGACCACAAGACAAGACAAGTCCACAGTGTCCCAGTGAAATAAAGGGATAGAGATTTCAAATTCCACAGACATGTCACTAGAGTTTAGTTTAGTTTCGTGATACAGTACGGAAACAGGACCTTTGGCCCACCGAGTCCGCGCCGACCAGCGATCCCCGCACACTAACACTATCCTACACACACGAGGGACAATTACATTTTTTTTTACCAAAGCCAATTAGCCTACTAACCTGTACGTCTTCCAAGTGTGGGAGGAAACTGGTGCACCCTGAGAAAACCCATGCGGTCACAGGGAGAATGTACAAACTCTGTACAGACAGCATGCATGGTCAGGATTGAACCCGGGTTTCTGGCTCTGTGAAAGTAGGGCTTGAGAATTTCATGCTGGCAATAACAAAGTTATGGGTCGGAAGCAACTGCAGATGCTGGTTTACACCGAAGATAGACACAAAATGCTGGAGTAACTCAGTGGGACAGGCAGCATCTCTGGAGAGAAGGGTCTCGACCAAAAAAAGTCACTCATTCCTTCACTCCAGGGATGCTGCCTGTCCCGCTGAGTTACTCCAGCATTTTGTTTCTATCTTTTATTGTGTTCAGTACTGCTTTATCAGACCTGTTACACTGCTGCAAGAAAGGATTTCATTGTTCTGTGTACACACATATTAAACACTGAAGATTGACAAAAAAAATGCTGGAGGAAAGAAAGAACTGCAGATGCTGGAAAAATATGGAAGGTGAGGTGTGAAAACGAGAGATCAAAGGGGATGATGTTTAAGGAAAATCATTCACACACTCTCTTTTTCACACAGAGAGTTGTGAGTTTGTGGAATTCTCTGCCCCAGAGGGCAGTGGAGGCCGGTTCGCTGGATACTTTCAAGAGAGAGCTAGATAGGGCTCTTAAAGATAGCGGAGTGAAGAGATATAGGGAGAAGGCAGGAACGGGGTACTAATTGTGGATGATCAGCCATGATCACATTGAATGGCGGTGCTGGCTCGAAGGGCCAAATGGCCGAGGCCTGCACCTATTGTCTATTGTCTATCATTGTTATTTGGGGGAAGGTGACAACGAAGCATACAAAGTCAAATTTAGTCAGGAGGACTGTCAGACTGGTCGGAGAACGAGGATGCATGGTGGGATGGAGTTGCAATGCTCAGTCGGCCAAAGTCCCTGATTCTGCGCTGTTTCTCTAAACTAAACTAATGCAGAAATCAGAGCAAGAGGCCGGACTCCAGAAACAGACACATGCACCATATTGTTCTGTGTTATGTACAGAGGGAGACACAGTGTATTGAAGGGTAAAGTGTGAAAGGTCAATGAAACACTCTTGATTCTTGATTCTTGACTCTGGAACAATGGTGCCTGATTACTACAGGAAGGTTTCCCCCCGATACGGGCTGGTCCATGGATTTGTGTGATGGGAGATCATGTCTCACGAATTTGATTGAGTTTTTGAAGAAGTAACCAAGTCTGCCTACAGTCTGTTTGTCTTTTTTATTTTAGTCTGTTTAAAGTATGTTTTTTTTCCTTTCTATTTTATGTGGGGGAGGGGGTAGGGTAAGGGGGAAACCATCCTTTAGTCACTTCCTGGCGAGGATGCAACTATTATTCGAGTCGCGCCCTCGCCCCCCTCCTTGCGGCTTACCTACTGGATTGGACCAGAGCATCAGCAGCGGCAGCGCAGCGCTGGATACTCTCTTTTTCACTTTTGTGAGTTTGTGGAATTCTCTGCCCCAGAGGGCAGTGGAGGCCGGTTCGCTGGATACTTTCAAGAGAGAGCTAGATAGGGCTCTTAAAGATAGCGGAGTGAAGAGATATAGGGAGAAGGCAGGAACGGGGTACTAATTGTGGATGATCAGCCATGATCACATTGAATGGCGGTGCTGGCTCGAAGGGCCAAATGGCCTAGTGTCTCACTTGGGATCGCCGTTTGAAGCTCCGGAGTGTTGAGCCTGCTGCATCAACATCGCGGAGCTGTGTTTTGCAGAGCTCCCAGCACGGGCGGTGCTGACCAACATTGCGGAGTCCTGGGACTCTTTGCCGGGGGCCGCCAGCGTTGAATCTCCGCCAGCTCGGCCTGTGGACTTCGGGAGCCGCAGACTCCGGAGGGAGGTGGCCGATTCAGAGGTCCAGGCCACTGAGGACGTTCTTCTGTTCGACGTCGGGGTTCCATCGTTCCCGGCGAGAGGGCCTGAACATCGGGCCGCCCATAGTGGCGACTGCGGGGGCCTCGGGAGGCCACGACCACGGGTGAACATCGGGGAACATCAGCAAGGAAGTTGACTGGACATTCGTTCCTTCCCTCACAGTGGGGAACTTTGGTGCTGCTGTGGGGATGTTTGTGTTGTGGACTATTGTTCTGTGTTTTCGTTTTTTAAATTTTTTTATTCGTATGACTGTATGGGAAATAGCAATTTGTTGCCTCTTACTTGAAGACAATGACAATAAATTGAATCAAATCAAATCTAGAAGGTTGACAAGGGTAAGACCATCTTCTTCTTAGGCCCCCCTTGGTCATGGCCATGGGTGTCTACAGGGTTGGAGGACGCCAGTCCGTGACTTTGTTTAACGTGGGGAGACTGGTGCACAGACAGCCACCCCACGGTCCTTGACAGATCTGGGTCAGGATCCAGTGGTATGGAGTCCAAGACGACCGGAGAACCGTTTCTGCTGCAGCCTTCATCCGCCTTCCCAGCCGTTGTGACGCTCCACTAAGGTCAGCCATCGTCCTCCGCCTGTTCCACCGTTGAGGTCTTGGTTGGATTGCTCTTTGTCAGAGACCTCCCCCTCGAAACATTGTCTATTTCCTTCGCTCCATAGATGCTGCCTCACCCGCTGAGTTTCTCCAGCATTTTTGTCTATCCATATGTACGTGTCTCACAGTTTCTTGAATGTTGTGATAGTACCTGCCCTGGGGCAGATCTACTATGAAACTAATGAAGCTTAAGCTTCAGGGAACCAAATCCCAGAAGCAACTTTAGTCCAGATATTCTTCCGATTTAAATCGGAATTCCGATTTTGTTTGTTTTCCTAGGAATCTGATTTTTCACCTGGACTCAACCCCTCGCCTCTTGTCTCAACTAAACTTCACCTCACACTTAAACCTCAATTCACTAAACCTTGTCTCGACTAAACCTCCCACCTCACACCTAATCCCCGCCTCGATTAATGGCCGCCTCCCTCCCGCTCGCGCTCCCGCGGGGAGGGGCTGCAGCCGCCACAAGCGGGGTGGGCGGGGCTCGGGCTCGACGTCAACGTCACTGCGCGCATGCGCCCCCCGCAACCGACTCTCTCGGGCAGTGCACCTGCGCCGCGCTCGGCCCCGCCCCCCTGGTTGGAGCCGTTGGTTCCGCTGAGCGCGAGCGGGAGAGAGGCGGCGATTAGTCGAGGCACGGATTAGGTGTCAGGTGTCGTCGTGAGGTATCGTAGAGGTGAGGGGATTATTCGAAATCCATATTTGAAATCCACATGTTTATAGTTGGTATTGGAGCGTTTTTCCAGAATTTTAGGATTAACTTTTTTCCAGTTATTAACCCATATTCATTTCTTTTGGAACACATTTAGTTCTGGACTATCTTCCGTTGTTCCAAAGAAAATCCATTCTGCTTTGGGTATCAGTTTTATTTTAAATAATATTGTAAAGATTTCAAAAATTTCAATCCAAAATTTTTGAATTTTTGTACAGAAAACAAATGAGTGCGCTATAGTAGCTTCTTGAGATTGACATTTATCACAAATGGATGATACATTTGGGAACATTTTATTAATTTTTGTTTTGGAATAATATAATCTATGTAAAATTTTAAATTGTATTAAAGTGTGTCTTACATTAATCGAACATTTATGCACGTTTAATAAATGTTCATTCCACCTTTCCTTTGAGATTTTAATAGCTAATTCTTGTTCCCAGTCTCTTCTAATACCTTCCGTAGATGGTATTTCTACATTTAAGATAATATTATACAAATATGATATTATGTTTGCTGATTCAGCTTTTATCTGCATTGCTTCATCCAATACATCTGCTGGGCTATTATAATGATGTTTTGTATATTTTTTCAAATAGTCACATATTTGAAAATATTTAAAATATTGATTATTTCCCAGTTTATATTTTATTTGTAATTGTTGGAATGATAGTAATTTTCCAGTTTCATACAAGTCACCGAACATTTTAATTCATAGTCTATCCCATTGTATAAAAGATTTGTCTGTAATAGAGGGATTAAACGAAGGGTTATTAACTATTGGAGATAAAAGCGATAGATTTCTTAATTTTAAATTTTGTTTTATTTGTTTCCAAATTCTGATTGTACTATGTATAATTGGGTTTTTGTTATAATTTATGTTATTCAGTTTCATTGGTGAGAGGAGGATCACTCCAATGTTTCCAGAGGAGCAGTCCTCTCTCTCCATTACAATCCAGTCCACTTGCTGGGCAGAGTTGTCCATCAGTTGAATCATATTTTTAATATTTACTGACCAATAATAATACATGAAGTTAGGGAGTGCTAAGCCCCCTAATACTTTAGCTTTGTTCAAGTGTGTTCTTTGTATTCTATGTGATTTATAGTCCCATATCAAATTAGTAATGTCTGAATCCAGTTTAAAAAAAAACTTCTTTGGTAGGTATATAGGAATCGATTGAAATAGGTATAAAATTTGTGGTAAGAAGATCATTTTTATTGCATTTATTCGGCCTATTAAAGACATCGGGAGGGTTTTCCAAAATTTAATTCGTGTATTTAATTTATTAAGTAAAGGATCAAAATTTGCTTTAAACATGCCTTGATATGTTCTAGTGATTTCAATACCCAAGTATTTAAATTTTTCTGCAGCTATTTTAAAAGGGAATTTTAAAAGATGTGTTGAGTCTTTCGGTTTTATTGACATAATTTCACTTTTATTCCAATTTATTCTGTATCCAGAAAAAGATCCAAAGTCCTCAATTAAATTTAATATATTTGGTATAGTAATTTGAGGTTTTGTAATGTATAATAATATATCATCCGCGTATAAAGATATTTTATTATTTGAATATTTAGTATTATACCCATGGATATGTGGATGTGTTCTAATTTTTTCTGCTAACGGTTCAATTATGAGAGCAAACAACTGTGGTGATAATGAGCATCCTTGTCTATTTCCCCTTGATAGTTGAAATTTCGAGGATAATATGTTATTAGTTAATATTCTAGCTGTAGGTTTATTATATAATAGTTTAATCCATAAAATAAAATTCTCTCCCAGTTGGAATTTTTGTAATACTTTATCCATATAATTCCATTCTACTTGGTCAAATGCTTTTTCAGCGTCCAGTGAAATAATTGATAATTCTTGTTCTTCAAATTTATGTGAGTGCATTATATTGAGTAGACGTCTCATATTATTAGATTAATATCTCTTAGGGATAAACCCCATCTGATCTGGGTTTATTAGTTTACTAATATATTTACTTAATCTTCTAGCTAATGTTTTCGCTAATATTTTTTGATCTGTATTTAACAATGCTATAGCTCTATATGAACCCGGTTCTTCTAAAGCTTTGTCTTTTTTAAGTATTAGTGTGATCATAAAGAATTTAAACTGAACTTTTGCCAAAGTGCAAAAGAAGTTACAGGAGTTGACAAAATGTGTAGGAAGGAACTGCAGACGCTGGATTAAAATGAAGGTAGACACAAAATGCTGGAGTAACTCAGCGGGACAGGCAGCATCTCTGGAGAGAAGGAATGGGTGATGTTTCGGGTCGAGACCCTTCTTCAGACTTTCTAATTTTAGAGGTTAACATTGATATTGATTATTACTCAAAATTCCAGACACAATGTCTCAATGTTTTCTCCCTTGTAGAGTTTTATTTGCAATCAGTGGGTCCTATTTGCATTCCTTTTAGTCAGAGACACCTTCCTTTGCATTTTAAATTTCAATATATTTGGTTACACAACTTGATACATTCAATTAAATCTGTATTTTTTTATAAATATCGAGGTAATTAGTTGAAAACACCAATATGGCTGAATTATGTAGGAAGGAACTGCAGATGCTGGTTTACACCAAAGAATGTCAGTGAGGCCCAACGCAAATTGGAGGATCAGCACCTCATATTTCTCTTTGAGCAGCTTACACCCTAGCAGTATGAATGACTTCAAGTAACCCTTGCATTGCAAATCCATCCCTCCCCCATCCTTGTTCTCTGACCAGTCTGACAGTCCTCCTGACTAAATTTGACTTTGTATGCTTCGTTGTCACCTTCCCCCAGATAACAATGATAGACAATAGATAATAGACAATACGTGCAGGCCCATGCCATTCGGCCCTTTGGGCCAGCATCGCCCTCTGAGGCAGAGAATTCCACAGACTCACAACTCTGTGTAAAATAGAGAGTGTGTGAATGATTTTCCTTAAATATCGTCCCCTTTGATCTCTCGTTTTCACACCTCACCTTCCATATCATATGTTTCCAGCATCTGCAGTTCTTTCTGAAACACTTCCATATCTCTGTCTCCCTCTCCCCTGTCTCAGTCTGAAGAAGGGTCTCGACTGGAAAAGTCACCCATTCCTTCTCTCCAGAAATGCTGCCTGTCCCGCTGAGTTACTCCAGCATTTTTTTGTCAAACTTCAGTGTTTAATATGTGTGGACACAGAACAATAAAATCCTTTCTTGCAGCAGAATAACAGGTCTGTAAACGCAGTACTGAACACAATAAAAGATAGACACAAAATGCTGGTGTAACTCAGCGGGACAGGCAGCATCCCTGGAGAGAAGGAATGAGTAACTTTTATGGTCAAGACCCTTCTCTCCAGAGATGCTGCCTGTCCCACTGAGTTACTGCAGCATTTTGTGTCTATCTTCGGTGTAAACCAGCATCTGCAGTTGCTTCCTACACATAACTTTGTTATTGCCAGCCTGAAATTCTCAAACCCTGATTTCCCTGTAGGCACAGTTGTTTAGTTTCTCACATAACTTTCTTCAATATGGCAAGGTTTTACTTTGCACGGTGGCGCAGCGGTAGAGATGTTGCCTCACAGCGCCAGAGACCCTGCTTCCATCCTGACCATGCGTGCTGTCTGTACAGAGTTTGTACGTTCTCCCTGTGAGCTGCGAGAGTTTCTTCGGGTGCTCTGGTTTCCTCCCGCACTCCAAAGACGTACAGGTTAGTAGGTTAATTGGCTTCGGTAAAAAAGTGTAAATTGTCCCTAGTGTGTGTGGGATAGTGTTAGTGTGCGGGGATCGCTGGTCGGCGCGGACTGGGTGGGCCTAAGGGCCTGTTTCCGTACTGTATCTCGAAACTAAACTAAAGTAATATAAACTCCAGTGACATGTCTGTGGAATTTGAATTCTCTATCCCTTTATTTCTCTGGGATACTGTGGACTCAGCACCGGTTTCTGTCTGCCTCACTGTAATCCAACAGTCAACAATTAACTCAACAAGATAATAGACAATAGGTGCAGGAGTAGGCCATTTGGCCCTTCGAGCCAGCACCGCCATTCAACGTGATCATGGCTGATCATCCCCAATCTACCCCGTTCCTGCCTTCGCCCCATATCCCTGACTACGCTATTTTAAAGAGCCCTATCTAGCTCTCTCTTGAAAGCATCCAGAGAACCTGCCTCCACCACCCTCTGAGGCAGAGAATTCCACAGACTCACCATTCTCTGTGAGAAAAAGTGGTTTCCTCGTCTCCTTCCAAAATGGCTTACCCCTTATTCTTAAACTGTGGCCCCTGGTTCTGGACTCCCCCAACATCAGGAACATGTTTCCTGCCTCTAGCGTGTCCAAACCCTTAACAATCTTACATGTCTCAATGAGATCTCCTCTCATCCTTCTAAACTCCAGAGTGTACAAGCCCACTGCTCCATTCTCTCAGCATATGACAGTCCCGCCATCCCGGGAATTAACCTTGTAAACCTAAGCTGCTCTCCCTCAATACCAAGAATGTCCTTCCTCAAATTAGGGGACCCAAAACTGCACACAATACTCCAGGTGTGGTCTCACTCGGGCTCTGTACAATTGCAGAAGGACCTCTTTGCTCCTATATTTGATTCCTCTTGTTGTAAAGGCCAACATGCCATTTGCTTTCCTCACTGCCTGCTGTACCTGCATGCTTACTTTCATAGACTGATGTACAAGGACCCCCAGATCCCGTTGTACTTCCCCTTTGCCCAACTTCACGCCATTTAGATAGTAATCTTGCCTTCCTGTTTTTGCTACCAAAGTGGAAAGAAAATTTGTGGCTGCTAAAATTATTTTTAATCTTGAGGCAGGTACAGTGGTGGACCTACATTTTTGGGGCCCTGAAGCTTGAACTGTTATGGGGCCCTTCGCAACCAGCACCGAGGTCCTGGGTAACCACTGTTATCTTCTGCAATGGGGTTGTTCCACGACAGATCACCACAAAATTTTAATTTCTGTCATAAATGTTAATAGTGTTTTAAATTATTTATAATTATTTTTATATTAAATATATTTAGAATGAAACATCCTTAATTTGAATATTTTTTTGTTTACGGCTACTTTAATAACCTTTTAATTTTTATCTGAACTATTATTTTGTATTGACTATCATACAGTAGTCCCAACATTTTTAAGCAATGTGGACTAAGCATTGAAAAAAAGTAGGAAGTATTGGCCGGGGGTCCAGGAGGCTGACTAGGCCCTCGGCAGGGTCCAGGGGCAGCGCCCCCGGTGGGGGTTCAGGGGAAATGCCTGCCACAGTCGGTTCGTATTGGTGGAAATGTGTCAGACTCGATAACAATCAGCATGGGAGCACCTCAAGGCTGCGTGCTCAGCCCCCTGCTGTACTCACTCTATACTCATGACTGCGTAGCCGGTCATAGTGCGAACTCCATCATCAAGTTCGCTGACGACACCACTGTTGTGGGATGTATCACTGATGGGGATGAGTCAGAGTATAGAAGAGAGATCGAGCAACTGTCCATATGGTGCCAGCACAATAACCTAGCCCTCAACACCAGCAAAACCAAGGAACTGATTGTGACTTGGAAGGAGTAGGATGGGGACCCACAGTCCCATTTATATCAACGATCGATGGTTGAAAGAGTCAAGAGCTTCAAATTCCTGGGCGTGCACATCTCTGAAGATCTTTCCTGGTCCGAAAACACTGATGCAATTATTAAGAAAGCACATCAGCGCCTCTACTTCCTGAGAAGATTACGGGAGAGTCGGTTTGTCAAGGAGGACTCTCTCTAACTTCTACAGGTGCACAGTAGAGACATGCTGACTGGTTGCATCGTGGCTTGGTTCGGCAACTTGAACACCCTGGAGAGGAAAAGACTACAAAAAGTGGTAAACACTGCCCAGTCCATCATCGGCTCTGACCTCCCTTCCATCGAGGGGATCTATCGCTTTCACTGCCTCAAAAAGGCTGGCAGTATCATCAAGGACGCACACCATCCTGGCCACCCACTCATCTCCCTGCTACCTTCAGGTAGAATGACAGGAGCCTGAAGACTGCAACGACCAGGTTCAGGAATAGCTGCTTCCCCACATCTATCAGGCTAATTAAACTTGGCTCGGACATAACTCTGAACATTAATAGCCCATTTTACTTCGGAGTCACGTGAGTGACTACGTGAAGAAGGGCCGTCAGCCCGCATGCGCGTCATTACGTCTACCGAATTGCGCTACGACTGGCTGGCGGCGCGTCGCTCCACCAGCGGTAAGTTTCAATTCCTACAGGTAAGTTTTCAAACTTACTTTTCAGTTTGTCCTTTTGTTGCAGGAATCTCTCTTCGCAGAGTTTTCCTGTTGGATATAGTAATACGCAGCAAAACCCGGACGGACCGCGTGGAAACCTATTATGGACTGCGGGATGCCGGCTACGGACCGTGGAAGTGCGGGGTAGCGGGTGGCTATCGGGTTTGCTGCCTGAGTCGCTGACAGTGCGGTCAGCGACTCCCAAGGGCTTTTTAAATTCGGGCGATATCCGGACGGGCCGCGGGGATATTACAGTCCGCGGGAATGCCGGGCACAGACCGCGGGAGAGCGGGTAGCCGGTGGCCGTCGGGTTCGCTACCCGAGTCGCTGACAGTGCGGTCAGTGACTCCGACTTCGGCAGCCCAAAAGGTAGGCAACCATACGGAGTCGGAGAGGCCTGGGCTGGAGCCCAGCCAGGAGGGTTCCCCTCCGACTACAAGGGTACGTCCACGGATGTTTAACACATCCTGATATGGTGGACCATATCAGCGCAGGTCCACGGGGGCCTATGGCAGCGCCTGTGCACAGGGCTGCTCACTAATCTCCCTCTCTGTGGAGAGGAGTACGAAAGGTCAATGTGTGACTGTCTCCTACCCCGGAAGTATGTCCATGGCACATACTGCAATTCATCAGAGTTCCCCTCACGTTACAAGATAAACACCCTATGCCTCCAATGGCAGTAGCAGGAATAGTGTATTCTTTTAAAAGTATGGCTATACAGGGTGGGCACCATTATGCTGGTATCCTCTGACTAATTTATCAGATCAGGAGTTTGTTCTTGGTATCATAATGTTCTTGGTATCATAATGGAAGTGGCGGCGCTGGCGGCGCTGTTAATCGGCTGCGGCTCGCCTGCAGTCCGTCTGTTTTTACTTTTTCTGTTGGTTTTTTTTGTCCTGTTTTGTTAAGTTTTAGTTTGTTGGGTTGTGTTAGGGGGGGGAGAAACATGTCCTCTGTCTCCTCCTTCGGGGGAATGCGACTTTTTTCGTGTCGTATCCCCCTTCCCTGCCTCCGTCTGCGGTGAGGCCTAATGGCGGAGCTGGCCGCCTCCATCCTGCGACCGACCCCGAGGCTACGGAGGCAGAGCCAGCCAGGAGTTACCAACGAGATGCTGGCCGTCTTCGGGCTGAGGCAGCGGTGGCCCGACTTGCTGGTGCGGCGTTCTGGCTTTCGGCGGCGGCCTGGAGCTGATGCAGCGGTGTCCGGAGCGGAGACTGCGGGACCTGGAGCTGATACAGCGGGGTCCGGAGCGGAGACTGCGGGACCTGGAGCTGATACAGCGGGGTCCAGAGCGGAGACTGCGGGACCTGGAGCTGGTGCGGCGGGGTCCGGAGTGGAGACTGCGGGACCTGGAGCTGATACAGCGGGGTCCGGAGTGGAGACTGCGGGACCTGGAGCTGATGCAGCGGGGTCCGGAGCGGAGACTGCGGGGCCTGGAGCTGGGGCGGTGGCCCGGAGCGGAGACTGCGGGACCCGGGGCTGATGCTGTGGCTGGCCGTCTCAGAGCGGAGACGGCGTTCTGGCTTTCGACGGCGGCGACATCACCACGGAGGTCCGCTGGACTGGAGGGCGGCATCTTCGGCCTGGATCGATCGCCTCAGCGCAGAGGGAGAACAAGGAGGGAAGAGATGGAGACTAAGACTTTGCCTCCATCACAGTGAGGGTGTGCTTGGTGAACTCACTGTGGTGGATGTTTAATTTGTGTTTATTGTATGTTTTGTTATTATTGGTTCTGTGTATGACTGCAGGCATCACAATTTCGTTCAGACCGAAAGGTCTGAATGACAATAAAGGAAACTTAACTTGAATATGTATCATCATGCTAATTTAGTTATGTTAATAGAGAGAAATTACAAGCTATATTATTTATCACTTACACCAATAAATTGTGTAATGGAATCGGACCTGCCATGGCGTTATAGATCCCTGACTTGGAAAGCCTTGTTCAGCAATACCTATCAGTCACCTGTGCGAGCACACATGGTGGCGTCATGGTAATTCCGCTCATTAAAGGGACTATGGAAGATTCTTCCCCCAGACGCCGACTTTTTTCACATGAATAAAGTGATCAAATCTCTGATTTAACTGGGATGGGCGTCTTCATTCATGTAAACATCTTCGCCCATGACAAATAACTGGCAGGTTTTTTTCCAGCATTTCTCTCTCTATGTCTGGCGTATGGGGGCCAGAGGCGCTCCAATCCTTCCCTGTAGACTGCATTGGCATCGGAAAGGTGCAGGACTCGGAGTCACTAGCACGTGCAGCCTGTTTGGTTATGAATATACCAACAGAGCATCGATTTGCACAGCTAGTCCTGGCAGCTGCTGAAGGAAGCAATCTGACAACCCCAACTCAGAGTGAGTGCCAAGTCTTGGGCATCTATGTCAGATAAGATTGCGACTCGTCGCAGTCAAAGAACGCTCCATCCTAAGGCATGTCAGCAGCAGCTCCTGGTTCAGGGTTGCAAATTTCCTCCCACTCAAATGAGGAGTGGTAGAGGGTGCTACAGAAGAGTGCACATGTGCCTGAAGTGACACCTGTTTCAGGGTTGCAATTCCTCCCACTCGGTTGAACGTAGTGATGGAGATGGTGCTAAAATACATGCACACATGCCTGAGACAGCTCCTGGGTCAGGTTGCATAAGTCCTCCCATTCGGATGTATGAAGGATGAAGATGGTCGAGGCAGCTCCTGGTTAAGGTTGCATAAGTCCTCCCATTCGGACGGATGAAGATGGAGCCATATATATTATGCCTCCTGTCACGGATGCATACACAGGCAGTTCAAGTCACATGCCTGCAGCTGCCTTGGTTCAAGGTTTGCATTACCTCCCATCCAAAAGACTATGGGAGATGGTGTCGCAAAACATGCTTGGTACAGAAGCATGCACAGACAATTTGAGGATACGGATGGTACACCTGGTTCAGGTGCAATTACTCCCACCGTAAAAGAGTGTCAACGGTTAGTATGGATTACCTCCAAACAGGAACCCGAATATGACTATGTGCCGGGATCCCATGCTTAATGCATAATGTACGACGATCGCATGAGGGGAAGCGGTGTGCTTTGCCTCTAAAATTGCTGCTCCGTCGGGGACGGACTAGCCACTACAAGAGAAGTTGGCGCAGCATCAGTGATCTAAAGGAAATGACGAACATGTGGGCAGAGTCTGCGAATGAAACTTTGCTGAAACTCCAGCAAAGGTAAGGGACCTGGAGTTAGAGACACTGGTAAGTAGGTCTCGTTATTTACCTCCATAAATTAAAACCGAAAAGGTAAGCTTCACCCCGTGACTGGAGGACCATCCACTGCATGGTCGAATCAAATCTTTGATTCAGAGTCTGAGAAGACCTTACCTAGGGTTCGGACTGTCTGGTCGTACGTTGATCATGATCACTGAGGCCTGGAGAGATAGTACCAAGAAATTGTGCATCCCCCATATCATTAGTGGGAAGTGTTCTGTTTACAGTCCAACATACGTATGACACGGCACGTATAACATGTTTTTGTAATTCCTCTCTAAACTAAATTTACGAGGGATAGAGTTTGTGCCAGTAGTGCCTTGTCGTCATACTTGTTGCTGGGATCGGGACATCACTCTTGTCGGATCTCACCCACTGATAGCCAGATTTATGAAACGTATCTTCAACTCAGAATCTCTCAGGCACAGGGACTCAGAGATATGGGATGTTGACATTGTGCTGACGCTGTTTCGCCAATGGGCTCCAACTACATCCCTGTCCTTGGTTAAACTCACTTACAAAGAGGTTATGCTCATGGCGCTGGTTACAGCGCAACAGATCCAGTCGTTGCATAAGCTATGACTGGACAAGATGGTTACATCTGTAGACTATAACATTTTATGTTATGACTTAGCAAGCAGAGCAGACCAGGGGCATCAGGTTTCAAACTAGAGGTTGGCATACCCTATGGACCTTCGGTTGTGTGGTGTCACACATCTACAACAGTTTGTTAAGGTCACCAAGAGCCTTAGAGGCTCTGAACTAGCTTGGTTTGTTAGTTACATAAAACCTCATAAAAAGGTATCAGTACAGACCACCTCCAGGTGATTAAAACGGGGTCTGGCTTGTGCAGGAGTGATCACTGGCAGTCTCAATCTCACTCCACCAGGGCTGCAACAACATCAGCAGCTAGGGTTATGGACGTTCCGCTGGACCACATCCTAGCGGCTGCAGGATGGTCTAACGAACAAACCTTTCCCATCATTTGACAACTAACCCATTGCCAGACCGAGGGTATTTGCCACCCTATTTTAGGTTCTGTTTTATAGTTTCCTCCTGGATGAAAGGGGTTACTATTATTATTATTTGTACATTTAAAAACATCAGCATGTTTCAATCTATGTCATGTCTGAATGTTTTTTTAATGTTCAATCATCTGTGGTCAACTGATGCAGTTATGTTGTGTGGACTCGTGTTCACGGCATGAAATCACAGAGCTTTAAAATCTTCACGTAGTCACTCACGTGACTCCGAAGTAAAATAGTAAGATTTAAACGAGAACTTACCAGTTTGAGTTTGATCTTTATTTTATGAGGAGTTACGATGAGCGATTACGTGCTCTCCCGACCCTCGTATCATAAAGATCATCTGGTACTTCTAGTCTTCTCTAAATCTTACTATGTTCAGTTCAACAACTGTTATCTGTGATTTCACACCGCTGCTTTGAAGATTGACGCGCATGCGGCCTGACGGCCTTCTTCACGTAATCGCTCATCGTAACTCCTCATAAAATAAAGATCAAACTTCAAACTGGTAAGTTCTCGTTTAATCTTACTATTATCTGTTATTTGCACTTGATCAGTTTATTTATTCATGTGTGTATATATTTATATAATGGTATATGGAGTCATGCCTACTATGTTCTGTTGTGCTGAAGCAAAGCAAGAATTTCATTGTCCTATCAGGGACACATGACAATAAACTCACTTGAAGCTCCTGCATTTTCAATAAATTGAAAGTGATTTTCAAGTTTTCTGCTAGTAGTTTACATAACAGAAGCTTAGAATTTTTCTTTAGAATAAGCAGTAAAATAACCCCCAAAAGATATATATTTCATGGAAGACAATAGGTGCAGGAGTATGCCATTCGGCCCTTCGAGCCAGCACCGCCATTCACTGTGATCATGGCTAATTTTCCACAATCAGTACCCCTATCCTGCCTTCTCCCCGGTTCCCTTGACTCTGCTATCTTTAAGAGCTCTATCTAACAGCAGTCTACTTTGAAGTCTGAAGAAGGGTCTCGACCCAAAATGTCACCCATCCCTTCTCTCCAGAGATGCTGCCTGTCCCGCTGAGTTACTCCGGCATTTTGTGTCCATCTGCAGTCTACTTTAGTCAGATTCTGTTCTCTGTTGTGAAAGGACAAATGGAAATCGTAAAACAATCAAATCAGGTGGAAAGGAGGAGCAGGACATTTGTTTATCTGCAATGGGGTGGAATTGGGCAGCGTTTCCTCTTCTGTGTCTTTCCGAGGGGCATGATTTATAATTGTTATTAGACCATTTGGAGGAGAAGGAAAAATGCTAAAGTGCCTGCTGCAGTAAACACACACTGTCACTGTATGTCATGCTGTCACTTGCGAGCGGAGCACCAAGGCAAATTCCTTGTATGTGAATACTTGGCCAATAAACTTATTCATTCATTCACATCAAAGGAAAATCCTGTATATAAGGAGTAGATGAACCTTTGTTCGCTGGGCAATCTCCAGTGATCATAGTAGTTGGCGCTCTGAAATAGTCTTGATTGTCTTGCCCGATCTTTGTGTTATGTTTTAAAGTTTTCTCCGACAAGTGTTGGCTGAGGGGAAGGTGACAACGAGGATCCGGGGAGCAGGAGGAAACACAGAGGGGGAGCAGCAAGAGGGTGTCGCAGAACTCTCGTCGGAGAGAGGAGGAGAACTTCTTCAAAGTCGGCATACCTCAAGGAGATTTCGCAGTGAAGCGGACGAAATGGGTCGGAGGGAACTGCAGATGCTGGTTTACACCGAAGTTGGACATAAAATGCTGGAGTAACTCAGCGGGACAGGCAGCATCTCCGGAGAGAAGGAATGGGGGCGAGACACTTCTTCAGACTGAGAGTCAGGGGGGAGGGAGACTGGAGATATGGAAGGATAATTGGCTTCATGTAACAAGGCACAAGGCAGTGGTGGAAGTTTGTTTCAGACTGGAGGCCTGTGACTAGTGGTGTGCCTCAGGGAACGTGAGCCCATTGCTGTTTGTTGTTGATATTGACAATTTAGATGAGGATGCACATGGCATAATTACTAAGTTTGCAGATGACATTAAAGTAGGCGGTTTGTTTAACGTAGATAAGTGTGAGATGTTCACAGCAGGACCTTCACAGTGAATGGTTGAAGGTGAGGGGTGAAAGATTTAATAGGAACCTGAGGGGCAACTTTTTCACTCAGAGGGTGGTAGGTGTGTGGAACGAGCTGCCGGAGGAGGTAGTTGAGGCGGATGCAATGACTACGTGGGTTTCTTCCGGGTTCTCCCCTCTCCTCCCATATCTGAAAAACATGTGCAGCCCCTGTTCCAATACCGAAAGCAAAGGGGCTGCTCCTCACCTTCTGGCTCCTCTTCACACCCACCATAGAAACATTCGGCCCTTTGAGCCAGCGCCACCATTCAAAATTATCATGGCTGATCATCCAAAATCAGTACCCCGTTCCTGCTTTTTCCCCATATCCCTTGATTCCGTTAGCCCTAAGAGCTAAATCTAACTCTCTCTTGAAAACATCCAGTAAATCGGCATCCTCTGCCTTCTGTGACAGAGAATTCCACAGATTCACAACTCTCTGGGTGAAAAGGGTTTTCCTCATCTCAGTCCTAAATGGCCTACCCTTTATTCTTAAACTGCGACCCCCTGGTTCTGGACTCCCCCCAACATGGGGAACATCTTTCCTGGCATCCTCATCTTTGGACACCCTGTGCGTAGGGGAGAGAGTAGGGCTGAAGATGTTCTGGTTTGGGTTGCCCCTGGGCCTGACCAAGCTGGGTAGCTGCGAGTCACGGCGCCAGGAGGAAGAGGGCTTTGCCCGAGCCGGCTGCCTGCCCCTTTTCCGGGGTTACGTCCGCGCCCGGGTGGTACTAGAGAGGGACTACGCGCTGGCCACGGGCACCCTGGGGGATTTCTGGGACCGCTGGGCACCGCAGGGGGGGGGGAGGGGATATATCCTCAATAAGGATTGTATTATAGTTATATGAAAATTTAGTGTCTTCGATAATTTGGTGATTTTGTACTATGGTGATGGATGTGTTTGCACGGTTTTGTTTTGTAAGTATTATTTTGTATTGTAAATGAAAAGTCCCTAGGGTCTAGGGAGTGAATGCGAAAAGGGAATACAGGGCTCAAAATTAGCGGTTGCCCGGGTGCCACTGGCCACTCAAAGCACCGCCGGGCAACCTAAACACCGAGTCATTTTGCCCGGCTTGGCAACTAGATACTGGTTTGTACCGAAGATAGACACAAAAAACTGGAGTAACTCCACGGGTCAGGCAGCATCTCTGGAGAAAAGGAACGAGACGTTTCGTGTCGACGGCGGCTGTCGTGCGGGCAAATATACTAGGTGCGGGATGAGGAAGGGTCGGAGCGAATGACGGGCCCCGAACAGCGGCAGCAGTGGCCGCGAACAGCGGCTCCATCTCCTCCTCCCGCCCCCCGCCCGCCCTGATAAGGGCCTCTGCTTGTAAATCCTCTAACAGCGATAACCGCTTTCCAAACAAACCCTCCAGCACTCCGAGGCCGGGTGGAAGGAGTGAAGGAGGGGGAGGCCTCGGAGTGCGGGAGGGTTTGTTTTGAAAGCCCGTTAGTGGGTTTACAAGCAGAGGCCCTTATCAGGGCGGGCGGGAGGAGGAGGAGATGGAGCTGCTGTCGCGGCCGCTGCTGCCGCTGTGCAGGGCCCGTCATTCGCTCCGACCCTTCTGAAGCAGCTGCATCAAAGATCTTATAGCTATAGGATCTCTGAACTGCACCGCCCGGCCGCGCATCTTGCTGTTGGCTGGTGGAGGAAAGAGGCGGTGGCGAGGAGTTCCCAACGGCCAAGGCAGCGGGGTGATGTTGTCCGAGGAGCGCTGACCTTCCTTCCTCCCCACCTCACCCCCCCCTCTCTCTCTTGTACGCCCCCTCCACCCCTCTTATCCTGAGACCCCTCCACTCCATCCCACTCTGATCCCCATTCCCGCCTCTATTCAGTCCTCACTGACATCCCCTGTGCTCCTGTCGTGGTTTTAAGACTCAAAGTTTGGATAAGATGACACAGACACGGAGAATTCTTCAAGAAGACGAAAAGCCTTTATTTGCAAATATTCGGCTGGAACATTCAGAGATGACACCACCTGTCCACTCTCTAATTGCTCTGATCCACAGAAACAAGCAGGTTTTTATTACACTCTTTCAGCCTTATCTCTGCTACATTATTTTTCATGCTGTACTCCTTTGCATCAATCTGTCTTTGATTCTAGTATTCTCTGTCTCGCCACCATTAGCTTCCGACCTTGGTTCAATCTTATTAAAATTTACATTTCCTCTCATATCTCGTCCTTCACTCGCCACCCTTAAAATTAACTTCTAATGTCCCATCTATGTCCTTGTCCTGCCACCATTATGTTTCAGCTAAAGCAACTTTAATCTTTCAGCTATGTCTGCCAAGGTTAGACGACACCATTTTGTACTGTTACATATTAGCTTATGTTTAATTCAAGGATATAAATGTATTTATTAAGAATACAAAGTGCAAAAGTAGAAATAAGTAACTTGTTTATAACTTCCATATAACTCCCTCCTCTGAGACTCCACCGATTGTCAAAAGACAAAGAAAACCACACACACATCCCCCAGGTCAAATTATCCATAGAGCCCTAAAATGCAGGCTCTTTTAATTAAGTTTGCTTAATGCTGTGTAGCGTTCTTTCTCCGGCTCCCTGAGAAACTGGCCAAAAACCCACCCCCATTACGTGAGGCAGGAAAAAAGGATCCAGTTTCCCTTACAGACTTCGATTAACATTTTCCTAACACTTCTACTCCATTGTAGTAGTATTCTATCACCGAGGTCCACTTTCCTTGAGGGCCAGATTCGTCTTCACCCGTTGGCAGTTGCTTCACAGTAGCTTTCACCAGGAGAGACTTAATACAGGGGAAAACACAGCACAACATGATTGCCACTGCAAGTAGTACAACCCCAATGGTCAAACCAATTTTAATCAGCCATGCTCCCCAAACCCCCCAACATGCTCTCCAGCCACCCAAACAATTGATGTTTTAACCCTACGTTTCTTTTAACCTCACTCCTTATCCATGGCTTTAGTGAAAGACCCCTCTGGGCTAGTATTATTACGTATGAAGATGAAGCGTTGTTCCCCAAACAAGACACATAAACCCCTTTATTCTGACCTTATTTACACCAGTCTCATAGTCACTAATGTCTCCAAAAACCTCATATTACCTTAACCATATAACAATTACAGCAATGAAAGGCCATCTCGGCCCTTCGAATCTGTGCCGAACACTTACTCTCACCTAGTCCCATCTACCTGCACTCAGACCATAACCCTCCATTCCTTTCCTGTCCATATACCTATCCAATTTAATTTTAAATGATAAAATCGAACCTGCCTCCACCACTCCACTTATTCCACACAGCTACCACTCTGAGTAAAGAAGTTCCCCTTCATGTTACCCCTAAACTTCTGTCCCTTAATTCTCAATTCATGTCCTCTTATTTGAATCTTTCCTACTCTCAATTGAAAAAGCTTATCCACGTCAACTCTGTCTATCCCTCTCATCATAACCTGCGCTCCAAACAATAAAGACCTAACTTGTTCAACCTTTCTCTGTAACTTAGGTGCTGAAACCCAGGCAACATTCTAGTAAATCTCATCTGTACTCCTCTATTTTGTTGACATCTTTCCTATAATTTGGTGACCAAAATTATACACCATACTCCATAATTGGCCTCACCAATGCCTTGTACAATTTTAACATTACATCCCAACTTCTATACTCAATGCTCTGATTTATAAAATTTTGAGATTTTAAAAATAAAGTCTGCAATTTATCCCATCAGATAAAGCATAAAAAGAAGTTTAATTTGACACCTAATTCACTTTCATATCTTCAGTATTAAAGAAGTTATGGCCATTTTCATACTCGGAAATTAGCATCTTCTCTTTTGCTTTTCCATTGACTTAACACGAAAGCTGTGATCGAGGACAGTTAAAAGCCTATAACTTTCTTAAAAATTAAGATAACTGAAATAAATTTTCAGTTATTATAGATTGAAGCATTCTGAAACAAATATGAAACAATCTTACTTAGAAGACATGAAAGTAAAGCATATAATTAGTTAGTTACGTAATTGTAGCTAATTACAAAATTCAATTACTAGATCTAAACATCTATCAATTTCTTAAGAATAGATTAACATTTTTAAATAGCCTAAGTGTCCAAATAACATTCACACAATAATTCACAATATAACATAATTTTTAAATCTCATTTTCATGAAGTTACAGGCCAAATGGAAGGAATTGAATGTTTAATACCTGTAAATTAATGGGCATTTAAATCATCTTGCGAGTGAGGATTTCTGGAACGCGATCTTTTGGAACGTTCATTTGCGGTAAATTTAACCCCGTATTGGCATGAAAAATACTGCCGTTAGTTCGGGGAATAAAATCACCGTGTCGCATGAAAAATTGTGAATTAAAGGCTTCTTAAGCACTTTTATACATTTAAAGAAACCACTTTCGTTTACCTGTCCCGTGTGTGAAATCCGTCCCCGTTATCGGCGTTGACGCTTCAGGAGCTGCTTTTAAAATTACTCCAGCGCTGACATTGACGATTTAATAAAAATAAAAAATTCACAAAACGCCGCTAGGAACGATTTGTCAGCCAACGCTTGTACTCCAACGAAATATAATTCAGGACAAGGGAGGAGAAACCGCGGTTTAACCCCGCCCCCCCCCCCCTAAAAAGCACCAAAATCGCGCACACGGCCAGTGGCAGAATTACAGCGCGACTGAAGGTAAGTTTTGTAACATACCTAATAAAGGCCAGCACACCAAAAGCTTTCTTTACCACCCTATCTACATGAGATTCCACCTTCAGGGAACTATGCACAGTTATTCTTAGATCCCTCTGTTCAACTGCATTCCTCAATTCACTACCATTTACCATGTACGTCCTATTTTGATTTGTCCTTCCAAGATGCAGCACCTCACACTTATCAGCATTAAACCCATCTGCCATCTTTCAGCCCACTCTTCCAAATGGCCTAAATCTCTCTGTAGACTTTCAAAAGCTACTTCATTATTCACAACACCACCTATCTTAGTATCATCTACATACTTACTTATCCAATTTACCACACCATCATCCAGATCATTGATGTATATGACAAACAACAGTGGACCCAACACAGATCCCTGAGGCACCCCTCTAGTTACTGGCCTCCAACCTAACAAACAGCCATCCACCATTACTCTCTGGTATCTCCCATTCAGCCACTGTTGAATCCATCTTGCCACTCCACCATTAATACCCAACAATTGAACCTTCTTAACAAACCTTCCATGTGGAACCTGGTCAAAGGCCTTACTGAAGTCCATATAGACAACATCCACCGCTTTACCCTCATCAATTTCCCTAGTAACCTCTTCAGAAATTCAAGAAGATTAGTCTAACATGACCTTCCAGGCACAAATCCATGTTGACTGTTCCTAATCAGACCCTGTTTATCCAGATGCTTATATACATAATCTTTAAGTATCCTTTCCATTAATTTGCCCACCACTGACGTCAAACAACGTTCTTGTTAGAACTCTGCTCTTCTCTCACTTCTTTGTCCTCTTGTTCACTTACCTCAGGGCTATTATCTAGTCGTACCTGCGGGACAGCCCTCATGTAAGGATTGAAATGGTACCAGGTAGATCAACCTACCTGAACAGCGGTGGGTGGTTTGGAAAGCTCATACATACACCTTGTCTCCAGGTTTAAAGGGTCCTTCCTCCTGGTCCACCTCCAACTGCTTTTACTTTGCCTGTGTATAAATAGACTTGTATATCATAATTAACTGTTGCATATACTTCTTAAATTCTACCTCTAACTGTTCCAAACTCGGCCCCTTGTAGGGACCTCTCCATTGTGCCACCTGCATAGGTCGGCCAGTAAGCATCTCTTGTGGTGTTATGTGGGTTATTCGGTTAGTTTGCATGCAACATCTCTTCAGTGCCAATGGCAGGGCATCGATCCAATTCAACTTTGTAGTTACACAAATCTTATTTATCTTAGCCTTCAATGTTCCATTTATTCTTTACACCATGCCCTGTGACTGCAGGTGTTACACACCCAAATCTGTGTTTTACTCTAAGGGCCTGTAGCACCAGCTTGACTGCTCTCTGAATGAAAACAATCCGTTGTCAAAGCTGATTTCTGTAGGTCTACCAAACCTCTCAATTACCTCATTCATCAGAAACTTCACTACAGTCCTTGCACCTAAATAGATCCAAGTTTACCTTAGACGTAATAACAGCTGATCATCCTCCAGATGCTGTTCTGACTGCTTCGTCTGCACTTTGATTCCCCTTCATATGTGCTTGGCATTTAATGACAGCTAGTGCCCCTGGCTTCATTATTGCCCTCAACAGATCTGTACTTTACTGCTAACTTTTCATTGGGTCTCCATTGCTTTTCTCAAAGCCTTTCTGTGTCCCTACTGCTCCAACCATGTGACAGACCCCATGTACATATGCTTAGTCGGTATAAACTTCAGCTTTCTCACCTTCCCTCATGTCACATGCTGCTCTTAAAGCCTTAATTTCTGCCAACTGAGCTAAGCAAGATTGCAGGCTTCCAATTTAATTACCTTAAAGTCTAATTCATCCTGATGCACCACTTCAAACCCTGCATACTTGCTATTATGATCCCTTTAACAAGAAACATCCACAAGCAAAACCTTTTTGTCCCCTTCATTCAAAGCTCTGACTGTAAAACATTTCTCAGACTTGTGTGTCCTTCCTTCATTATTTTCCATAATGACATCACAATTTCAACATACTTTCCAATCTAGTCTAAACTATATCCTGCCATTCCCAAGATCATCATCATCTGTCCTACTGTCTGAGGTTTGGAAACTTCAATTATCTCTTCAATTTGATCCTGCGCTATAGCTTTTACTTTAGATATTATTCGTCCTGAATATTCTACCTGCAGCTGACAAAACAGCAACTTTTTCCTGGATACTTTATGACTTCCTGTGCCATCTTTTCCAAGAAAATTAAAATGTCTCTCTCACATTGCTTCTCACTTGTGGAACAAACCAACAAATCATCCACATACTGTATCAAATACTTTCTAAGGGTACACCTTCCAAATCTGCCTTTAACATCTGATTAAAAACATGGGGCTAGTATTTAAAACCCTGCCGCATCCTAGCCTAGGTGTATTTAATACCTCTTCTTAATGTTCTTACCATAGCTATGTTCACCACTATCTTAATATAATTATTATTATATCCTGATTACCATACCTGTTCACATCCCCAACACACCTTATGCATTACCTGTCTCCTTACTAGCCTTTCTTGACCTCCTTGAGATCCCTCCCTCCCTTGGGGACCCCAGTCCTGTCTGAGCTTATATCCAGATTTATTTCACTCCTGATAGGGCATTTGAGGAAACACTCCCTCAAAGACATTTATTATTGGCATGGGATTCTCTGGTCCCTGTTTGGCTCTGTCATAGGACTCACTCTGTGTCGGTGCATCACTTATTTCAGTCTTTTCAACCAGGTCTATTGTTATTAACAACATTGTCTTTCCTTTTTTCACGCTCTTTCTTTTTGAGCTCTTCAAGTTACATTTGCATCATTTTTCTCTGCACCTCTTCCTGCAGGTCTGCAAGTCTTTTTCCTATCTTTGTGATATTTCTCGACCTCATTGACCAAATGATCGCTGAATCGGGGGTGGGAAATAGATGACAATCCCACCACCTCCTCCAATCTAGACTTGACTTTAGGAGGAATGACATCCACCACAGTGGTTCAGAATATAGTGTTCATTAACTGGTTGCCTTCTATTTCTTGTTCATTTTCAAGTCTCCACCTTTTCAGCTGGTTCTCCAGATAGGCTGCTGGATTATTTGCCTCTCCCAGTGGATCTCCCCTTTATTCCTTGGGGTCCACCTTAAGTGGGTAACATTGTCTGAGGGCCTGCCATACACTCTGCCTGACTGTGTCAAACAGCATGCCATTGTTTATTGCATTGTTCACAGCATTTTTATACCAGCCATCTTCAGTAGTTCTGTCAGTTTGGTGGTTCCTATCACTTTCACCAACAGTGCCTTCAAATCTCCCATAGCCAATAATCGTCCCATGTTCTCCTCCTCCAAAGCCCTAATCCATTTCCTGCCCCATCAGTAATATTGGGTACGGTATTTTTAGCCCTCTCAGTTTATGGGTGCCCCAAAGGATAATCTGTGTCTGTCCTACTCTTTTCTGTTTAAAGTAGTCTCATCAATTTATCCCTCTGCTTCCCACTTTAATCCTTTCTGGTATGCCTTCTTTCTTATTCTAAACTCAATTTCTTGCTTCTCAGATATTCTAGCCTCCTTTGCAAATGCATTCACCTTTCTTTTAAAATCTTCCACTGACTCCTCCTGATTTATTACTTTCACACCTGTCGTTTCCTACTGCTGTTACCTCCTCACTGCCTCTCTCTCCTTTCTTTCTAAACGGCCTAAGTGCATCTAATTCCTTTCCTCTCCACTTTTCCCACCTTTCCAACTTATCTGTGGTCATATAATTCATAATTAACACTTCCATCTTGTCACACATTTATCTTGAAAGTGCCTTCCTTGGGCCACTTCCTCACAACTGTTTCTGAAAATCTCAGCAAACAATCATTACCCTTCTCCAACCAGAATGTTTATCTAAACGAACCACAAAAGCTGGTCATGTTTCAGCAATTAACTTATTTCCAATTATTTCAATCCATTCTCACCACTATTTTAAATTTCCAATTCCTAGTACTAGTAACAATTTTCCAAATTAACTTTACTGAAAAGAAATGTAAAAGAAACATCAGAAAAACCAAGCAACCTACATTTTCCAACTTTCCCCTTTTTAGTTGCGAGGATACAAAGTGTTAAACGTTACCTTACAACTGTTCGTAACCTCCCCCATTGCTTACAATTTCTTAAAGAAACACACACCTACCCTTACAGCATGTAGTCTACAACAAACAAAAGACTTATCACATATATGAACTTCCTCATTCATTCAAAACCGGTTTTTACACACAAATCACATTCGTTCCATTCTTACTTCAAAGAAATTATGCAATTTTCTACACAGATTAAAGTTTCAAAATTAACATTTATATAATTCTAATCTCCCTTTTAAGTTAAAGTAGGATGGTCTAATCCCCTATCAGTCAGGTTCCTGAGCGCTGTGATTGGACATTGATTCAGATCGTGATTAGTCATACTCACCGTCACTCAAATTCTAACCACACCCCACTAAGATCACAACCAATCAAAATCCTAGGTACACAAAAATGCTGGAGAAACTTAGCGGGTGCAGCAGCATCTATGGAGCGAAGGAAATAGGTAACGTTTCGGGCCGAAACCCTTCTTCAGACTGATAGGGGGTGGGGAGAAGAAAGGAAAAAAGGAAAAAGGCGGAGGAGGAGCCCGAGGGCTGGGGGAGGGGAGGAGACAACCAGATAGCTGATGAAGGGGAGGGGACAGCAAGGGCTAGCAGAATTGGGAGAATTCAATGTTCAAGCCCCCAGGATGCAGACTGCCCAAGCGGAATATGAGGTGCATTTCCTCCAATTTACGGTGTTGCTCGCTGTGGCCATGGAGGAGACCCAGGACAGAGAGGTCAGATACGGAATGGGAGGGGGAGTTGAAGTGCTGAGCCACCGGGAGTTCAGGTTGGTTATTGCGGACCGACCGGAGGTGTTCGGCGAAACGATCGCCAAGCCTCCGCTTGGTCTCACCGATGTAGATCAGCTGGCATCTAGAGCAGCGAATGCAATAGATGAGGTTGGAGGAGATGCAGGTGAACCTCTGTCGCACCTGGAACGACTGCTTGGGTCCTTGAATGGAGTAGAGGGGGGAGGTGAAGGGACAAGTGTTGCATCTCTTGCGGTTGCAAGGGAAAGTACCAGGGGAGGGGGTGGTATGGGAGGGAAGGGAAGAATTGACAAGGGAGTTACGGAGGGAGCGGTCTTTGCGGAAGGCAGACATGGGGGGAGATGGGAAGATGTGGTCGGTCCGCAATAACCAACCTGAACTCCCGGTGGCTCAGCACTTCAACTCCCCCTCCCATTCCGTATCTGACCTCTCTGTCCTGGGTCTCCTCCATGGCCACAGCGAGCAACACCGTAAATTGGAGGAAATGCACCTCATATTCCGCTTGGGCAGTCTACATCCTGGGGGCTTGAACATTGAATTCTCCCAATTCTGCTAGCCCTTGCTGTCCCCTCCCCTTCATCAGCCCTCTGGTTGTCTCCTCCCCTCCCCCAGCCCTCGGGCTCCTCTTCCGCCTTTTTCCTTTTTTCCTTTCTTCTCCCCACCCCCTATCAGTCTGAAGAAGGGTTTCGGCCCGAAACGTTACCTATTTCCTTCGCTCCATAGATGGTGCTGCACCCGCTGAGTTTCTCCAGCATTTTTGTGTACCTTCGATTTTCCAGCATCTGCAGTTCCTTCTTTAACAATCAAAATCCTAGTCACTCAACATCTGACCACACCCCACTCCCATTACTCTCCAAAAAAGGAAGCACATTTCATCTTGATCTCTCAGCAGAGAGAATGCTGAGAGACCAAGCAGCAGAAAGAATGCAGCAAATTTATCTCCACAAACAGTTAAGAAATTCAGTCCTTACACCTCCTCCGTCCTTGTAGTCACTATATTACCTTAATATATTCTTATTGCTATATAACCTTACACTATTCTTATTGCTATTCTACTTACTGCTATTCTACAATATTTTATCACTGTGTACACTTTCTGTTACCCACTTACCTTAAATTCGTATTTTGCCCGTACAGCCCTCAGTTACCCAAGGTGTTATCCACAAAATACTTTATTCTGCCCGTACAAACCCCTGACCTCTCAGGGTGGTATCCACAGAATGCCTTATTCTGCCCATTACAAACCCCTGACCTCTCAGGGTGGTATCCACAGAATACTTGCCTCGTCCGTGCAACCCCTGACCTCTCAGGATGGTATCCACGAGGTCTAATAAACTCTTAATACTATCACATAATGCAATGCTGTACTTTCTTATTACTCACCACACAGCGCAGCCTTCTCGGACAATCCTTCGGGCCTCCTTTTTAGAACAATTTAGAGCCAGATTCTTGGATCGGAGAGACCTTCTAACTACCTAGGCATTTCTGTGCCCCAATGGCCACCCATGTTCAACAGGTTATTAGTCCAAATGAAGCGGAAAACCGCATAATTTTTTAGGTGGCCGCCCTTTTCCTGTTGTCCCTAGGAGCCAAGAGGGGCTGGGAAGTGCCCTGGGCTGTTTGTCTTTTAATTATCGGTCTCTTACCGACCTTGCTCGCTGCGCCAATTTTGTCGTGGTTTTAAGACTCAAAGTTTGGATAAGATGACACAGACACGGAGAATTCTTCAAGAAGACGAAAAGCCTTTATTTGCAAATATTCGGCTGGAACATTCAGAGATGACACCACCTGTCCGCTCTCTAATTGCTCTCTGATCCACAGAAACAAGCAGCTTTTTATTACACTCTTTCAGCCTTAACTCTGCTACATTATCTTTCATGCTGTACTCCTTTGCATCAATCTGTCTTTGATTCTAGTATTCTCTGTCTCGCCACCATTAGCTTCCGACCTTGGTTCAATCTTATTAAACTTTACATTTCCTCTCATATCTCGTCCTTCACTCACCACCCTTAAAATTAACTTCTAATGTCCCAGCTATGTCCTGCCACCATTATGTTTCAGCTAAAGCAACTTTAATCTCTCAGCTATGTCTGCCAAGGTTAGACGACACCATTTTAGTGTATGTTTAATACAAGGATATAAATGTATTTATTAAGAATACAAAGGTGCAAAAGTAGAAATAAGTAACTTGTTTATCTTCCATACTCCCCTCCCCATCTACCCCCCCCCCATCTATTCATCCTGCGCTGATCACCCTGTCCACCTAGCATTGATTCTCCTGCCCCCCCCATCCATCCTACACTGGTTCCCTAATTCACCCTGTACTTACCCCTTTCCCATCCATCCTGCACTTCTCCTTCATCCATCCTGTACTAATCCACGCATTCATCCCATACTGACCCACCCTCCATTTACCCTGCACCTTCCCCCCTTCCCCTCATTCATCCTGTAGTGATCCCCCATTCATCCTGCACAGACCCTCCGATCCACACTGTACTGACCCCCCCCCCATTCATCCTGTGCTGATCTCCCCCCCCCCATCCATCCTGTACTGATCCTCCCATTGAAGAAGAATGGGGGGAACAGTCTGAAGAAGGGTCTCGACCTGAAACGTTGCCTATTTCCTTCGCTCCATAGATGCTGCCTCACCCGCTGACCTTCTCCAGCACTTTTGTCTACCCCCATCCATCCCGTACTGAACCCCCCCATTCAACACCACTGACATCCTCGGTGCTCTCCCCTCACAATTTTACCTACTCCAACCAACACGTACTAATTCACCTGCCTCAATCCATCCATTCTGCACCGACTGCCTTCTAACCCCCCCACTCCCGCCATCTATCCATCCCGCACTGATTCACACACACACCCCTCCCTGACCCTATTGTGCTGGAAATGTCTTCAGAGCGAGCATTGACTATGTTTGATAACGGAATGCAATCAAATGTGTTTTAATTCCCAATGTTATTATTTGTTTTAATCCATAAAGATGGATTAATTATATTGTGAACACGTGAAACATTAAAACCGCAGTGTTCGATTGTCACTGCTGCCGTTGACACGTTATTACAGAATTCATTTTAACGGCAAATCAATGCTCTTAATATGGAGTATCAGTACTGTAGTTATTTAATGAGCAACATCCACAACTATACGTACGCATATATGTTACCATGGTCTAGGATTTATTGACACAGGTTGATCATACGCTGAATAATCCAACCACATTTTTGTTTGGAAGTGGAAAGAACTAATAGAAATTGCATTAATTGCTATGTGTAAAAAGAGTTGAGATACTGTCTTATAATTTTGCTGCATGTCATTGTGGGATATATCATGTCTTGATTGGTGAATATGTTTAGTTTGTGACTTTATTTGAAGCAGAAATAATATGTGAATGGTTCATTGACCATAATTCCGACTGGTAACTACACACTTCGTCCGAGCACATTATCGCACGCGTCATTCAAGCCATCTTAAATGACCACCTAAACTGCCATTTGGCAACCTAAAAAGCTGCCAAGGTTGCCCGGCTGGCAACAGGGAAAAAAAGTTAAGCAAGAGCCCTGGAATATGATAAAAAAAACGAGTGTGAATGGGTTATCAATGGTCTGCATGGACTCGGTGGGCCGAAGGGCCTGTTTCCATGCGGTATGTTTCTTGTTTTTCAATCGACCGACCGACCAATCAATCAATCAGGCTGCACAGTGGCGATGGGTAGAGTCGCTGCATTACACTGTTAGAGACCCGGGTTCGATCCTGACTACGTATGCTGTCTGTATGGTGTTTACACGTTCACCCCATGACCTGCGTGGGTTTTCTCCGGGTGCTCCGGTTTCCTCTCACACTCCAAAGACATACAGGTACAGGTTAATTGGGTTAGTAAAATTGTAAATTGTCGTTAGTGTGTGTAGGTTAGTGTTAATGCGTGGGGATCGTTGGTCGGCACGGACTCGGTGGGCCGAAGGACCTCTTTCCGCGCTGTATCTCTAAAACGAATAGATACTCAGCAGGTCAGGCAGCGCGTGTGAAGGGAGAATATGTTTCTTTTCATGCTCTCCAAAAGGCGGCAAATATGTCACCTGTACAACTTTGTTCTCTAATCCCGCACTGACATTTCCTTTTGTTCCTTCCACCTCTCCCTCTCTCTGCCACTTAAAGCACATTTGTTTTCTAACTTTTCCAGTCCTGATGAAAGATTATATTGACCTAAAACTTTAACTCTCTTTATCTCCCCAGGACGGCACGGTGGCGCAGCGGTAGAGTTGCTGCCTTACAGCGCCAGAGACCCGGTTTTGATCCCAACCATGGGTGCTGTCTGTACGGAGTTTGTATGTTCTCCCAGTGACCTGCGTGGGTTTTCTCCGAGATCTCCGGTTTCCTCCCACGCTCCAAAGATGTACAGGTTTGTAGGTTAATTGGCTTGGTATCAATGTAAAATTGTCCCTAGTATGGGTAGGATAGTGTTAGTGTGCGGGCATCGCTGTTCGGAGCGGACTCGGTGGGCCGAAGGGCCTGTTTCCACGCTGTATCTCCAAACTAAGTTGCTGCTTGGCCCGCCCAGTATTTCTAGCATTTTCTGTTTTATTTTAATTTCAGATTTCCTCCTTGTATGAACCCTTGTGGGAGTGGCGGCGCCTAACGGCAGCGGCTCAACTACAGTCGTCCGTCTTTTCTTTAAATTTTTGTCTTGTTAAATGTATGTCTTGAGCTTAGTTTTTATTATTTTTTAGCTGTGTATATGTGGGGGGTGGAGGGGGGGGATGTTGGGGAAACCGTTAATCTCTTCCCTGTACGGGGACCCGACTTTTTCCCTGTCGGATCTCCGATGTCGTTGGGCCTAACATTGTGGAGCCGGCGGCGGCCTCCGGCCGGGACTAACCAGAAGGCTCCACTCGCGGAGCCTGGGACCTGACATCGCGGAGCTGGCCGGCTTTGGAGCGGGGAGAGCTGTGGTGGCGCTCGGCTGCGACCCGACTTTGGAGTTTCAGAAGCTCCGGCTGCGGGCCCGGTGGACAGGAACATCGGGAGCTCCAGGTCCCTGGTGGGAGACATATTTTCGGAGCTCCTGCAACGGCAACTTCTCCCGCTGGAATCGCGAGGTTTGGAGGACACGGAGCGAGGCCTAACATCGCCCGGCACGGGTTGGCGGCCACGGGACTTACCATCGTCCGCCGGGGGCTCTAACATCGGAGCCCCAGTTCGCCTAGACGCTGCAGTTGGACGGCAGGTTGGACTGCTTGAACCGCAGGGTTTGAAGGACACGGAGCCGGGGCCTGGCATCGCCCGGCGTGGCTAAATGGCCACAGGACTTACCATCGTCCGCCGGGGGCTTTAACACCGGAGCCCCAGTTCGCCTAGACGCTGCAGTTGGACTGCTGGACCGCGGGTGAAGAATAAAGGGAAGATATAAGACTTTGCCTTCCATCACAGTGAGGAGGTGTTGGAGACTCACTGTGATGGATGTTTATGTAAACTGTGTTAAGTGTGGGTCTTGGCTTTTTTTGTAATGTAAAAAACTGTAGTAATGATATTTCGTTCAAGCCTAGGTTTGAATGACAATAAATAGCATTCTATTCTATGGCTCTGGGCTTTTTAACATAGAACATAAACTAACATAGAAAATAAGTGCAGGAGGAGGTCATTTGGCCCTTCGAACCAACACCGCCATTCATGTGATAATGGTTAATCGTCCCCAATCAATAACCCGTGCCTGCCTTCTCCCCATATCCCTTGATTCCACTAGCCCCTAGAGCTCTATCTAACTCTCTCTTAAATCCATCCAGTGATTTGGCCTCCACTGCCCTCTGTGGCAGGGAATTCCACAAATTCAACAATTCTCTGGGTGAAAATGTTTTTTCTCACCTCAGTCTTCAATGGCCTCCCCTTTATTCTAAGAATGTGGCCCCTTGATCTGGACCCGCCCAACATTGGGAACATTTTTCCTGCATTTAGCTTGTCCAGTCCTTTTATAGTTTTATATGTTTCTATAAGATACCCCCTCATCCTTCTAAACTCCAGTGAATACAAGCCTAGTCTTTTCAATCTTTCCTCATATGACAGTCCCGCCATCGCAGGGATCATTCTCGTGAACCTACGCTGCACTGCCTCAATCACAAGGATGTCCTACCTCAAATTAGGAGACCAAAACTATACACAATACTCCAGATGTGGTTTTACCAGAGCCCTATTCAACTGCAGAAGAACCTCTTTACTCCTATACTGAAATCCTCTTGTTATGAAGGCCAACATTCCATTAGCTTTCTTCACTGCCTGCTGTACCTGCACGCCAACTTTCAATGACTGGTGTACAAGGACACCCAGGTCTCTCTGTACCTCCCCCTTACCTAACCTAACCCCATTGAGAATAATCTGCCCCCTTGTTTTTGCCGCCAAAGTGGATAACCTCACATTTATCTATATTATACTGTGTCTGCCACGCATCTGCCCACTGACTCAACCTGTCCAGGTCACCCTGCAACCTCCTAACATCCTCTTCACAGTTCACACTGCCACCCAGCTTTGTGTCATCCGCAAACTTGCTAGTGTTGCTCCTAATTCCCTCTTCCAAATCATTAATATATATGGTAAACAGTTGCGGCCCCAACACCGAGCCTTGCGGCACTCCACTCGCCACTGCCTGACATTCTGAAAAGGACCCGTTCACTCTTACACTTTGCTTCCAGTCTGCCAACCAATTTTCTATCCACGTCAACACCCTACCTCCAATATCATGTGCTCTAATTTTAGTCACCAGTCTCCCATGCGGGACCTTATCAAAGGCTTTCTGAAAGTCTAGATACACTACATCCACTGGCTCCCCTTCATTCATTTTACTTGTCACATCCTCAAAAAATTCCAGAAGATTAGTCAAGCATGATTTTCCTTTCATAAATCCATGCTGGCTTGGACTAATCCTTTTAATCCTAATAATAGGGGCATCCAAATGCCCCATTATTACCTCTTTAATAATTGACTCCAGCATCTTTCCCACCACCGAAGTCAGGCTAACTGGTCTGTAATTCCCCGTTTTCTCTCTCACTCCTTTCTTGAAAAGTGGGATAACATTAGTTATCCTCCAATCCATAGGAACTGATCCTGAATCTATTGAACATTGGAAAATGATCACCAATGCGTCCACTATTTCTAGAGCCACTTCCCTGAGGACCCTGGGATGCAGACCATCAGGCCCAGGAGATTTATCATCCTTCAGTCCCATTAACCTACCCAATACTATTTATCGCCTAATGAAAATTTCTTTCAGTTCCTCTACCCCCTTAGATCCTCTGTCCTCCAGTACATCTGGGAGATTGTTTGTGTCTTCCTTAGTGAAGACAGATCCGAAGTACCTGTTCAACTCCTCTGCCATTTCCTTGTTCCCCATAATAATTTCACCCGTGTCTGCCTTCATGGGACCTACATTTGACTTTGCTATTCTTTTTCCCTTAACATATCTAAAGAAGCTTTTCCTGTCCTTTATATTCCTGGCCAGCTTCCCCTCGTACTTCATCTTTTCAGCCCGTATTGCCCGTTTTATTTCCTTCTGTTGTCCTATGAAAGTTTCCCAAACCTCTGGCTACTGGCTATTCTTTGCTGTGTTTTACATCTTTTCTTTAAGTTTTATTCTATCCCTAACTTCTATTGTCAGCCACAGTTGCCTCCTACTCCTCTTAGAATCTTTCTTCCTTTTTGGAATTATTTTTTTTTTTTTATTTTTTTTATTTTTTTTATTTTTTAGAAGTACGGTAGATTACAGTAATGTACAACACGTATATATTAATACATTTTTTGTACCGCTTCACTTTTTTAATCTTTAAGAAAGAAAAAGAAAGAAGTAAGAAAAGTGAAGAAAGTGCACAAAGGTTGTGAAGTGCAAAAGAGTGTTGGGAAAAGAAAGCCCCTTAGAAAAGAAGTTAGAGAAGGAAGTAAAGTTAGAAAATAGACCCTAGAAAAAAAAAGAGAAAGAAAGAAGGAACAATCGCTCTATTATAATTCTTATACCATACTTCATAGAGAAGGAACTACCAACCAAGTCTGTTTTTATTTTACCTCCCATTACCAGGTCCAGATACCTTTTATTTATTTATTTGTTTTTCTAAATTACTATTGCACCTCATGCTTGTAATAGGTCCAAAAACGTAGACCACGTCTTTTGAAATTGATCTACTTTGCCTACTAGGAGGAATCTCATCTCTTCCAGATGTAATGTTTCCAACATATTTGATGTCCACATTTTTATTGTTGGTGTGGGCGCATTTTTCCAGAATTTAAGTATAAGCTTTTTTCCCATTATTAGCCCATAATTGAGTAAATTCTTCTGATACACGTTTAATTCAGGAATACCTTCCGATATTCCAAAAATAATCCATTCTGGTTTTGGTACCAGTTTTATTTTGATTAATTTTGAAAAAATATCAAATATTTCAAACCAGAATTTTTGGATTTTTGTACAAAAAACAAAAGAATGTGCTATGGTAGCTTCTTGACATATACATTTATCACAGATTGGTGAGACGTTAGGAAAGATTTTATTTAGTTTGGTTTTTGAATAATATAATCTATGTAATGTTTTAAATTGGATAAGCGTATGTCGTACGTTGATCGAGCATTTATGCACCTGTAATAAATGATTATCCCAACTCTCTTTTGAAATTTTTATACCTAGATCTTGTTCCCAATCTCTTCTAATTCCATCTGTTGTGGGTATTTCTATATTTAAGATGATATTATATAAGTATGATATTAAATTAACTGATTCCGCCTTTGTCTTCATTGCTTCATCTAGTAAGTCGGAAGGCATATTATAATAATCTTTTGTGTGTGTTTTCAAATAGTCACAGATTTGTAGATATTTAAAATATTGATTATTTTTCAAATTATATTTCAGTTGTAGTTGTTGGAATGATAGTAATTTTTCTAATTCATACAGATCTTCGAGCGTTTTAATTCCCATTCTTTCCCATTGTATAAATGCTTTATCTATGATTGAAGGTTTAAACGATGGGTTATTGACTATTGGTATTAAGAGAGATAGGTTTCTTAATTTTAGATTCTGTTTTATTTGCTTCCATGTTCTAATAGTGCTATATATAATTGGATTTTTATTATAATTTTTATTATTCAAATTTATTGGAGAGAGAATAATCGCTCCTATATTATTCGGGGAGCAATCCCCTTTTTCCATTATAATCCAGTCCACCTGCTGGGCAGAATTGTCCAGCAGGTGAATCATATTTTTAATATTTACTGCCCAGTTATAATACATAAAGTTAGGGAGCGCTAGACCCCCCAACTCTTTTCGTTTGTTAAGGTGTGTTCTTTGTATTCTGTGGGATTTGTAATCCCATATAAAATTTGTAATGTCTGAGTCCAGTTTTTTGAAAAACTTTTTTGGGAGATATATAGGTATTGATTGAAATAGGTAAAGGATTTGTGGCAAGAAAATCATTTTTATAGCATTTATCCTACCTATTAAGGACATCGGAAGTGTTTTCCAAAATTTAATCAGATTATTTAATTTCTTAAGTAGGGGATTATAATTAGCTTTAAACATATCATGGTAATTTCTAGTAATCTCAATTCCTAAATATTTGAATTTTTCCATAGCTATTTTAAAAGGGAATTTCCTGAGATGTGTTGAGTCTTTTGGTTTAATCGACATAATTTCACTTTTGTTCCAATTTATTCTATATCCTGAAAAGGATCCAAAGTCCTCAATTAAGTTTAATATATTTGGTATACTAATTTGTGGTTTTGTGATGTACAGTAGTACATCATCAGCATATAGGGATAGTTTGTTGTTTGAATATTTTGTGTTATAACCGTGAATATTCGAGTGTGTTCTTATTTTTTCAGCAAGGGGTTCAATTACCAAAGCAAATAACAGCGGTGATAGTGAACATCCTTGTCTGTTGCCCCTAGATAATTCGAATTTTGAAGATAATATATTATTAGTTAGTATTCTAGCCGTAGGTTTGTTATATAGTAGTTTTATCCATGCAATAAAGTTTTCTCCCAATTGGAATTTTTGCAATACTTTGATCATATAGTCCCATTCTACTTGATCAAACGCTTTTTCTGCGTCCAGTGAGATGATAGCTAACTCTTGGTCATCAGATTTATGTGAATGCATTATGTTAAGCAAACGTCTCAAATTATTAAATGAGTGTCTCTTAGGTATAAATCCTGTTTGATCCTCATGTATTAGTCTACTAACATACTTGCTTAATCTATTGGCTAATGTTTTTGCTATTATTTTCTGATCCGTATTTAACAAAGCAATAGCTCTATATGATCCTGGTTCTTCTATATTTTTATCTTTTTTAAGTATTAATATGATCGTTGATTCCGCTAGTGTTTCAGGTAGGTTTTGCTCTTTATAAGCATATGTATACATTTTTTGTAATCGTGGAGTAACTATATCATAAAAAGATTTATAAAATTCATTACTGAATCCGTCTGGTCCTGGTGTTTTTCCATTTTTTAGTGTTTTTATTGTGTCTTCTATCTCCTTAGAAGTAATTTGTGCTCCCAGTTCCTCTTGTTCCCTGCGTTCTAATTGTGGTAGATTACAATTATCTAAAAATTCTGAGATTTTATTATTGTCTATTGATGTTTTAGATGTGTATAGATTCTGGTAAAATTGAGCAAATCTTTTATTAATATCCTTGGGTAGTGTTAATACTTCCCCTCTATCTGATTTAATCTTTAATATTGCATTCTCTTTTTCCCATTTTTTAAGTTGTCGTGCTAGAAGTTTGTGGGGTTTGTCCCCGAATTCGAAGTGTTCTTGTTTTGTGATTTGAAATAATGTTATAACTTTCTCTGACAGTAATTTATTTAACTGAAATTTCAGTAGTAGTATTTTATTATGTTTATCCATAGTTGGGTCTTTAGCATTATCTATATCTAACTGTTTTATTTGATCTTCTAAGTGTCTTTGTTCATTCTTATTCTTTTTATTTTGATAAGCTTGAAATGAAATAATGACTCCTCTTATAAATGCTTTGAAGGATTCCCATAATAACGTGGGGGATATCTCTGGTGTATCATTTAACTCAAAAAATAGATCCATCTGTTTTTTTAGATAGATACTCCCTTGAGGGTCTTTTAAAATTTGTGAGTTAAACCTCCAGAACGGTTTATTCATAGACATTCCTTCTAGTTTTAGAACAAAAGTTAACGGAGAATGATCTGAGATCGCATTAATATGATATTTAGGATTCAGAGATTGCGAAATTAATTTTGTATCCACAAGAAAATAGTCTATCCGTGAATATGTTTTATGCACCATTGAATAAAACGAGTAATCCCTTCCCGTCGGGTTTGCAATCCTCCATACATCTGTTATATTTGTGTTTTCCATATATGTGTGTAAGAGTTCACTGGTTTTAGATTTCGTCTGACCTTTTTGTTTTTGCATCGATTTATCTAAATAAGGATCTAAAACACAATTAAAATCTCCTCCGATTATAACATTTTGATAATTAGATTCTGCAATTATATTCAGAATTTTATTAAAAAATTGAGGGTTATCAAAGTTAGGCGCATATATGTTTACCAGCGTAATTGGCATATTATTGATCTCCCCTGCTACTATAAGATATCTCCCTTCCTTATCTAAAATAGTGTTCTTTGATTTAAATGGAATTCCTTTACGAATAATAATTGCAGTACCTCTAGATTTGGAGGTAAATGAAGAGTGAAATGTTTGGCCTATCCAGTTCGCCCTCAGTCTTGTCTGATCTTGCTGTTTAAGATGTGTTTCCTGTAGAAACGCAATGTCCGTGTTGTATGATTTCAACTGAGCTAGTATCTTGCCCCTTTTAATAGGTTCATTAATCCCCCTTATATTCCAACTACATAATGTGATTCCTCCTATTTTCTTTTGATTGTCGTCATGCATTTTTACCAGTTTTAATGACCTTAATTATTGTGGTGCGTTCATACCTCCGGACTCTGGTTATTTTGGGAGTATTTCTATTATAGACTTCCTTGGTAGTTCTCCTGCGCGATTGTCCTTGAAGAAAAAACACACAGATGTGACATATTGTGATTAAAAAAAATATATATAAATCAAATAAATTTACGGTGTCTAAAATTTCAACACCGTAGTGAGTGGCCCACTCGTCTGTGGGGTACGACATCCATAACGCTTCCGGCGTAGTTGGTATAAAGTTAGCCCCGCTGTATTTATTACCCAAAATCTATGGGGTCATTACCGTTTCCAATTCAGTTCTGTTTCACCCAGTTACAATTTATATATGTGTCAAATGTATTCGATTCCATATCCTACTCACTCTTTATCTCTTAACTATTTTAAAATGAATTTAGTATTGTTAAAGTGAGCGGTTTACTGAGTGGATTAATCGGAGTCAGGTTCCTGGAATTGTGCCAGGTGCCTGATCTCCTCTCCTCTCCACGAGCTGCGAACATAGGTGATAACTGCTGTCTGCGTTATGACGCAGGCACCACAGTTTTATCAGTTTCAAATATTATTTCTATATTAGTATTGTTAATTATTAATTATGATTAATTCTCAGCATTTTGTAAAACTATATAAGCCGTATATATTTTTCATATCAACCTCGAGTGTATATTATCTCTTAACTATTTTAAATTGATTTTAATATTGTTAAAAATGAGCTGTTCGCTGGAAGGGTTAACGGGAGTCTGGCTCCTGGAGTTATGCCAGGTACCCGGTCTCCCCCTCCCTCCACTCTCGAGCTGCATAGCACTTGCTGTTATCTGCTAAACAGAGCAGACTGCACATTTTTTATCTATTTCAATTGCTATTTCTATATTAGTATTGTTAATTGTTAATTATTATTAGTTCTCAGTTTTTTCAGTTTTTTATAAACAATATAAGCCATGTGATGTTTTTCACTCTCAGCCCAGCAGTTCGTCTCGTGTTATCAGGTTTTCCTCGTTTGAGCACGTAGTGTCCTTGAATTACATAGCACAATGTTCCAGCGAAGATAATAATGTCTAGCCACGTCTCACTAAGAATCTGTTGCTTGAAGTCAAATAAAAAATAAAAAATCAGTGTTCAGTTAATTCACTTTCCTTGTGATACTCTTGTTGGAAGAATAAGCAAGTTCGTTTGTTCCTGTCGTCTTGGTTTTCAATCTCCAGTTGATGCAGCCTTAGTCGCGATTTCTTGAGCGTATTTGAGAGATTCATCCGAATTAGTGAATGTTTTTGACACTCCCTCAAAGGTGATACGCATTCTAGCCGGATAAAACACTCCACACAAAACTCCCTTAACACCATAAAGAACTTCTCTGGTCTGTGAGAACTTTCTTCTCTTTTGCTCAATCTCATAAGGGTAGTCCCGTAGGAGTTTAATAGTATCACCTCTGTACATCATCTTCTCTCCGTGGTTGATTTTTTTCATCAGCGCTTCCATTGTTGAGATATCCCGAAGTTTAATTATGATCTGTCGTGGGTAGGCATGTTCTCCTTGAGATCTTGATTTAAATCTGGGGAGTCGATGTGCTACTTCGACTTGGTGTGGGGTTTTACCAGAGCCCTATTCAACTGCAGAAGAACCTCTTTACTCCTATACTGAAATCCTCTTGTTATGAAGGCCAACATTCCATTAGCTTTCTTCACTGCCTGCTGTACCTGCACGCCAACTTTCAATGACTGGTGTACAAGGACACCCAGGTCTCTCTGTACCTCCCCCTTACCTAACCTAACCCCATTGAGAATAATCTGCCCCCTTGTTTTTGCCGCCAAAGTGGATAACCTCACATTTATCTATATTATACTGTGTCTGCCACGCATCTGCCCACTGACTCAACCTGTCCAGGTCACCCTGCAACCTCCTAACATCCTCTTCACAGTTCACACTGCCACCCAGCTTTGTGTCATCCGCAAACTTGCTAGTGTTGCTCCTAATTCCCTCTTCCAAATCATTAATATATATGGTAAACAGTTGCGGCCCCAACACCGAGCCTTGCGGCACTCCACTCGCCACTGCCTGACATTCTGAAAAGGACCCGTTCACTCTTACACTTTGCTTCCAGTCTGCCAACCAATTTTCTATCCACGTCAACACCCTACCTCCAATATCATGTGCTCTAATTTTAGTCACCAGTCTCCCATGCGGGACCTTATCAAAGGCTTTCTGAAAGTCTAGATACACTACATCCACTGGCTCCCCTTCATTCATTTTACTTGTCACATCCTCAAAAAATTCCAGAAGATTAGTCAAGCATGATTTTCCTTTCATAAATCCATGCTGGCTTGGACTAATCCTTTTAATCCTAATAATGGGGGCATCCAAATGCCCCATTATTACCTCTTTAATAATTGACTCCAGCATCTTTCCCACCACCGAAGTCAGGCTAACTGGTCTGTAATTCCCCGTTTTCTCTCTCACTCCTTTCTTGAAAAGTGGGATAACATTAGTTATCCTCCAATCCATAGGAACTGATCCTGAATCTATTGAACATTGGAAAATGATCACCAATGCGTCCACTATTTCTAGAGCCACTTCCCTGAGGACCCTGGGATGCAGACCATCAGGCCCAGGAGATTTATCATCCTTCAGTCCCATTAACCTACCCAATACTATTTATCGCCTAATGAAAATTTCTTTCAGTTCCTCTACCCCCTTAGATCCTCTGTCCTCCAGTACATCTGGGAGATTGTTTGTGTCTTCCTTAGTGAAGACAGATCCGAAGTACCTGTTCAACTCCTCTGCCATTTCCTTGTTCCCCATAATAATTTCACCCGTGTCTGCCTTCATGGGACCTACATTTGACTTTGCTATTCTTTTTCCCTTAACATATCTAAAGAAGCTTTTCCTGTCCTTTATATTCCTGGCCAGCTTCCCCTCGTACTTCATCTTTTCAGCCCGTATTGCCCGTTTTATTTCCTTCTGTTGTCCTATGAAAGTTTCCCAAACCTCTGGCTACTGGCTATTCTTTGCTGTGTTTTACATCTTTTCTTTAAGTTTTATTCTATCCCTAACTTCTATTGTCAGCCACAGTTGCCTCCTACTCCTCTTAGAATCTTTCTTCCTTTTTGGAATTAAATGATCCTGCGTCTTCCGGATTATGCCCATAAATTCCTGCCATTGCTGTTCCACCGTCATTCCTGCTAGGATCCCTTTCCAGTTGACCTTGGCCAGCACCTCCCTCATGCCTTCATAGTCCCCTTTGTTCAACTGCATCACTGACATTTCCGAGACAGGAGCGTGGGGGTCATTTTTCCACACAAGCCATAGGTGACTGGGCAATCTGAACCCAAGCACCAAGTTGTAAGCGGTCGAAGGTGGCATTCCTCGGGACAGCCCCCACAATCCCACGGCCACCCTCCGCGGGCTGCGGGTCAGGTGGAGCGGAGGTGTGGGACAATGTTCATCCCTCCACAGTGATGTGATGGACGCGGGGGTCTGGACCAATCGCTGACAAGTCCCGCCCCCCGGCAACGTCATGTCCGTTATTTGACTTTTCTGTTGAGCGGCATTCGGTTCGTTGGCTTGTAGGCGACGCCGCCTTTCGGGTAGGTGGCGTTTAGACAGAGCGGCCATTCAGTGAGTTTGCTTTTAGGCGACGCAGCTTTTCGGTTAGTTGGCTTTTAGGAATCCCACCCTTTCAGTTAGTTTGCATTTAGGCGTCCCATACTTTTGGTTTGTTGGCGTTTCGGCTTCGTACTCTTTCGGTTATTTGGCATTTCGGCCTCATTTCCATTCGGTTCTTTGGCTTTGAATTCTTTGCATCGGCTTCTCGTCCGTCGGCGCCACGTCCGCACACGAGCGGAGTCAGGGGATGTGAGGAGAAGGCAGGAACGGGGTACAGATTGGGGATGATCAGCCATGATCACATTGAATGGCGGTGCTGGCTCGAAGGGCTGAATGGCTTACTCCTGCACCTATTGTCTATTGCATCAATGGGAAGTGAGTGTGACTGAGGCAGCCATCTTGGTGCGAGGCATTTGCAGCAAGTGACTGACTGAGGGGAGGCTGCTGCCATCTTGTTGCAGGGCAATTAGTGGAAGTGACTGTGACTGAAGAGTATGGAAGCCATATTGGTGAGGGGCGTTTGTAGCAATGGCGACCATCTTGGTGAGGGGCATCAAGCACATTTTGTATATAGTGTGTTATATTGTATTATAGTGTGTTATATTGTGTTAAGGTGTGTTATAGTGTATTATATTGTATTTGGGTGTGTTAAAAATCATGTGTCATAGTGTATTATATATTATATTGTATTATGGTGAATTATGTATTATAGTGCATTATAACTTTATTCCTTGGAGCACATGAGGATGAGGAATGATCTTATAGAGTTGTACAAAATCATGACAGGAATAGATCGGGTAGACGCACAGAGTCTTTTGCCAGGGGAGGGGAATCGAGGACCAGAGGACATCCGTTTAAGGTGAAGGGGAAAGATTTAAAAGGAATCTGAGGTAGACAAAAAATCTGGAGAAATTCAGCGGGTGAGGCAGCATCAATGGAGCGAAGGAATAGGAGACGTTTCAGGTTGAGACCCTTACCGATGTTGGCGGAGTCCAGAACAAGGGGCCACAGTTTACGAATAAGGGATTGAGAACAGAGATGAGGAAACACTTTTTCACACAGAGAGTTGTGAGACTGTGGAATTCTCTGCCTCAGAGGGTGGTGGGGGCCAGTTCTCTGGATACTTTCAAGAGAGAGATTGATAGGGCTCGTAAAGATAGCGGAGTCAGGAGATATGGGGAGAAGGCAGGAACTGATTGTGGATGATCAGCCATGATCACATTGATCGAAGAGGCGAATGGCCTACTGCACCTATTGTCTATTCTTCAGACTGACCCTTCTTCAGTCTGAAGAAAGGTCTCGACCCGAAACGTCGCCTATTCCTTCGCTCCATAAATGTTGCCTCACCCACTGAGTTTCTCCAGGTTTTTTCTACCTTCGATTTTTCAGAATCTGCAGTTCTTTCTGAAACATAGGAATCTGAGGTGTAACTTTTCCACATAGAGTGTGGGTGTATGGAACGAGCTGCCAGAGGAGGTAGTTGAGGCAGGGACTATTGCAACGTTTAAAAGATACTTGGATAGGTACATGGATTGGACAGCCCCTCACCAATATGGCTTCCATACTCTTTTGCCAGAGGAGGTTTAGAGGGACATGGGCCAATGTGAGCAGTTTTGGGTCCCATATCTGAGGGAAGGATGTGCTTGGCATTGCAGAGGGTCCAGAGGAGGTTCACAAGAACGATCCCAGGAATGAGTGGGTTAATGTACGATGAGCATTTGTCTGCATTGGGCCTGGACTCGCTGGAGTTTAGAAGAATGAGGAGGGGGTGGGGGTCCTCATTAAAACTTTCCCGAATAGTGAAAGGCTTGGATAGAGTGGATGTGGAGAGGATGTTTCCACTAGTGGGAGAGTCTCGGTCCAGAAGGCATACTCAGAATTAAAGGGCGTTCCTTTAGAAAGGAGATGGAGAGGAATTTCTTTAGGCAGAGGGTGGTGAATCTGTGTGACTCTGTGACTCCCCTCCCCCAGCCCTGCCCCCCCCTCTCTTCCTTCATCGTTCCCCACAGGCTCGACCGTCCCATCCAGCATCACGGTCCCACCCGGCATCACCGTATGACCGGGTGGGGGTCACAAACGACACTGCAGGGCATCAGCAGGGAGTGAGTGTGACTGAGGCAGCCATCTTGGTGTGGGGCATTTGCATCAAGTGACTGACTGAGGGGAGGCTGCTGCCATCTTCGTGCAGGGCAATTAGTGGAAGTGACTGTGACTGAAGAGTACGGAAGCCATATTGGTGAGGGGCGTTTGTAGCGATCGTGACCATCTTGGTGAGGAGCATCAACCACATTTTGTATTATAGTGTGTTATATTGTATTTGGGTGTGTTAAAAATCATGTGTCATAGTGTATTATATTGTATTATGGTGCCTTATGTATTATAGTGCATTATAACTTTAAATCCTTGGAGCGCAGGAGGATGAGGGATGAACTTATAGAGGTGTACAAAATTATGACAGGAATAGATCATGTAAACGCACAGAGTCTTTTGCCAGAGTAGGGGAATCGAGGACCAGAGGACATCGGTTTCAGGTGAAGGGGAAAGATTTAATAGGAATCTGAGGTAGACAAAAAAGCTGCAGAAATTCAGCGGGTGATGATGCAGCTATGGAGTGAAGGAATAGGAGACTTTTCAGGTCGAGACCATTCCCGATGTTGGGGGAGTCCAGAACAAGGTGCCACAGTTTAAGAATAAGGGGTAATGCATTTAGAACAGAGATGAGGAAACTTTTTCACACGGAGAGTTTTGAGTCTGTGGAATTCTCTGCCTCAGAGGGCAGTGGAGGCCGGTTCTCTGGATACTTTCAAGAGAGTGCTTGATAGGGCTCTTAAAGATAGCGGAGTCAGGAGATATTGGGAGAAGGCAGGAACGGGGGTACTGATTGTGGATGATCAGCCATGATCACATTGAATGGCGGTGCTGGCTCGAAGAGGCGAATGGCCTACTGCATCTTTTGTCTATTCTTCAGACTGACCCTTCTTCAGTCTAAAGAAAGGTCTCGACCCTGAAACGTCGCCTATTCCTTTGCTCCATAGATGTTGCCTCACCCGCTGAGTTTCTCCAGGTTTTTTCTACCTTCGATTTTTCCAGAATCTGCAGTTCTTTCTGAAACATAGGAATCTGAGGTGTAACTTTTCCACACAGAGGGTGGGTGTATGGAACAAGCTGCCAGAGGAGGCAAGGGACTATTACAATGTTTAAAAGATACTTGGACAGGTACATGGATAGGACAGGTTTAGAGGGACATGGGCCATTGTGAGCAGTTTTGGGTCCCATATCTGAGGGAAGGATGTGCTTGGCACTGCAGAGGGTCCAGAGGAGGTTTACAAGAACGATCCCAAGAATGAGTGGGTTAATGTACGATGAGCATTTGTCTGCATTGGGCCTGGATTCGCTGGAGTTTAGAAGAATGAGGAGGAGGAGGGGAGGGTCCTCAATAAAACTTTCCCGAATAGTGAAAGACTTGGATAGAGTGGATGTGGAGGGGATGTTTCCACTAGTTGGAGAGTCTCGGACCAGAAGGCATACTCAGAATTAAAGGGCGTTCCTTTAGAAAGGAGATGGGGAGGAATTTCTTTAGGCAGAGGGTGGTGAATCTGTGTGACTCTCTGACTCCCCTCCCCAGCCCTGCCCCCCCTCTCTTCCTTCGTCGTTCCCCACGGGGCTCGACCGTCCCACCCAGCATCACGGTCCCACCCGT
>CM075995.1:8318893-8397792 GCA_038087875.1 Malacoraja senta
AGAGTGCGAGAATAGTAGATTTTGCTAAGACAGTATCTTTTGTTTAGTTTAGAGCTACAGCGTGGAAACAGGCCCTTCTGCCCACCGGGTCCGCGCCGACCAGCGATCCCCGCACATTAACACTATCCTACACTAGGGACAATTTTTACATTTAACGAGCCAATTAACCTACAAACCTGTACGTCTTTGGAGTGTGGGAGGAAACCGAAGATCTCGGAGAAAACCCACGCAGGTCATGGGGTGAAGGTACAAACTCCGTACAGACAGCACCCGTAGTCGGGATCAAACCTGGTCTCCGGCGCTGTATTCGCTGTAAGGCAGCAACTCTACCGCTGCGCCACTGTGACCGCCCTGCGGTGAAGTCTTCTGTTCGTAGTGCAATCGGTGCACTTTTGTACTTATCTATGATTTGTGTTTATTTCTAGTATGATTTAACTTGGACTGTATGCAAGACTGGATTTTACTGTACCTATGTAGGTGTGACAGTGAGGTATCATTCATTTGAATCGTTTGAGAGTGGCGGCATTTCCGGCACCATCAAATTCAAAATGATTAACAAATTGCAGTCGTAACCTGGCCATGAAGGCCCGTTGTCGTGGTGACGGCACTGGGTGGGAGTTGCAGGGGTCGGCCTGGCCAAGCCATGTTAATAGACAATAGGTGCAGGAGTAGGCCGTTCGGCCCTTCGAGCCAGCACCGCCATTCAATGTGATCATGGCTGATCATCCCCAATCAGTACCCCGTTCCTGCCTTCTCCCCATATCCCCTGACTCCGCTATTTTTAAGAGCCCTATCTAGCTCTCTCTTGAAAGTATCCAGAGAACCGGCCTCCACCGCCCTCTGAGGCAGAGAATTCCACAGACTCACCACTCTCTGTGTGAAAAAGTGTTTCCTCGTCTCCGTTCTAAATGGTTCACCCCTTATTCTTAAACTGTGTCCCCTGGTTCTGGACTCCCCCAACATCGGGAACATGTTTCCTGCCTCTAGCGTGTCCAAACCCTTATATGTTTCAATAAGATCCCCTCCCATCCATCTAAATTCCAGAGTACACAAGCCCAGCCGCTCCATTCTCTCAGCATATGACAGTCCCGCCATCCCGGGATTCGGGAATTAACCTGGTGAACCTTCGCTGCTGCGCTCTCCCTCAATAGCAAGAATGTCCATGTTGTCCATGTTCTCCACTGCTCCGTGCCGCCATTCAATCCCGGGTCTCATTTACACTGTGCATACTGTCAGGTCAAGGCATAGCCTTGCAACTGGTAACCATGTAGTCCAGTTCAACCTGTGGGACGTGCTCATCCTTCATGGGAAGTCTGCTTGGGCCGACCAGGCGGAAGAAATCTTTATGAGGGGGGGATCTTATAGAAACTTACAAAATTCTTAAGGGGTTGGACAGGCTAGATGCAAGAAGATTGTTCCCGATGTTGGGGAAGTCCAGAACAAGGGGTCACGGTTTAAGGAAGTCTTTTAGGACCCAGATGAGAAAAAAAAATTCACACAGAGAGTGGTGAATCTGTGGAACTCTCTGCCACAGAAGGTAGTTGAGGCCAGTTCATTGGCTATATTTAAGAGGGAGTTAGATGTGGCTAAAGGGATCAGGGGGTATGGAGAGAAGGCAGGTACAGGCTACTGAGTTGGATGATCAGCCATGATCATATTGAATGGCGGTGCAGGCTCGAAGGGCCGAATGGCCTACTCCTCCACCTATTGTCTATGTTTCTATGCTAGTGGAGGACTAGTGAGCCATGTCAGAACTCGCCAGAATCGAGACTACACAAGCCGCCATCGTGGTTACCGACGGGCCCCCACCAACATCAAGCTATCTCCAGAATGAGCACCAAGGAGACGGGGAGGAATTTCTTTAGTCAGAGGGTGGTGAATGTGTGGAACCCATTGCCACAGACGGCTGTGGAGGCCAAGTCAATGGGTATTTTTCAAGCGTAGATTGCTAAGTTCTTGATCAGTAACGGTCTCAGGGTTTATGGGGAGAAGGCAGGAGAATGGGGTTGAGAGGGAAAGATAGATCAGCCATGGTTGAATGGTGGAGTAGACTCGATGGGTGGAAAGGCCGAATTCTTGTGAGCATCTGACACTATCTGAACGTTCTTTTCCTCCAGGTTTTTGAAGTATACTCACTTGAAGCAGGCGTTCAGGTCAGAGGAGGTGAGTTTCAGCTCAATTACATGCTGGTGCAGCAGACCAAACCTCGTAACAAGAATATTCTTTCTCGCCAAACACTCCACTGCATTCGTTCAGTAACTAGGATTCACCATTGGTTTATGGAATCATCGAGAGTCATAGAGTGATACAGTGTGGAAACAGGCCCTTCGGCCCAACTTGCCCACACCGGCCAACAATGTCCCATCCACACTAGTCCCACTTGTCTGCGCTTGATCCATATCCCTCCAAACCTGTCCTATCCATGAACCTGTCTGACTGTTTCGTAAACGATGGGATAGTCCCAGCCTCAACTACTTCCTCTGGCAGCTCGTTCCGTACACCCACCACCCGACGACAGATGGCGCAATGGGCTAAGTGTTCGGCTGGCAACCGGAAGGTAGCCGGTTCGAATCCCGCTTGGAGTGCATACTGTCGTTGTGTCCTTGGGCAAGACACTTCACCCACCTTTGCCTGCGTGTGAATGTGTGTGAATGTGTGTGAGTGATTGGTGGTGGTCGGAGGGGCCGTAGGCGCAGATTAGCAGCCACGCTTCCGTCAGTCTGCCCCAGGGCAGCTGTGGCTACAGAAGTAGCTCACCACCACCGAGTGTGACTGAGGAGTGAATGAATAATGCGATGTAAAGCGCCTTGAGTATTAGAAAGGCGCTATATAAATCCCATCCATTATTATCATTATTATTTGTGTGAAAATATTACCCCTCAGATTCCTATTAAATCTATTCCCCTTCACCTTGAACCTATGTCCTCTGGTCCTCGATTCCCCTACTCTGGGCGAGAGACTCTGTGCAGTCTGAAGAAGGGTTTCGGCCCGAAACGTTGCCTATTTCCTTCGCTCCATAGATGCTGCTGCACCCGCTGAGTTTCTCCAGCACTTTTGTCTACCTTCGATTTTCCAGCATCTGCAGTTCCTTCTTAAGCATCTACCCGATCTATTCCACTCATGATTTTGTACACCTCTATAAGATCTCCCCTCATCCTCCTGCGCTCCATGGAATAGAGTCCCAGCCTGCTCAACCTCTCCCTGTAGCTCACACCCTCTAGTCCTGGCAACATCCTCGTAAATCTTCTCTGAACCCTTTTCAAGCTTGACAATATCATTCCTATAACATGGTGCCCAGAACTGAACACAATATTCTAAATGCGGCCTCAGGATACGGGCACGTGTAGCAGAATATGGTGAAAAGCTTTTGTGTTTGTTTGCGTGCTATCCGGTCAAATCGTACTCTTCATGAGAACAATCAAGCCTTACACAAGTACAATACGCCGGGGCAACAACACCCGGTGTGAACGGCCAGGAACATCGGGCCTCCGTAGAGGCAACTGTGGAGGCCTCAATAGGCCTGACTTTGGGTGAACTGGGGTTGGGGACTGGACATTGTGCCTTCCCCCGCAGTGGTAATCATTGTGGGGGGATGATTTGTGTGTGTAAATGATATTTTAATTTGTGTCCAAGATGGCTGCCGGAAGGGAGAGTGGACGCTGGCGTGCTTTAGCAGCCGCTGCTCTCACTTCCATATTGTGTTTTTGATTTTTGTTTTTGGATTGAATTCTCTCTTTAATTTGTGTACTCGTGATGTCTTTACTATTTATTTCATTCCGCTTACATGTTTCTACTATTTGTTAAACTTTGTAAGGTGTCCTTGAGACTTTTGAAAGGCGCCCATAAATAAAATGTATTATTATTATTATTATTATTAATAGATGAGGGTTTGACAGCACTGGGCCTGTATTCGCTGGAGTTTAGAAGAATGAGGGGGGACCTCATTAAAACATACAGAATAGTGAAAGGCTTGGATAGAGTGGATGTGGAGAGGATGTTTCCACTAGTGGGAGAGTCTAGGACCAGAGGCCACAGCCTCAGAATTAAAGGATGTTCTTTTAGGATGGGGACGAGAAATATCTTTACTCAGAGGCTGGTGAATCTGTGGCATTCTTTGCCACAGAAGGCTTTGGAGGTCAGGTCAGTGGATATTTTTTAAGGCACAGACAGATAGACTTGATTAGTACGGGTGTCAGAGGTTATGGGGAGAAGGCAGGAGAATGGGGTTAGGAGGGAGAGATAGATCGAATAGTGGATTAGACTTGATGGGCCGAATGGCCTAATTCTACTCCTTATGAGAGGGGAAAGATTTCTTCGGCACTGGAGAGGCAACTTGTTCTCACAGAGGGCAGTGGGTGCATGGAACGAGCTGCCAGAGGAGGTAGTTGAGTCAGGTGCTGTAATATTTAAAAGTCATTTGAATGGGTACATGATCTTTTCAATCAGTCAAGTCCAAAGCATAATCCAAATGTTAAGCTTAGTTGCCGGGATGATGGTGGAAAAGGCCAGTTTTCAACTTTTCCAGTTTTCAACTTTCAGCTTCCAACTTTTTTAATTTCTATTTTTCTGCAGCCAAAAGGGCACGATCTAGTACAACGGAGTGTCCTGGGACACATTCTTCCCGAAGCCATGGTCTGTTACTTGGAAAACTATGAACCGGAAAGGTTTTCGGAGATCTTCCTGGGTGAATTTGATACGCCAGAAGCAATTTGGAGCAATGAAATGAGGTACGGGCCTAACGTTCCTCTGACCGCTGTCAGCCCGTCTACTCTTTCTACACAATCATGTTATCACACTCCACTTTCTGCTGGATGTCATGGTCATCAACCTGCGGTATAGGCTCGATTACTACGGGTGTCGGATTATGGGGAGAATGGGATTCGGAGGGAGGGATAGATCAGCCATGAATGAATGGCGGAGTATTAGAGATACAGCACCGATGGGCCGAATGGCCTAATTCTGCTCCTATTGTATTGTGTCCAGTTTTGGTCTCCTAATTTGAGGAAGGACGTCCTTGCGATGGAGGCAGTGCGGCCGAAGGTTCACGAGATTGATCCCTGGGATGGCGGGACTGTCATATGAGGAAAGATTGAAAAGACTAGGCTTATACTCACTGGAGTTTAGAAGGATGAGGGGGGGTGGGATCTTATAGAAACATATAAAATTATAAAAGGACTGGACAGGCTAGATGCAGGAAAAATGTTCCCAATGTTGGGCGAGTCCAGAACCAGGGGGCACAGTCTTAGAATAAAGGGGGAGGTCATTTAAGACTGAGGTGAGAAAAAATGTTTTCACCCAGAGAGTTGTGAATTGTGGAATTCCCTGCCCTGGAGGGCAGTGGAGGCAAAGTCACTGGATGGATTTAAGAGAGAGTTAGAAAGAGCTCTAGGGGCTAGTGGAATCAAGGGATATGGGGAGAAGGCAGGCACGGGTTATTGATTGGGGACGATCAGCCATGATCACAATGAATGGCGGTGCTGGCTCGAAGGGCCGAATGGCCTCCTCCTGCACCTATTTTCTATGTTTCTATCACATGACCTTATGACTTGTTTAACACCTTACTGAAATGGGTGCATGCTGTTCAGTTTATTGTCTCGTGTAACGAGGTTGAGTGAAAAGGACTGTCGGGGTCCTTTGCTGCAGTCAAGGGGGGGAGGTATAAGGACGGGTGTTGCATCCCCTGTGGGGAGGGGGTGGTTTGGGTGGGAAGGGACGAGTTAACCAGGGAGTTGCGGAGAGAGCGGTCTCTGCGGAATGGGATGGGGGGGGGGAAGATGTGACTCTAATTCAGGTGCAGAATGAGAGATTGTGTATTGGTGTGGGAGTCCAAAGTTCAGTTTAGTTTATCGTACCTCTTGCCTGATGGGAGAGGGGAGAAGAGGTAGCGGCCGGGGTGCGACTGGTCCTTGATTATGCTGCTGGCCTTGCCGAGGCAGCGTGGGGTGTAGATGTGGTCAACAGAAGGGAGGATGGTTTGTGTGACGGTCTGGGCTGCGTCCATAATTTTCCGCGATTTAGACAATAGACAATAGACAATGGGTGCAGGAGTAGGCCATTCAGCCCTTCGAGCCAGCACCGCCATTCAATGTGATCATGGCTGATCATCCCCAATCAGTACCCCGTTCCTGCCTTCTCCCCATATCCCTTGACTCCGCTATTTTTAAGAGCCCTATCTAGCTCACTCTTGAAAGCATCCAGAGAACCGGCCTCCACCGCCCTCTGAGGCAGAGAATTCCACAGACTCACCACTCTCTGTGAGAAAAAGTGTTTCCTCGTCTCCGTTCTAAATGGCTTACTCCTTATTCTTAAACTGTGGCCCCTGGTTCTGGACTCCCCCAACATCAGGAACATGTTTCCTGCCTCTAGCGTGTCCAAAACCCTCAACAATCTTATCTGTTTCACAAGTTCACAAGTTGCAGGAGTAGAATTAGGCCATTCGGCCCAGTTCAGTTCAGTTCAGTCCCATCGAGTCTACTCCGCCATTCAATCATGGCTGATCTCTGCCTCCTCATCCCATTCTCGTGCCTTCTCCCCATAACCCTCGACGCACGTTCTAATCAAGAACTTGTCTCGAGGGATCTGGGGAGAAGGCGGGAAAATGGGATTAGGAGGCGGAGATCAGGCAATTTATAGCTGGTCTTGGATGGAGCCGTTCCCAAACCAGGCTGTGATACATCCCGATAAAATGCTTTCTACGGCGCATCTGCGTAAGTTATAGAAGAACACTATTGACTCCATTACATTTCCAGGTAATTTTAAACCAGCATAGTTTGTATGAGTGTCTTGGTATGAGCTGCCAAATAAAGTTCTATTTAAGCTTTGTCGTAATAAAGCTGAATAATATCATGGCATCCAATCCAGTCTGTTGTGTAGAACCTTATTTGGATGAAAGTAAGCATGCAGGTACAGCAGGCAGTGAAGAAAGTGAACGGCATGTTGGCCTTTATAACAAGAGGAATTGAATATAGGAGCAAAGAGGTCCTTCTGCAGTTGTACAGGGCCCTAGTGAGTCCACACCTGGAGTATTGTGTGCAGTTTTGGTCCCCTAATTTGAGGAAGGACATTCTTGCTATTGAGGGAGTGCAGCGTAGGTTTACAAGGTTAATTCCCGGGATGGCGGGACTGTCATATGCTGAGAGAATGTAGCGGCTGGGCTTGTACACTCTGGAGTTTAGAAGGATGAGAGGGTATCTTATTGAAACGTATAAGATTATTAAGGGTTTGGACACGCTAGAGGCAGGAAACATGTTCCCGATGTTGGGGGAGTCCAGAACCAGGGGCCACAGTTTAAGAATAAGGGGTAAGGCATTTAGAACGAGGAAACACTTTTATCACACAGAGATTGGTGAGTCTGTGGAATTCTCTGCCTCAGAGGGTGGTGGAGGCCGGTTCTCTGGATACTTTCAAGAGGGAGCTAGATAGGGCTCTTAAAAATAGCGGAGTCAGGGGATATGGGAAGAAGGCAGGAACGGGATACTGATTGGGGATGATCAGCCATGATCACATTGAATGGCAGGGCTGGCTCGAAGGGCCGAATGGCCTACTCCTGCCCCTATTGTCTATTGATTAATTAAAGCTAAAAGCCACTGAGCATGCATTCACTATCTTTAAGGAAATTAGCCACCACTTACCACTCAAATATGTTTGTGAATCCATTATTACATGCGGCTGTCTAAAAGTACTGGTAGAAACAATGAACTGCAGATGCTGGTTTACAAAAAAGGACAAAATGCTGGAGTAACTCAGTGGGTCAGGCAGCATCTCCGGAGAACATGGATCGGTGACGTTTCACAAAACTGATAACAAAGAAAAAAATATTGGAAGATTGTAATTTCTGTGATCTAATCGAATTGATTTTCCGTTCTCTATAATAGGCGATTAACCATTGAGAAGATTGCTGCTCATTTAGCAGACTTTACCCCGCGCTTACAAAGCAACACAAGAGCCTTGTATCAGTACTGCCCGATCCCCGCCATCAGCTACCCTCAACTGGAAAATGAGCTGTTCTGTAACATCTACTACCTTAAGCATCTCTGTGATACCGTCCGATTCCCCGACTGGCCCATCAAAGATCCAGTAAGTCTTTTTTTTTTCCCCCCTCAATTTGAGGAAGGACATTCTTGCTATTGAGGGAGTGCAGCGTAGGTTTACAAGGTTAATTCCCGGGATGGCGGGACTGTCATATGCTGAGAGAATGGAGCAGCTGGGCTTGTACACTCTGGAGTTTAGAAGGATGAGAGGGGTCTCATTGAAACATATAAGATTGTTAAGGGGTTTGGAAACGCTAGAGGCAGGAAACATGTTCCCGATGTTGGGGGAGTCCAGAAGCAGGGGCCACACAGTTTAAGAATAAGGAGTAAGCCATTTAGAACGGAGACGAGGAAACACTTTTTCTCACAGAGAGTGGTGAGTCTGTGGAATTCTCTGCCTCAGAGGGTGGTGGAGGCAGGTTCTCTGGATGTTTTCAAGAGAGAGCTAGATAGGGCTCTTAAAAATAGCGGAGTCAGGGGATATGGGGAGAAGGCAGGAACGGGGTCCTGATTGGGGATGATCAGCCATGATCACATTGAATGGCGGGGCTGGCTCGAAGGGCCGAATGGCCTACTCCTGCACCTATTGTCTATTGTCAATTCATTGAATCATGGCGTGATACAGCATGGAAAAGGCCCTTCAGCCCAACATGCCCACACCAGCCAACATATCCCGGCTACACTTGTCCCTCCTGCCTGCGTTTGGTCCATATCCCTCCAAACTTGTCCTATCCATGTACCTGTCTAACTGTTTCTTAAACGTTGGGATAGTCCCTGCCTCAACTACCTCCACCGGCAGCTTGTTCCATACACCCACCACCCTTTGTGTGAAAGAGTTACCCCTCAGATTCCTATTAAATCTTTACCCCTTCACCTTAAGATCTCTGTCCTTTGGTGTAAGAAAGAACTGCAGATGCTGGTTGAAAGCAAAGGTAGACACAAAGTGCTGGAGTGACTCAGCGGGTGAGGCAGCATCTCTGGAGAGAAGGAATGGGCGACGTTCGGGTCGAGACCCTTCTTCAGTCTGTACTTGTAAGTGTCGTCCGGAGATGCAACCTCTCCAGAGATGCTACCTCGCCCACTGAGTTACTCCAGCGTTTTGTGTCAACCTATGTCCTCTGGCCTGCGATTTATCTACTCTGGGCAAGAGACTCTGTGCATCTACCCGATCGATTCCTCTCAGGATTTCGTACACCTCTATAAGAGGTAGGAAAAGGTTCGGAACAAATCAGGGCCGGCACCGATAGCCCAGGAAAGGTGGAGCCCACAATGGTGCATTGTTGGCGGTGGAAGAGGATACGAACATTGAGGGCGACAATCAAGGGCAGCTACAGTGGGGGATGGGCAGAGAGAGATGGGTTACCAGGGTTACTCGAAGTTAGAGAAGTCAATGTTCATACCGCTGGGGTGTAAGAGACCCAAGCGAAATATGAGGAGCTGTTCCTCCAATTTGCGTTTGGCCTCACTCTGACAATGGAGGAGGCCCAGGACAGAAAGGTCAGTGCGGGAATGGGAGGGGAAGTTAACGTGTTTGGCAAACCGGGTGATCGGGTAGGCCAAGGCAGACTAAACTTAGCTGTTCGACGACACGATCGCCAAGCCTGCGCTTGGTGTCGCCGATACATAGGAGTCCACACCTGGAACAGCGGATACAGTAGATGAGGTTGGAGGAGCTGCAAGTGGAATTCTGCCGCACCTCAAAGGATTGTCGTGGTCCTTGGGCGGAGTCGAGTGGAGGTATAGGGACAGGTGTTGCATCTCCTGCGGTTGCAGGGGAAGGTACCTGGGTAGAGGGAGGGTGGTGTGGGCGGGAAGGGATGTTGACCAGGAAGTTGCAGAGGAAACGGTCTCTGCGGAAAGCGGTGCAGATGGGAAGATTCTGAGGCGCTGGTCAGGCCGCATTTGAAGTATTGTGACCAGTTTTGGGCCCCATATCTGAGGAGGGATGTGCTGGCTCTGGAGAGGGGCCCAGAGGAGGTTGACGAGAATGATCCCAGGAATGAGTCGGTTAACATGTGATGAGCGTTTGACAGCACTGGGCCTGTACTCGCTGGAGTTTGCTCAGAGTGCCTTGAGGAGTGTTGGAAGAGCTCAGTGGGATAGGCAGCATCTGAAGTCCCGACCCAAAGACCTTTACATGAATTTTATGCTACCATTTTATTTTTTAGTTTAATTTAAAGATACATCGTGGAAACAGGCCCTTCGGCCGGCCGAGTCCACGCAGACCAGTGATCAGTTGAGTTTATTGTCACGTGTACCGAGGTACAGTGAAAAGCTTTTGTTGCGTGCTAGCCAGTCAGCGGGAAGACAATACGTGATTACAATCGAGCCGTTTACAGTGTGTGGATACATGATAAGGGAATAACGTTCAGTGCAAGGTAAAGTCAGCAAAGTCCGATCAAGGATAGACTAAGGGTCACCAATGAGGTAGATAGTTCAGCACCGCTCTCTGGTTGTGGTAGGATGATTCAGTTGCCTGATAACAGCTGGGAAGAAACTGTCTCTGAATTTGGATCCCCGCACACTAACACTATCCTACACACACGAGGGACAATGTACAATTTTACCCAAGCCAATTTACCTGCAAACCTGCACGTCTTTGGAGTGTGGGAGGAAACCCGGAGAGAACCCATGCGGGTCACGGGGAGAACGTGCAAACTCCACACAGACAGCGCCCGGTCGGGATGGAGCGCGGGTCGCTGGCGCTGTGAGGCAGCAACTCTACCGTACCTAATGTTGACGTTTGAGCTTGCCGCATCCTGTTCTAGGTGAGGTTGCTGAAAGACACGCTGGATGCTTGGAAGAAAGAAGTGGAAAAGAAGCCGCCTTCAATGTCGATCGAAGAGGCGTACGATGTGCTGAACCTCCCGAAGGGCCAAGGAATGTGAGTAGCTTATGCAAGCTTTAAGCTGAAGGATAAGGCTAGGCCATTTAGGACTGAGGTGAGGAAAAAGAAATTCACCCAGAGAGTTGTGAATCTGTGGAATTCTCTGCCACAGAAGGCAGCGGAGGCCAATTCTCTGGATGCTTTCAAGAGAGAGTTAGATTTAGCTCTTAGGGCTGAGGGAATCAAGGGATATGGGGGAAAAAGCCGGAACGGGGTACTGATTTTAGATGATCAGCCATGATCATATTGAATGGCGGTGCTGGCTTGAAGGGCTGAATGGCCTACTCCTGCATCTATGTTTCTATGTTCAAGGGATCAAGGGATATGCAGAGCTGCCAAGAAGTACGGATTTCCCGTATTTTGTACCAAAATGCGTTAAGAATACGGATGTACGGATTTGCTTTGTAAAATACGGATTTTTTATAAAATCAGCCCGACTTCCTGTTTCATCTTGCTACTTAAAAAATGCAAGGATATAAAAAGTCATACTGTAACTCTAAAAATCACAGCAGATTAAATCTATTAGTATTTAAAATGTCAAGGTCTGGATGATTATTTTGTAAGCTTTGATCTGCCTGTCCCGCTACAGGTTTAAACAGCGCTGTCAGTTTAACGCGTGGGGATTTAAACAAACAGCGCTATGGGTTCTAATTATGGCGCTGCCAGCTGCAGCGCTGTTGCCTTTACACGTAGCGCTATGGCCACAGCGCTATGGGTCATAGACTGTTCGGGGAGGGAGAAGGAGGGAGGGAGAGAGGGAGGGAGGGAGGGAGAAAAAAAGAAAGGAGAGAGGGAGGAAGAGAGGGAGGGAAAGGGGGAGGGAGAGAGAACGAGGGAGGGAGAGGGAGGCTTCCAAAATGGCTTCGACATCATCATCTGGTGCTAAAAGCAGGAAGCAGCTGTTCAAACAGATGGCAATGAATGCACTGTCAAGTAAGGTGCGTAGAAGACAATTGGCAGCAAAGTTATGCAATCTTGTACACTTACATGGGTATGACCACACTTTAAAAAAAAATTCAGCAAAATGGTATCGCGTATAAATACTGATTTCCTCAGCAAAATACTGATTTTCAGGTACTAGAATACAGAAATACTCTGACAAAACTTGGCGGCTCTGGATATGGGGAGAAGGCAGGAACGGGGTACTGATTGGGGATGATCAGCCATGATCACATTGAATGCCGGTGCTGGCTCGAAGGGCCCAATGGCCTACTCCTGCACCTATTGTCTATGTTTATTGGATCAGGAGAAAATAACCCTGAGCTCGAATAGTGAAAGGCCTGGATGTTTAGAGATACGGCACAGAAACAGGCCCATCGAGTCCGCGCCGACCAGCAATCACTCCGTATACTAGCCCTATCCAACACACACACAAGGGACAATTAACCTACAATCCCGCATGTCTTTGGAGTGTTGCATGTCTTTGGAGTGTCTTTGAAAATTCAGCGCCGGAGACCCGGGTTCGATCCCGACTATGGGTGCTGTCTGTACGGAGTTTGTACCTTCTCCCCGTGACCTGCGTGGGTTTCTCTCTGAGGTCTTCCTCCCAAACCGTGCTGTCTGTACGGAGTTTGTACCTTCTCCCCGTGACATGTGTGGGTTTCTCTCTGAGGTTTTCCTTCCAAACCGTGCTGTCTGTACGGAGTTTGTACCTTCTCCCCGTGACCTGCGTGGGTTTCTCTCTGAGGTCTTCCCTCCCACACCCCAAAGACGTACAGGTTTGTTGGTTAATTGGTTGGGTAAACGTAAAAAATTGTCCCAGTGGGTGTAGGATGGTGTTAATGTGCGGGGATCGCTGGTCGGCGCGGCCACGGTGGGCCGAAGGGCCTGTTTCCGCGCTGTATCTCTAAACTAAACGAAACTAGCTGAAGCTGGGTGGTGACAAAGTTCACGTCAAAGTGTCGTTAAATTGACTCCAAAACAAAGTCGATGATCTTTTTGCTGAGAAATGTTTGTCGCGTGTGATCTGATGTGCCATGAATTTTCTTGACAGGCAGGATGAGAGCAAGATAAGGAAAGCTTACTTCCGCCTTGCGCAGAAGTACCACCCCGACAAGAACCCCGAAGGAAGGGTAGGTTCTGTGTGGGAGCAAAACGGCGGTGAATTGTTCAAGTCCCCTCGTGCACCATGTCTCGGAAGAACATTTAACCTGTTCAATCTGAGTTACTCAGGTCGTGGACAATAGTGGGTTTAAAAAAAAAACTTGGCAGAGAACAGGTTGAGCTCGAGAGACACAAGACACCGCAGAATGCCGGAATCTGGAGTAAAACGCAGAGTGCTGGAGTAAAACCTAGCGGGTCAGGCGGCATCTGCGGAGAGAATGGACAAGCGGCGTTCTGGGCCCGCAACCTTCCTGAGGCTTCTTGTGACAACCAGCGGGGATAAAGCTGGAAGGGGGAGGTGGGGGGGTGCGATAAGGCATGGAAAGTGATGAGTGGGAAGGAACTGCTGGTGCTGGTTTACACCGGAGACGGACACAAAATGCTGGAGTAACTCTGCGGGGGCAGGAGAGAAGGAACGGGTGACCTTTCGGGTCGGGACCCTTCTTCAGACCAGATCTGAATGCACGAAACGTCACCCATTGCTTCCCTCCAGAGATGCTGCCTGTCCCGCTGAGTTACTCCAGTATTTTGTGTCCATCTTGGAGAGTGATGGGTGGATACATGCGGGGGGGTGGGGGGGAGGGGGGGGGGGAGACAAAAGGTTATCTGATAAGGAGAGAGGAGGAATGAAATAGAAAGCCAGTGGGAGGTATGTAGGTGCAAGGGGACAGCGGGGAAGGCTTTGTCAAACCGCAGTCGGGCTTTGTGTTTTTATTATGTTTTAAAAGCAAAGTAAAAATCGGAAGTTGAGCATTGAACAGATGAATGTTTGATGAGCTTTTGACGGCACTGAGCCTGTACTCGTTGGAGTTTAGAAGGATGAGGGGAACACCTCATTGTAACTGATCAAACAGTGAAAGGCTCAGGTGGAGTGGATGTGGAGAGGATGTTTCCACTAGTGGGAGAGTCTAGGACCAGAGGGCACAGCCTCAGAATCAAAGGACGTTCCTTTAGGAAGGAGAAGAGGAGGAATTTCTTTAGTCGGAGGGTGGTGAATCTGTGGGATTCTCTGCCACAGGAGACTGGAGTTCAAGTCAGTGGGTGCCAAGATTGTTAAGGGCTTGGACACGCTAGAGGCAGGAAACATGTTCCCGATGTTGGGGGAGTCCAGAACCAGGGGCCACAGTTTAAGAATAAGGAGTACACCATTTAGAACGGAGACGAGGAAACACTTTTTCTCACAGAGAGTGGTGAGTCTGTGGAATTCTCTGCCTCAGAGGGCGGTGGAGGCCGGTTCTCTGGATGCTTTCAAGAGAGAGCTAGATGGGGCTCTTAAAAATAGCGGAGTCAGGAGATATGGGGAGAAGGCAGGAACGGGGTACTGATTGGGGATGATCAGACATGATCACATTGAATGGTGGTGCTGGCTCGAAGAGCCAAATGGCCAACTCCTGCACCTATTGTCTATTGTTATGAGGAGAACGCAGGAGAATGGGGTTAGGAGGGAGAGATAGATCAGCCGTGATTGAATGGTGGAGTAGACTTGATGGGCCGAATGGCCCAATTCTGATCCTATCACTTATGAACCTACTTGTTGAGGACAAAGTCTAGATTTGTTCATCTTCATCCTGTACATGCGTAATTGGCAATCTTGTAATCTTGTTTCTTCTGCGCTGATCATTTGAAGGACATCTTTGAAAAGGTGAATAAAGCTTATGAATACTTGTGCACAAAGTCGGCCAAGGCGGTGGACGGACCTGATCCCGAGAACATCATCCTAATCTTGAAAGCACAGACCATCCTCTTCAACAGATACAAAACGGGTGAGGTGACATCGATCTGAAATGTTGACGGACTTTTCCGAAATATACGAAAATATGAGGATACCTCTCTATTTCTTGGTTATAAACTTATATTTAATAGACAATAGACAATAGGTGCAGGAGTAGGCCATTCAGCCCTTCGAGCCAGCACTGCCATTCAATGTGATCATGGCTGATCATCCCCAATCAGTACCCCGTTCCTGCCTTCTCCCCATATCCCCTGACTCTGCTATTTTTAAGAGCTCTATCTAGCTCTCTCTTGAAAGCATCCAGAGAACCTGCCTCCACTGAGGCAGAGAATTCCACAGACTCACCACTCTCTGTGAGAAAAAGTGTTTCCTCGTCTCCGTTCAAAATGGCTTACTCCTTATTCTTAAACTGTGGCCCCTGGTTCTGGACTCCCCCAACATCGGGAACATGTTTCCTGCCTCTAGCGTAAATGGTATTAAGTGCTCCCATCCATCACACAAACCAAACTCTCTTCTATTAAGTAGGAAGGAACTGCAGATGCTAGTTGAAACCGAAGATAGACACAAAATTCTTGAGTAACATAGAAACATACAAAATAGTTGCAGGAGGAGGCCATTTTGGCCCTTCGAGCCAGCACCGCCATTCATTGTGATCATGGCTGATCGTCCACAATCAGTAACCCGTGCCTGCCTTCTCCCCATATCCCTTGATTCCGCTAGCCCCTAGAGCTCTATCTAGCTCTCTTTTAAATTCATCCAGTGATTTGGCCTCAACTGCCTTCTGTGGCAGAGAATTCCACAAATTCACAACTCTCATCTCAGTCTTAAATAGTCTTAAATGGCCTCCCCTTTATTCTAAGACAGTGACCCCTGGTTCTGGACTCGCCCAACATTGGGAACATTTTTCCTTCATCTAGCTTGTCCAGTCCGTTTATAATTTTATACGTTTCTATAAGATACCCCCTCATCCTTCTAAACTCCAGTGAATACAAGCCCAGTCTTTCCAATCTTTCCTCATATGACAGTACCGCCATCCCGGGAATTAACCTGGTGAACCTACGCTGCACTGCCTCAATAGCAAGGATGTCCTTTGTATGTTTTCCCCGTGACCTGCATGGGTTTTCTCCGAGATCTTCGGTTTCCTCCCATGTTTCATAGACGATTTATTGGCTTGGTAAATGTAAAATTGTCCCCAGTGGGTGTTAATGTGCGGGGATCGCTGGTCGGCGCGGACCTGGTGGGCTGAAGGGCCTGTTTCCGCGCAGTATCTCGAAACTACACGTACCAACTCCGTACAGACAAGCACCCGCAGTAAGGATGGAACCCGGGTCTCTGGCGCTGTGAAGCATGAGGGGGTTTGGAAGGATGAGGGGGGATCTTATAGAAACATATAAAATTATAAAAGGACTGGACAAGCTAGATGCAGGAAAAATGTTCCCAATGTTGGGCGAGTCCAGAACCAGGGGCCACACAGTCTTAGAATAAAGGGAGGCCATTTAAGACTGAGGTGAGAAAACACTTTTTCACCCAGAGAGTTGTGAATTTGTGGAATTCCCTGACACGGCAGTGGAGGCCAAAATCACTGGATGGATTTAAGAGAGAGTTAAATAGAGCTCTAGGGGCTAGTGGAGTCAAGTGATATGGGGAGAAGGCAGGCATGGGTTATTGATTGGGGACGATCAGCCATGATCACAGTGAATGGCGGTGCTTGCTCAAAGGGCCGAATGGCCTCCTCCTGCACCTATTTTCTATGTTTCTATGAAGCAGCGACTGTGTATCTGTGCCGCCCCAAGCTGTGGGTTGGATGTGGTGGCAATCTTTTCCAGTTTTTAATTGCTCTAATTATTATGGTGCGATTTTCCTCACAGACCTGGAGCCCTATAAATATGCAGGATACCCAATGTTGATCAAGACCATCACCATGGAGACTTCAGACGATAAGATGTTCTCCAAGGTGTCCTTGCTGCCCGCTTCCACCGAGTTGGCCTTCCACACTGTCAACTGCTCAGCACTCAACGCCGAGGAACTGCGCAGAGAGAACGGGATAGAGGTAACTTATGCATGGTAGAGCCAATGGTATGAAGCCAGTCCGTCCGTCAGTAAGTTCCACAGATCGCAACCATCTACCACACAGGTACATGGATAGCACAGGTTTGGAGGGATATGGACCAAGTGCAGGCAGGTGGGAGTAGTGTAGATGGGACATGTTGGCCGGTGTGGGCCAAAGTTGGGCCGAAGGGCCTGTTTCCACGCTGTATTACTCCATGACCCTATCCCTCTTTGAATCACACAGTCTCTAGCCAACAACGTCACCTATCCATGTTCTCCACAGATGCTGCCTGTCCCGCTGAGTTACTCCAGCACTCTGTGAAACGTCACCTATCCATGTTCCCCACAGATGCTGCCTGACCCGCTGAGTTACTCCAGCACTCTGTGAAACGTCACCTATCCATGTTCTCCACAGATGCTGCCTGACCCGCTGAGTTACTCCAGCACTCTGTGAAACGTCACCTATCCATGTTCTCCACAGATGCTGCCTGACCCGCTGAGTTACTCCAGCATTGTATGTGCCTCTCTTTGGTATAAAGACGGGAATTTAAAAGATTATAAGACAAGATTTTATAGGAATCGGAGGCGTAACCCTATCACACAGAGGGTGGTGGGTGTATGGAACAAACTGCCGGAGGAGGTAGTTGAGGCAGGAACTATCGCAATCTTTAAGAAACAATTGGACAGGCACATGGAAAGGACAGGTTTAGAGGGATTTGGACCAAAGGCAGGCAGGTGGGACTAGTGTGGATGGGACATAGAAACATAGAAAATAGGTGCAGGAGGAGGCCATTCGGCCCTTCGAGCCAGCGCTGCCATTCATTGTGATCATGGCTGATCGTCCCCTATCAATAACCCGTGCCTGCCTTCTCCCCATATCCCTTGACTCCACTAGCCCTAGAGCTCTATCTAACTCTCTCTTAAATCCATCCAGTGACTTGGCCTCCACTGCCCTCTGTGGCTGGGAATTCCACAAATTCACAACTCTCTGGGTGAAAAAGGTTTTTCTCACCTCAGTCTTAAATGACCTCCCCTTTATTCTAAGACTGTGACCCCTGGTTCTGGACTCGCCCAACATTGGGAACATGTTTCCTGCATCTAGCTTGTCCAGTCCTTTTATAATTTTATATGTCTCTATAAGATTTCCCTCTCATCCTTCTAAACTCCAGTGAATACAAGCCCAGTATTTTCAATCTTTCCTCATATGACAGTCCCGCCATCCCAGGGATCAATCTCGTGACATGTGGGCGAGTTCGGCCGAAGGTACTGTTTCCACGCTGCGTCACTCTGAAAAGGTTTGCGAGGAATATGGGCCAAATGCGTGCAAATGGGACTATGGTAGATGGTACATGTTGGTTAACATGGACGAGTTGGGCTGGAGAGGATTTCACATAATACTAAAACAAGAATGAGGTGGTGAGGCTCTAGAAGGCGCTGGTCAGGCCACGCTTGGAGTATTGTGAGCAAGTCAAGTCAAGAGAGTGTATTGTCATGTGTCCCAGATAGGACAATGAAATCCATGCCCCAATTTGGGCCCCGTATCTGAGCAAGGATGCGCTGGCTCTGGAGAGGGAAAACCTACAGTGGGTTAACATATGTTTAAGAAGGAACTGCAGATGCTGGAACAATCGAAGGTGGACAAAAACGCTGGAGAAACTCAGCGGGTGCGGCAGCATCTATGGAGCGAAGGAAATAGGCGACGTTTCGGGTCGAGACCCTTGAAGGGTCTCGACCTGAAACCTCGCCTATTTCCTTCGCATTGGACAGGCACATGTCATCCAGCATTTCCTCCAGCACCGTGGGTTAACATATGATGAGCGCGTGTCGGCACTGGGCCTGTACTCGCTGCAGTTTAGAAGGATGAGGGGGGGGACCTCCTTGAAACTTACCGAATAGTGAAAGGCCTGGATAGAGCGGATGTGGAGAGGATGTTTCCACTAGTGGGAGAGTGTTGGACCAGAGGTCACAGCCTGATGTTCCTTTAAGAAGGAAATAAGGAGACATTTCTTTAATCAGAGGGTGGTGAATCTGTGCAATTCAATGGATATTTTTAAAGGCAGAGATAGATAGATTCTTGTATAGTTCGGATGTCAAGTCAAGTCAAGTGAATTTTATTTCTATAGCACATTTAAAAACAACTCTCGTTGACCAAAGTGCTTTACATCAGTGCAGGTACTAACATGCTACATACATTGGTACATAGATCTAACAATACATACATAAATACATACATACAGCGCTCCCTCAGAGGGCCTCAAGAAAGGCTTGAGAGTAGAAATAAGTTTTAAGTCTAGACTTAAAAGAGTTGATGGAGGGGCAGTTCTGATGGGAAGAGGGATGCTGTTCCACAGTCTAGGAGCTGCAACCGCAAAAGCGCGGTCGCCCCTGAGCTTATGCCTAGACCGCGGGATGTTCAGTAACCCCAAGTCGGCCGATCTGAGGGACCTGGAGGTGGTGTGGTGGGTAAGCAGATTTTTTATGTAGATGGGGTCAAGCCCGTTAAGGGCTTTGTAAACAAAAGTCAGGGGCTGTGCAGGAGAATGGGGGTTGAGAGGGAAAACTAGATCAGCCATGATTGAATGGCAGAGTAGACTTGATGGGGGCAAATGGCCAAATTCTGCTCCTGTCCTCCTCCTAAGATTGTTAAGGGCTTGGACAAGCTAGAGGCAGGAAACATGTTCCTGATGTTGGGGGGAGTCCAGAACCAGGGGCCACAGTTTAAGAATAAGGAGTAAGCCATTTAGAACGGAGACGAGGAAACACTTTTTCTTACAGAGAGTGGTGAGTCTGTGGAATTCTCTCCCTCAGACGGCGGTGGAGGCAGGTTCTCTGGATGCTTTCAAGAGAGAGCTAGATAGGGCTCTTAAAAATAGTGGAGTCAGGGGATATGGGAAGAAGGCAGGAACGGGGTACTGATTGGGGATGATCAGCCATGATCACATTGAATGGCGGTGCTGGCTCGAAGGGGCCGAATGGCCTACTCCTGCACCTATTGTCTATTGTCACTGATGAAGGGGCGGATTCCATGCTGTACGACTGTGTGTGAATTCTCTAAATGGCGGATTATTTTGCAGGTGCTGCAGGATGGCTTTGCTCGCTGTGTGGCGGTGTTGACAAACTCCAGCAAGAAGGACGACATGGCAGTGCAGGTACAGTCAGCCTGTTCCTGGCGGGGTTTACCGCTCCGTCCCGGGTCGATGCCGTGTAGGGTCGCCGACTTTCTCACACTCCCAAATAAGGGACAAAAGCTCAAAATACGGGACAAATTCCCCGACGGCAATTCGTCGAGCGACTCGGCCGTGGCTGGGTGAATGATGAGTTGGCCCCGGGTGCTGGACTACACACAAAGCCCAGCCGGCGGGGCCAGCTGAGGAGTTTTGGCCCGAGCGTCGCGCGCAAAGTCCGGCGCCCGTCCAACTCACGAACCGATGATCGGCCGTGAGAAGGAGGGGTGGTGGTGGTGGTGTCGGCGGTAAGCGAAGGTCCGAAGGTCGGACAGCTGGCCGGGCTGCCGACCGACCGACGGGGCCACGGGCGAGGCGCTGCTGCTGCACTCCATGGGCTGCACTACGTCAGGGACGGGTGATACATAGATACATAGATACATAGAAAATAGGTGCAGGAGTAGGCCATTCGGCCCTTCGAGCCTGCACCGCCATTCAATATGATCATGGCTGATCATCCAACTCAGTATCCCGTACCTGCCTTCTCTCCATATCCCCTGATCCCCTTTAGCCACAAGGGCCACATCTAACTCCCTCTTAAATATAGCCAATGAACTGGCCTCAACTACCCTCTGTGGCAGAGAGTTCCAGAGATTCACCACTCTCTGTGTGAAAAAGTTTTTCCTCATCTCGGTCTTAAAGGATTTCCCCCTTATCCTTAAGCTGTGACCCCTTGTCCTGGACTTCCCCAACATCGGGAACAATCTTCCTGCATCTAGCCTGTCCAACCCCATAAGAATTTTGTACGTTTCTATAAGATCCCCTCTCAATCTCCTAAATTCTAGCGAGGCGGGTGAGGCGGGGCCGGACGCGGCGTTCCGACCCGACACGAGTAGTTGCAGTCAAATACGGGACAAGGGCGGTCCTGTACGGGACGAACCAAGTTAGCCCAATATATGGGATGTCCCAGCTAATACGGGACAGTTGGCGACACTAACGTGGCACCTCTCCGTTCTAGGTCTGCGGCCACATCTGCCAGTGTTACAGCGTCGCGGCACAGTTTGAGGAGTGCCGGGAAAAGATCACGGAGATGCCCACCATCATCAGAGACCTCTGTAGACTGCTCTACTACGGCAAGGTAGGGCATCTCATTTGTTATACTGATTGTATTGGCAAGGGTGATGGGTTGTATATATGACTAAGAGATACTGTATAGTACCTGGACGTTACAGACTTCATGTTCTTGTACCATCTTCCTCATCATCATTGAAAACATCGCCGGGCACGGTGCCTTACGATGCTATGTACAGTGGTCGCAACTTCTACTGAAGTGTGGATGGCCGTTGGCTCGCTAGGAGCTCATCCGCCCTTTGACATGTCTTGTTTCTGGTCCTGCTGGGGGTCCATAGCCCCCTCCTCACCTGGCAAACCAGGTGGGGGAGACGGTTTAGTCCCCGACTTTCCGACCAATAGACAATAGGTGCAGGAGTAGGCCATTCGGCCCTACGAGCCAGCACCGCCATTTAATGTGATCATGGCTGATCATCCCCAATCAGTACCCCGTTCCTGCCTTCTCCCCATATCCCCTGACTCCGCTATCTTTAAGAGCCCTATCTAGCTCTCTCTTGAAAGTATCCAGAGAACCGGCCTCCACCGCCCTCTGAGGCAGAGAATTCCACAGACTCACCACTCTCTGTGAGAAAAAGTGTTTCCTCGTCTCCGTTCTAAATGGCTTACTCCTTATTCTTAAACTGTGGCCCCTGGTTCTGGACTCCCCCAACATCGGGAACATGTTTCCTGCCTCTAGCGTGTCCAAACCCTTAACAATCTTATATGTTTCAATGAGATACCCTCTCATCCTTCTAAACTCCAGAGTGTACAAGCCCATTCTCTCAGCATATGACAGTCCCGCCATCCCGGGACTTAACCTTGTAAACCTACGCTGCACTCCCTCAATACCAAGAATGTCCTTCCTCAAATTAGGGGACCAAAACTGCGCCCAATACTCCAGGTGTGGTCTCACTAGGGCCCTGGCAGGAGTGAAGTGAGAGCGTGGCCAGGGTGGTGTGGGTCTCTGATGATGCCGGCTGTCTTTTTGAGGCCTCCTATAGATCCCTTCGATGGTGGGGAGGTGATGGACCGGGCACTTTTTGTAATCTCCTTTGTTCCTGGGCGTTCGAGTTGCTGGACTAGGCCCATGCTGCCTGACCATTTGAGTTACTCCAGCATTTTGTGGGGTTTTTTCTCCTCCCCTCTATCGTACCCGAATCCACCTACAGTTAGCAGATGTCAGAGGGAATTCTGTACTTTACCCGCACCCCATACCTGACTTTGCTCAGATAGGCAAAGTCTATGCAAAATCAAACAGCTCATAGACCAGTGGCGGGTCTATCGAACATGTCGGCTTATTAATAGGCTGAATAGTCTGAAGAAGTGTTTTGGCCCGAAACGTTGCCTATTTCCTTCGCTCCATAGATGCTGCTGCACCTGCTGAGTTTCTCCAGCATTTTTGTCTCCCATTGATTTTCCAGCATCTGCAGTTCCTTCTTGAACGGCTTATTAATAGGCCTCGGCAATGTAGGCACTAAATGCTGGAGTCACTCAGCGGGTGGGGCAGCACCTCTGGAGAGAAGGAATGGGCGACGTTGCGGGGTCGAGACCCTTCTTCAGACTGAGCTCGAAGCTAGATTTTGTTCTGTGGCAGGTTGACACAAAATGCTGGAGTAACTCAGCGGGTGGGGCAGCACCTCTGGAGAGAAGGAATGGGCGACGTTTCGGGGGAACAGTGTGTAAGACCAAACTGCTTTAACAAGCCAAAGTAACTACACAATGTCCATACCCTCATGACACAGCGGTTACTTGTAGAGTTGAAATATTAACCATTATTGATCAATGTCTCTGTCACCTTTCATCCCCACAGTTATCTTTGATCTTACTGTTTCCTGCAGTTTAGAAATCTCCCTCCCAAATATATCTAACATGCAGATACCATAAAAGTCAAGATTCTACTCGCTAGATGAGGTCCCCTCGTTAAAGAGGTCCTTCGTTAACCTTCTGGAGACTTGCCTGCTAAACACAGTGACAAAGGGGCAGCTGTAATCTCAAGATTGCAATAGATAAGACCCTAGCTGGAACTGCGAAGGATCATCCCTCCCCACGATAGATAAGGAAGCCTGCTTCTCAGCGGAATGGTTCAGCTACGCTATTCTAACTCCATTCTGGGCCATTTATCCCATCATGCTTCCCCAGTAAGTGAGCGCCAGGGTTAACCATATTATAAACCTCCTCAGGGTGTGAGCTACGGGGAGAACTTTAGCAGGCTGTGTCTCTGTTCCATGGGGCGCAGAAGGATGAGGGGTGATCTTATAGAGGTGTACAAAATCATGAGAGGAATAGATCGGGCAGACGCACAGAGTCTCTTGCCCAGAGCAGGGGAATCGGGGGCCAGAGGACATATGTTCAAGGTGAAGGGGAAATGATTGAATAGGAATCCAAGGGGTAACCTTTTTCACACCAAGGGTGGTGGGTGTATGGAACAAGCTGCCAGAGGAGGTAGTTGAGACTGGGACTATCCCATTGTTTAAGAAACAGTTAGACAGGTACATGGATAGGACAGGTTTGGAGGGATATGGGCCAAGCGCAGGCAGGCAGGTGGGACTAGTGTAGCTGGGACATGTTGGCCGGTGTGGGCAAGTATGGCCCTGTTTCCACACTGTATATCTCTGTGACTCTACCTTCCTGATCATTCTCAAAATTCCCGCCATCAATAGAGTTCAATGATGCTGCGTTATTGTCATACGTACCGAGTGAGGAAATGCTTTATCTTTGCCTACAACCCAGTAAGATCATACAGCAGGCCTCAGCTAGGCCGTACACAGAGTCCCCACGTTTCTGCCGCCGCCGGCAAGGTTTCGCTTAGGGATACGCAGCGCGGTAACAGGCCCTTCGGCCCACCGAGTCCGCACCGACCAGCGATCCCCGCACATTAACGCTAGCCAACACTAGGGACAAGTTTTACATTGGTACTGTAAGTAGCCAAAGAATACAATCTGAAGTTCAAGATCATCTTTAATCAGCATTCGTATTATAGCGGTACAGCCATTTAACCTCAAAACCCACAACCCGCAAGTCTTTGTAGTGTGGGAGAGGAAACGGAGATCTCGGAGAAAACCACGCAGGTCACGGGGAGAAGGTACAAAGTCCATACAGACAGCTCCCGTAGTCGGGATCGAACCCGGGTCTCTGGCGCCGTGAAGCTGCAAGGCATGCCACCGTGCCGCCCTTACAAATGGTTAATCGGACAGTCGCATGTTGTGGGGGCGGAGAACCGGGCCTACCGCGCACGTGTCTCCACGCGGCCCCTCCCCGAAGGTGCCCCCTGCGTTCTGGCCAGCCTCCCCCCCCCTGCCGGGTTGCCATCGACAGACCCCTCCCTCTCAACAGGGTCCAGCCCCTCCTCGCTCTCGTCGTCACCGCCGCCCGTGCTGATATTATCGAGACATTACCACGCACAGCGATGCTGGTTGTCGAGTGTGTGGGCATCTTGTCCGGCAACATCACAATCTGGTTTGGCAACTGCTCTGCCCAGGACTCTGCAGAGAGTAGTGCGTTTGGCCGAACGCACCACGGGAACTACACTCACCCCCCTGTAGGACCTATACACCAGGAGGTGCAGATAGAATAGAATAGAATAGAAACTTTATTTGCCACACGACCAGGGTTGGTGGTAATTGGGTTCGGTACATGATGGTACACTGCTTTAGCACATTAACACTAACAACAATAATAAAGCACATCACAAATCACAAATCTCACCAACAATACATAGTGCAAAAGAACAGACAAAAACCATAGACAAGACACTGTATACATCAAAGTCAAAAAGTTATTGGAGGGAATTAAGTGTTCTTATTGCTGAGGGGAAGAAACTGTTTTTAAAACGGGTGGATTTTGTAGCAAGTGACCTAAGGCGCCTCCCTGAAGGGAGAGACTGGAAAAAGGTGGTTTGCTGGATGGGAGGGGTCCGAGATGATCTTTGTTGCCCGTTTTGAGGTACGTTGGAGGTAAATGGAATGGATTGAGGGGAGGGGAGAGTTGATGATCCTAGAGGCCTTGGAGACAATGCGCTGTATTCTGTGTAGTGAGTGACTGTCAGTGTTTCCGTACCAGACTGTGATTGAGGAGGTGATGATGCTTTCAATGATGGATCCAGAGCCAGCAACATTATGGGGGACCCCTACCCCCCCAGCAACGGACTGTTCCAGCTGCTACGGTCAGGCAAGCCCCTCCGCTGTCACGCTGTGAAAACAGAGAGGATGAGACGGAGTTTCTTCCCACAGGCCATCAGGATTGTAAACTCTTATCTCACCAGGGACTCATTTACTGTTGTGTTGTGTCTTTTTTATGTTTCTAATATCTAAATACTGATTCTGTTCTATTTTGTTGAAGAAGGAACTGCAGATGCTGGAAAATCGAAGGTAGACAAAAGTGCTGGAGAAACTCAGCGGGTGCAGCAGCATCTATGGAGCGAAGGAGCGAAGGAAATAGGATCTATGGAGCGAAGGAAATAGGCTACATTTCGGGCTTAAACCCTTCTTCAGGGTATTCGGTGGGGTGGGGGGGTGGGGAGAAGAAAGGAAAAATGAAAAGGAGGAGCCTGAGGGCTAAGGGAGAGCTGAGAAGGGGAGGAGACAGCAAGGGCATTGGAGAATTCAATGTTTATGCTGCTAGGGTGCAGACTGCCCAAGCAGAATATGAGGTGCTGCTCCTCCAGTTTCAGGTGGTGCTCACTCTGGCCATGGAGGAGGCCCAGGACAGAAAGGTCGGATACGGAATCGGCCCGAAACGTTGCCTATTTCCTTCACTCCCTAGATGCTGCTGCACCCGCTTAGTTTCTCCAGCACTTTTGTCTACCTTCTGTTCTATTCTGATCTGTAGTTTTTGCACAATCCCGCGGGCATTGCCACTTTCATTTCACTGCACGTCTTGTATGTGTGTGTGTGTGACAAATAAACTTGACTTGACTTGATTCTCCGTGCTCATCTCTTACAGACGTTACCGCGGACAGCCATGCTGGCGGTCGAGTGCGTGGGCTCCTTCGCGGTGGATTACTGGTTACAGACCCACTTGTTCCAAGCTGGTATCTTGTGGCATCTCCTCGTCTACCTCTTCAACTACGACTACACGCTGGAGGAAAGTGGCATTCAAAAGTCTGAAGAAACCAATCAGCAGGTAATTAGGAGTCTAGACCCGAAACGTCACCCATTCCCTCTCTCCACAGATGCTGCCTGACCCGCTGAGTTACTCCAGCACTCTGTGAAACGTCACCTATCCATGTTCTCCACAGATGCTGCCTGACCCGCTGAGTTACTCCAGCACTCTGTGAAACGTCACCTATCCATGTTCTCCACAGATGCTGCCTGACCCGCTGAGTTACTCCAGCACTCTGTGAAACGTCACCTATCCATGTTCTCCACAGATGCTGCCTGACCCGCTGAGTTACTCCAGCACTGTTTTATTTATACTTCAACTTGTACTTATAGCTTATACTTTTCCCGATGTTGGGGGTGTCCAGAGGCCACAGTTTAAGAACCAGGGGCCACAGTTTAAGAATAAGGGGTAAGCCATTTAGAACGGAGATGAGGAAACACTTTTTCACACAATGGGTTGTGAATCTGTGGAATTCTCTGCCTCAGAGGGCGGTGGAGGCCGGTTCTCTGGAAGCTTTCAAGAGAGAGTGAGATAGAGCTCTTAAAGATAGCGGAGTCAGGCGATATGGGGAGAACGAGGGTACTGATTGTGGATGATCAGCCATGATCACATTGAATGGCGGTGCTGGCTCGAAGGGCCGAATGGTCTACTCCTGCATCCATTGTCTAAATATATTGCAAACAATCTTGTGGTGAACCTTGTTCCGTTTCTTTCACCAGGAAGTGTCGAACAGTCTGGCAAAATTCTGTGTGTCTGCGCTGAGTCGACTGGGCGGGTATTTGTCGGAGGACAAGGCGACGCCTGAAAATCCCACCATCAGGAAGTGCCTGGCAGCGTTGCTCTCGCCCTATGTCTCCAGAAGGCTTTCCAAAGACGGCCCAGCGGAGGTGACGTTCCATTGGTTTTTCTTTGCAGCCAGTGTAGTCAATAGCCAGATTTATTTGTCACATACACAATGAAGGGGCAGTGAAACGAATTTGCCAGCAGCGGTACAATCAAAAAGAACACACAATACACAATACACAATAAGAATTTAACACAAACATCCATCACAGCATTCTTCACAGTGGAAGGCATCAAGGTTCAGTCAGTCCTACTCCATTTTCCCCCGTGGTCGGGGCCGTGAAACCTCCGCAGTTGCCGCTGCGGGCGGCCCGACGTACAGGCAAGGTAAGTCCCGAATCGATGCTTCCCTACCGGAGACCGCGGCTCGAAGATGACGTAGGCCGCAGGCCGGCGGTCGGAACTCTTCTCCAGGGATTCCCAGCGAGGGATGTTGCCTGGGTTTCAGCACCTAAGTTACAGAGAAAGGTTGAACAAGATAGGTCTTTATTCTTTGGAGCGCAGAAGGTTAAGGGGGGACTTGATAGCGGTCTTTAAAATTATGAGCGGGTTAGACAGAGTTGACGTGGATAAGCTTTTTCCATTGAGAGTAGGGAAGATTCAAACAAGAGGACATGATTTGAGAATTAAGGGACAAAAGTTTAGGGGTAACATGAGGGGGAACTTCTTTACTCAGAGAGTGGTAGCTGTGTGGAATGAGCTTCCAGTGGAAGTGGTGGAGGCAGGTTCGATTTTATCATTAAAAAATAAATTGGATAGGTATATGGACGGGAAAGGAATGGAGGGTTATGGTCTGAGTGCAGGTAGATGGGACTAGGTGAGAGTAAGTGTTCGGCACGGACTAGAAGGGCCGAGATGGCCTGTTTCCGTGCTGTAATTGTTATATGGTTATACGGTAATCCCGCTCAGGATGGTAAGTAGGTAAGTCCCCGCCGCGCCGGCGGCTAGAAGCACCGCAGACCGCGGCTTCAAGCTGTTGTTCAGCGTAATTTTATAAATCTGCCTGAAGTTATCGAGTGCCCTTTGTCCCAGCGTCCGCTGCCGTCGCCAACTCCCTCCGCTTCCCCGGTCATCGTGCTGGCGAGCAGTGGGCTGCACTCTCTGGGCCGGCCGGTCCCAGCTCCGTGGCTGTTGGCGGCCCACCAGTACTGTTCTACAGTTTCAGTCTCAGTTTAGTTTATCGTCACGTGTACCGAGGTACAGTGAAAGGCTTTTGTCGCGTGCTATCCGGCCAGCGGGAAGACAACACATGATTACAATCGAGCCGTTCACAGTGTACAGATACATGATAAGGGAATAACGTCTAGTGCAAGGTAAAGCCAGCAAAGTCCGATCAAGGGTAGTCTAAGGTAGACAAAAATGCTGGAGAAACTCAGCGGGTGAGGCAGCATCTATGGAGCGAAGGAATTGGTGACGTCACCTAGATGACCTCCATAGATGCTGCCTCACCCGCTGAGTTTCTCCAGCTTTTTTGTCTACCTTTGATTTTTCCAGCTTCTGCAGTTTTCCAGCATCTGCAGTTTTCCAGCATCTGCAGTTTTTCTAGCATGTGCAGTTCCTTTTTAAACAAGGATAGTCCGAGGGTCACCAATGAGGAAGATAGTAGTTCAGCACTGCTCTCTCGTTATGGTAGGGTGGTTCAGTTGCCTGATAACAGCCGGGAAGGAACTGCCCCTGAATCTGGAGGCGTGCGTTTGTTTTCACACTTCTGTATACTAATATAAACTCTCTTCCACGAATGTGTTTCGTTCTTAACCAGATCCTCAAAATGCTGAACAGCAACACGGAAAACCCGTACTTAATCTGGAGCAACGGCACTCGCGCTGAGCTGCTGGAGTTCCTGCAGGAACAGCAGGAGAGCATGATCAAGCGGGTAAGCTGCACGTTCAAAACTGTCCTGGCCTCCGTGGTGCAGGGAACGGTTCTTACACAGGCGCAGCGGGTAGAGCTGCTGCCTCGCAGCGCCAGAGACCCGGGTTCAATAGAAACATAGAAAATAGGTGCAGGAGGAGGCCATTCGGCCCTTCGAGCCAGCACCGCCATTCATTGTGATCATGGCTGATCGTCCCCTATCAATAACCCGTGCTGCCTTCTCCCCATATCCCTTGACTCCACTAGCCCCTAGAGCTCTATCTAACTCTCTCTTAAATCCATCCAGTGATTTGGCCTCCACTGCCCTCTGTGGCAGGGAATTCCACAAATTCACAACTCTCTGGGTGAGAAAGTTTTTTCTCACCTCAGTCTTAAATGGCCTCCCCTTTACTCTAAGACTGTGGCCCCTGGTTCTGGACTCGCCCAACATTGGGAACATTTTTCCTGCATCTAGCTTGTCCAGTCCTTGTATAATTTTATATGTTTCTATAAGATCTCCCCCTCATCCTTCTAAACTCCAGTGAACTCCATCCCGACTACGGGTGCTGTCTGTGCGGAGTTTGCACGTTCTCCCCCGTGACCCAGTGTGTGTCGGGTAGTGTTGATGTGCGGGGATCGCTGGTCGGTACGCATTCGGTGGGCCGAACGGCCTGTTTCCGTGCTGTACAGTGCATTCCTCTCTGTAGACTCAGCTTACAGAGAGGAGGTACAACAACTCATCAACTGGTGTGACATCAATAACCTTCAACTCAATGTCAATAAAACAAAATAAATAACTGTGGACTTCAGGAAGAAACAGACAGCACACACCCCACTCACCATAAATGGCAGTGCAGTGGAGTCTGAAAAGCACCAAGTTCCTGGGAGTGCACATCACAGATGATCAGACATGGTCCACCAACACCATCTCCCTAGTCAAGAAAGCACAGCAACGCCTCCACTTCCTTCGACGGATGAGGAGAGCCGACCTCCCCCCTTCTGCCCTCACAACTTTTTACAGGGGTGCCATTGAGAGCATTCTTACCAGCAGTCTCTCAGTCTGGTATGGCAGTTGCTCTGCTGCTGACCAGAAGGCCCTACAGAGAGTGGTGAGGACAGCGGATAAGATCACTAGATCACCCCAACCAGCAATCCAGGACTTATACCCATCTCGCTGTCGCAAGAGAGCAACCAATATCATCAAAAGACACGACCCACTCAGCACACAAACTGTTCACCCTCCTACCATCCGGCAAGCGCCACCGCAGCATGCGGAGCAAAACCACCAGATTCAAAAACAGCTTTTTCCCTCAGGCCATCAGACTACTCAACACACTCAAGAAAATTCCATGAACATTACACAAACAAACACCAACTGACTGTCAAATTAACTTTAACCCTAAGGCCGGAGTATGCTATTTGCACTTTTCTATATTGCACCTTTTATTAATGAATATTTTATATAATGTATATGTCCATTGTCTATTTTTATTGGTATATTGTCTGTCTGTGTTATAAATATTACGTGCACATTGGAGTATGGGGAAACGCAATTTCAATCCTCTGTGTAACTACTTGTTGCATTATTTGAATTGACAATAAAGTTACTATTACTATTACTATTACTACTATTACTATTCAGAAAGTATTCAGACCGCGCTAACTCCAGTGTGCTTGGCTTCCTCCAGGGGGACTGCGATAAGGATTACGGTGCGGAGTTTGTTTTCAGCGAACACGCCAAGGAGCTGATTGTCGGTGAGATCTTTGTCCGGGTCTACAATGAACAGCCAGCATTCCCCTTGGAGGTAAGATCCCACCCACCACCACCGCCACACCTCTGCCCAAGAAATGAATTTGGCTTTCTTGGTTGAATTTACAAAATCATGGCATGAAATAATGAAGTTTCAAGCAAGAGAATGGGGTTAGGACGGAGAGATCGATCAACCATTATTGAATGGCGGAGTAGACTTTGATGGGCCGAATGGCCTAATTCTACTCCTAGCACTTATAATCTTATGACCTGATGATGGAAAAATGTAGGTGAAAATATTTCCAATTTTTCTTTCAAATTTTATGATAAATATGTGTCAAATGCTTTCTTCAAAGGTTCAATGTTGCTTTTATTAGACAATAGACAATAGGTGCAGGAGTAGGCCATTCAGCCCTTCGAGTCAGCACCGCCATTCAATGTGATCATGGCTGATCATCCACAATCAGTACCCTGTTCCTGCCTTCTCCCCATATCTACTGACTCCGCTATCGTTAAGAGCCCTATCTAGCTCTTTCTTGAAAGTTTCCAGAGAACCGGCCTCCACCGCCCTCTGAGACAGAGAATTCCACAGACTCACCACTCTCTGTGTGAAAAAGTGTTTCCTCGTCTCCGTTCTAAATGGGCTTACCCCTTATTCTTACATTGTAGCCCCTGGTTCTGGCCTCCCCCAACATCGGGAACATGTTTCCTGCCTCTAGCGTGTCTAAACCCTGAATAATCTTATATGTTTCAATAAGATCCCCTCTCATCCTTCTAAACTCCAGCGTATACAAGCCTAGCCGCTCCATTCTATTAACATATGACAGTCCCGCCATCCCGTGAATTAACCTGCTGAATCTACGCTGCACTCCCTCAACAGCCAAAATGTCCTTCCTCAAATCTGGAGACCAAAACTGCACACAATACTCCAGGTGTGGTCTCACCAGGGCCCTGTACAACTGCAGAAGGACCTCTTTGCTCCTATATTCAACTCCTCTTGTTATGAAGACCAACATGCCATTCGCTTTCGTCACTGCCTGCTGTACCTGCATGCTTGCTTACTTACATGCTTACATTCCGTGACTGATGAACAAGGACACCCAGATCCCGTTGTACTTCCCCTTTTCCCAACTTGACACCATTTAGGTAAGAATCTGCCTTCCTGTTTTTGCCACCAAAGTGGATAACCTCACATGTATCCCATTAACTGCATCTGCCATGCATCTGCCCACTCCCCCAACCTGTCCAAGGCACCTTGCATTCTCATAGCATCCTCTTCACAGTTCACACTGCCACCCAGCTTTGTTTCATCTGCAAATTTGCGAATGTCACTGGTAATCCCTTCATCCAAATCATTAATATATATTGTAAATAGCTGCGGTCCCAGCAACGAGCCTTGCGGCACCCCACTATTCACTGCCTGCCTATCTGAAAGGGGCCCGTTAATCCCTACTCTTTGTTTCCTGTCTGCCAACCAATTTTCTATCCATGTCAGCACTCTACCCCCAATACCATGTGCTCTAATTTTGCCAACTAATCTCCTATGTGGGACCTTATCAAATGTTGCCACACCTGCGAAGTACAAACGACCAGTGACTTTATTTCATTACAAATAATCGAGTAGAGTGTTTCCATACCCAGGACATCCCCAAATAGTAAATTGTGCAGAAATAGTCCACAGTTTATAATCTAATACTATACGATAGAGTGGCTTGGATAGAGTGGATGTGGAGAGGATGTTTCCACTAGTGGGAGAGTCTGGGACCAGAGGGCACAGACTCAGGATTAAAGGACGTTCCTTTAGGAAGGAGATGAGGAGGAATTTCTTTAGTCAGAGGGTGGTGAATCTGTGGAATTCATTGCCAAACAAGGTTGTGGAGGCCAAGTGAATTAAGTATTTCTAAGGCAGAATTAGATACATTCAGTCTGAAGAAGGGTTTCGGGCCGAAATGTTGCCTATTTCCTTCGCTCCATAGATGCTGCTGCACCCGCTGAGTTTCTCCAGCATTTTTGTGTACCTTAGATACATTCTTGGTTAGTACGGGTGTCAGGGCTAATGGGGAGAAGGCAGTAGAATGAGGTTAGGATGGGGAGATAGATCAGCCATGATTGAATGCGGACTTATAGAAACATAGAAACATAGAAAATAGGTGCAGGAGGAGGCCATTCGGCCCTTCATGCCAGCACCGCCATTCATTGTGAAAATGGATGATCGTCCCCTATCAATAACCCGTCCCTGCCTTCTCCCAATATCCCTTGACTCCACTAGCCCCTAGAGCTCTATCTAACTCTCTCTTAAATCCATCCAGTGACTTGGCCTCCACTGCCCTCTGTGGCAGGGAATTCCATAAATTGATGGGCCGAAAGGCCTTGTTCTGCTCCTATCGCTTATGAACATGAATGATCCCGTGTGCAAGAGGCGCCATGTATTGGCTCCATTTCCGGAGTCCAGTCCACACACTGGTGGGTGTGAGCGGTGCACGATCCAGGCGAGCCCCAGGCTGCTGCAGGGCCTCCAGCCGTCACCTTCCTTGGACGTGTGGATCCACCAGAGAACCCACGTCCCTCTCCTCTCCTCTCCTTGCCCATCCACCTTTGTGCCCCGGGGGGGGGGGGGAGAGCCTCCTGCAGCCGACCTTGAGGCCACGGTGGGCCAGACCCTGGTTCCCTCTCCTCTCCCACCGGCCTCGCTCCTCGCCCAGCATCCTCGCTGGCTGCATCCTCCCGGCCTCTGGTCTTCGGTGGAAGAGCGGGTCCTGCTCGGCGGCGCCCCCTACTGACCGCTGTCCTCCCGGACTCATTGCGTCCTGCCTCTGGCTTCCTCACACACACACACGCACACACACACACACACACGCACGCACACACGCATGCGCGCACACGCACATGCACAGACACACACAGACACACAGTCAACCTGAGGAGCACCTTCAGCAACAGACTGGTTCCACCAAGATGCAGCACAGAACGCCACAGGAGATGCTTCTTCCCTGTGGCTATCAAACTGTGCAACTCCTCCCCCTTCTGTCGTGGGGTAGACTATCTCCGCCCCCCCCCCCCTTAATCTTTGCACACCCCCAATCCTAGGCTTTCCACTCGTCACTTTCATTTCATGTTTCTCATGTCTTGTGGTGCTTTTATGACTGTCGACAGACCAAGTTCCCTCCTGGGATAAATAAAGTTTTATGGTGTGGCATAGGTTAATCAGCTTCTGTAAATTGTCCGAGTGTGTCGGTACTTTGCTAATCACGGATGTGATTATGCAGGGCAATGCTCTACTGGGCTGTTTGTAAGGAATTTCACTCTGCGTTTGCACTTCACACATGTAACAATAAATAAACACTCTGCCTCAGAGGGCGGTGGAGGCCGGTTCTCTGGATGCTTTCAAGAGAGAGCTAGATAGGGCTCTTAAACATGGCGGAGTCAGGGGATATGGGGAGAAGGCAGGAACGGGGTACTGATTGGGGATGATCAGCCATGATCACATTGAATGGCGGTGCTGGCTCGAAGGGCCAAATGGCCTACTCCTGCACCTATTGTCTATTGTCACTCATTAGGTCATAAGTGATAAGAGCAGAATTAGGCCATTCGGCCCATCAAGTCTACTCCACCATTCAATCACGGCTGATCTATCTCTCCCTCCTAACCCCATTCTCCTGCCTTCTCCCCATAACCTCTGACACCCGTATCATTGAACCATTAAAAGTTATAAAGTAAGGTTTGGCGTTTACCTTAACTAAGGTTCTTCGTAAACTAGTAACTTTACCATCTCAGATTAGTTTATTGTCACGACACGGTGAAAAGCTTTATGTTGCGTGATATCCAGTCAGCGGAAAGACAACACATGATTTACATTCGAGCCATTTACAGCGTGTAGATACATGATAAGAGAAAAACATTTAGCGCAAAGTCCGATCAAAGAGAGTCCGAGGGTCACCAATGAGGTAGATATTAGTTCCGGACCGCTCTCTGGTTGTGGTAGGATGGTTCAGTTGCCTGATAACAGCCGGGAAGAAACTGTCTCTGAATCTGGAGGTGTGTGTTTTCACACTTCTGTACCTTTTGCCTGGTTGGAGAGGGGACTGTGATGACAATGAGTAGAATTTGACCCCGAAGATAGACACAAAATGCAGCTGGAGAGAAGGAATGGGTGACGCTTCAGGTCGAGACTATTGAATTAATGAGTTTATTTGCCAAGTATGGACACATACAAGGAATTTGCCGCGGTGCTCCGCTCGCAAGTAACGACGCGACACACAGTAATAGCCCTGTCCCACGGTACGAGTTCATTCCAAGAGCTCTCCCGAGTTTAAAAAAAATCAAACTTGTGGTAAGCACGGAGAATGAACGTAGCGGGTACGTCGGAGCTCGGGGACGTCTCTTAGCGGCTCGTAACGCTAACGGCAGGTACTCGGGAAGACTCGCTAACGGCAGATAAGCTCGGGAAGACTCGTGAAGATTTTTCATCATGTTGAAAAATGTCCACGAGAGCCCCGAGTACCGACGAGTGGCCATTACCGTAAATCTCCGAGTTCGAATCAGGGCAAACTCGGGAGAGCTCTTGGAATGAACTCGTACCGTGGGACAGGGGTTTAAACCATTAAGAATAAAACATAAAACATTAGTCAAGTCAAGTCAACTTCATTTGTCACATACACATACAAGACGTGCAGTGAAATCAAAGTGGCAACGCCTGCGGATTGTGCAAAAAGCTACAGAACAAAATAGAACAGAAGGTAGACAAAAGTGCTGGAGAAACTCAGCGGGTGCGGCAGCATCTAGGGAGTGAAGGAATTAGGCATCGTTGAAATGTTGTTAAAGAAGGAACTGCAGATGCTGGAAAATCGAAGGTACACAAAAATGCTGGAGAAACTCAGCGGGTGCAGCAGCATCTATGGAGCGAAGGAAATAGGTAACGTTTCGGCCCGAAACGTTACCTATTTCCTTCGCTCCATAGATGCTGCTGCACCCGCTGAGTTTCTCCAGCATTTTTGTGTACCTAGGCATCGTTGAAACGTTGCCTATTTCCTTCGCTCCATAGATGCTGCTGCACCCGCTGAGTTTCTCCAGCATTTTTGTCTACCTTCGATTTTTCAGCATCTGCAGTTCCTTCTTGAACAGAATAGAACAGAATCAGTATTTACATTTTAGAAAAGTAAAAAGGACACAACACAACAGTAAATGAGTCCCTGGTGAGATCAGAGTTTACAATCCTGACGGCCTGTGGGAAGAAACTCCGTCTCATCCTCTCTGTTTTCACAGCGTGACAGCGGAGGCGTTTGCCTGACCGTAGCAGCTGGAACAGTCCGTTGCTGGGGTGGTAGGGGTCCCCCATAATGTTGCTGGCTCTGGATCTGCCCCTCCTGGTGTATAGGTCCTGCAGGGGGGTGAGTGTAGTTCCCGTGGTGCGTTCGGCCAAACGCATTACTCTCTGCAGAGCCTTCCTGTCCTGGGCAGAGCTGTTCACAAACCAGATCGAGATGTTGCCGGACAAGATGCTTTCTACAGCCCCAGAGTAGAAGCACTGAAGAATAAAACATTCTTGTTTAAACATGTGAATGAAATAAAATACCAGAGCAAAAGGAGGCTACAGATTTGTTGTTTAAAAAAATAAAAAATATATATTATTTTTATTAGAAGTATTGTACAGTGCAGTGATCTCAAACAAACATAAAATTATACATTTCTTGTACCACTTCTTATTTTAAACTTTAATAAGAAAAAGGATAGAGAGAGTTAGCAGAGATAGTAAGTGAGTGAGTGAAAGAGTGGTCCAGGGACACCCATAGGGACCGAAACCACAGAAAGAGTTAAACAAAAGAGAAAAACCAAAAGAAGGAAAAAGAGAAAAAGAAAAAAAAAAGTAAGATAAGATAAGACAAGATAAAAGGGATGTACCTACTTCATATCTTTACTCACCCCTCGCCAGGACCTGAAACCATTTATTATCAACATTTTGTTGCACCCTATATTTGTAATAAGTCGATAAATGGAGACCAAATCTTTTGCAAATGGTCTGGTTTACCTGCTGAGGAATCTCATATCTTCTAGGTGTAACAGTCCCGACATATTAGAAGTCCACATTTTTGTCGTTGGCGTGGGAGCGTTTTTCCAAAATTTCAGTATCAGTTTTTCCGCCGTTATTAAGCCATAATTAAGAAAGCTCCTTTGAAACAAAGACAGCTCCAAACTGGCTTCGATTGTTCCAAAAATAATCACTCGCCTGTAAGTAAGTAAGTTTATTGGCCAAGTATTCACATACAAGGAATTTGCCTTGGTGCTCCGCCCACAACATGACATACAGTGACAGTTACGAATGACTCAGAAAACACTAAACATGAATAATAATAAGACATTCATGATAAAACACCATTGATCAAGCATGTGAACCAACAAAATACCAGATCAAAGGGAGGCTACAGATTTTTGGTTTTGAGTTGAAAAAAAACTGTTTTTATGTCTGGCTGTGGCAGCTTTGACAGTCCGGAGTCGCCTTCTAGAGGGAAGTGATTCAAAGAGTTTGTGGCCTGGGTGAGAAGGGTCAGATATGATCTTGCCCGCTCGCGTCCTGGCCCTTGCAGTGTAGGGTTCGTCAATGGGGGGTGGGGGGGGGGAGGTTGCACCCAACAACCTTCTCAGCTGATTCTGCCCAACATCACCGATTCCTTCTCTCCACGGGTGCTGCCTGTTCCGCAGAGTTACTCCAGCATTTGGTGTCTGTCTTCAGTGTGAACCAGCATCTGCAGTTCCTTCCTGGACAGGGTTTGACAGCTTTTTGGTTTAAAAAAAATGTTCATCGGGTTGATTAATATTGGTGGGCGTTTTCTCTCTCCCAGTTGCCCAAGGAGTTTGCAGGCAGCCTGCTGGACTATGTGGGGTCGCAAGCCCAGTACCTGCACACACTGATGGCCATCACACAGACGGGGAAGGTGGAATCTGATCAACATGAGCACAGGTTGAAGCCAGCTGAAATGGCCTTGGAGGCGCTGCGTAACGTCATCAAAAACAACCCAGGTTAGTGTGGCCCGAGACTTTAACGTGGAGCGGCAGCTCATCGTGAAACTGTGTCATGAATGAGAAGGCCCTCAGCGTGGAAACAGGCCCTTCAGCCGAACCCTTCTGGGGTTCTTCTGCAGTTGTACAGGGCTCTGGGGTGAGACCACATCTGGAGTATTGTGTACAGTTTTGGTCTCCTAATTTGAGGAAGGACATCCTTGTGATTGAGGCAGTGCAGCGTAGGTTCACGAGATTGATCCCTTGGATGGCGGGACTGTCATATGAGGAAAGATTGAAAAGACTAGGAATTCCACAAATTCACAATTCTCTGGGTGAAAACGTTTTTTCTCATCTCAGTTTTAAATGGCCTCCCCTTCATTCTAAGACTGTGGCCCCTGGTTCTGGACTCGCCCAACATTGGGAACATTTTTCCTGCATCTAGCTTGTCCAGTCCTTTTATAATTTTATATGTTTCTATAAGATCCCCCCTCATCCTTCTAAACTCCAGTGAATACAAGCCTAGTCTTTTCAATCTTTCCTCATATAACAGTCCCGCCATCCCAGGGATCAATCTCGTGAACCGACGCTGCACTGCCTCAATCACAAGGATGTCCTTCCTCAAATTAGGAGACCAAAACTGTACACAATACTCCAGATGTGGTCTCACCAGAGCCCTATACAACTGCAGAAGAACCTCTCTACTCCTATACTGAAATCCTCTTGTTATGAAGGCCAACATTCCATTAGCTTTCTTCACTGCCTGCTGTACCTGCACGACAACTTTCAGTGACCGGTGTACAAGGACACCCAGGTCTCGTTGTACCTCCCCCTTATCTAACCTAACCCCATTGAGATAATAATCTGCCCCCTTGTTTTTGCCGCCAAAGTGGATAACCTCACATTTATCTATATTATGGCCCGGGGGGAGGGATGCTTGAGCAATGTGTTGCCTGCGTCTTGTGTTGCCGCCTTCTGTTCAGTGTCCGCACGTCTTCATTGCGAGTTTTGTTTCAGGTGCTGAAATGGAATGCATTGGTCACTTTAAGTTAATCTTCTCGCTCCTGCGGGTGCACGGAGCTGGGCAGGTCCAACAGCTCGCCTTGGAGGTAAGTTGTGCTCTTCAACCTCTCTCCCCAGAATCGGTTTCCTCTTATATTTAATTAAAAGTACCGGAGCAACCTCGTGGGTTTACCCCGGGTGACAATATAGACAATAGACAATAGGTGCACGAACAGGCCATTGGGCCCTTCGAGCCAGCACCGCCATTCAATGTGATCATGGCTGATCATCTCCAATCAGTACCCCGTTCCTGCCTTCTCCCCATATCCCCTGACTCCGCTATTTTTAAGAGCCCTATCTAGCTCTCTCTGGAAAGCATCCAGAGAACCTGCCTCCACCGCCCTCTGAGGCAGAGAATTCCACAGACTCACCACTCTCTGTGAGAAAAAGTGTTTCCTCGTCTCCGTTCTAAATGGTTACTCCTTATTCTTAAACTGTGGCCCCTGGCTCTGGACTCCCCCAACATCGGGAACATGTTTCCTGCATCTATCGTGTCCAAACCCTTAATAATCTTATATGTTTCGATAAGATCCCCTCTCATCCTTCTCAACTCCAGAGTGTACAAGCCCAGCAGCTCCATTCTCTCAGCATATGACAGTCCCGCTATCCCGGGAATTAACCTTGTAAACCTACGCTGCACTCCCTCAATAGCAAGAATGTCCTTCCTCAAATTAAGGGACCAAAACTGCACACAATACTCCAGGTGTGGTCTCACCAGGGCCCTGTACAACTGCAGAAGGACCTCTTTGCTCCTATACTCGATTCCTCTTGTTATAAAGGCCAACATGCCATTCGCTTACTTCACTGCCTGCTGTACCTGCATGCTTACTTTCATAGACTGATGAACAAGGACCCCCAGATCCCGTTGTACTTCCCCTTTTCCCAATTTGACACCATTTGGATAATAATTTGCCTTCCTGTTTTTGCTACCAAACACTCCCTTTGGCCCACTGGGTCCATGCCCACCATGCAATCCCCGCACACAACACTATCCTACACACACTTGGGACAATTTATATAAGTTTTACTGAACCCAAACCGGCCTGTCGTGCAGTACTTAGTCACAGAGTGATTCAGTGTGGAAACAGGCCCTTCGGCCCAACTCGCCCACACCGGCCAACATGCCCCAGCTACACTTGTCCCACCTGCCTGCGCTTGGTCCATATCCCTCCAAACCTGTCCTATCCATGTACCTGTCTAACTGTTTCTTAAACGATGGGATAGTCCCAGCCTCAACTACCTCCGACGGCAGCTTGTTCCATACACCCACCACCCTCTGTGTGAAAAAGGTTACCCCTCGGATTCCTATTCAATCTATTCCCCTTCACCTTGAACCTATGTCCTCTGGTCCTCGATTTCCCTACTCTGGGTAAAAGAGTCTGTGCAGCTACCCGATCTATTCCTCTCATGATTTTGTACACCTCTACAGTGGCTTGCAAAAATATTCATACCCCTTGAACTTTTCCACATTTTGTCACGTTACAACCACAAACGTAAATGTATTTTATTGGGATTTTATGTGATAGACCAACACAAAGTGGCGCATAATTGTGAAGTGGAAGGAAAATGATACATGGTTTTCACATTTTTTTACAAATAAAAAACTGAAAAGTGTCGCGTGCAAAAGTATTCAGCCCCCTTTATTCTGATACCCCTAAATAAAATCCAGTGCAACCAATTGCCTTCAGAAGTCACCTAATTAGTAAATAGAGTCCACTTGTGTGTAATCTAATCTCAGTATAAATACAGCTGTTCTGTGAAGGCCTCAGAGGTTTGTTAGAGAACATTAGTGAACAAACAGCATCATGAAGCCCAATGAACACAGCAGACAGGTCAGGGATAAAGTTGTGGAGAAGTTTAAAGCAGGGTTAGGTTATAAACAAATATCCCAAGCTTTGAACATCTCACGGAGCACTGTTCAATCCATCATCCGAAAATGGAAAGAGTATGGCACAACTGCAAACCTACCAAGACATGGCCGTCCACCTAAACTGACAGGCCGGGCAAGGAGAGCATTGATCAGAGAAGCAGCCGAGATAACTCTGGAGGAGCTGCAGAGATCCACAGCTCAGGTGGGAGAATCTGTCCATAGGACAACTATTAGTCGTGCACTCCACAAATCGGGCCTTTATGGAAGAGTGGCAAGAAGAAAGCCATTGTTGAAAAAAAGCCATAAGAAGTCCCGTTTGCAGTTTGCCACAAGCCATGTGGGGGACACAGCAAACATGTGGAGGAAGGTGCTCTGGTCAGATGAGACCAAAATTGAAGTTTTTGGCCTAAATGCAAAACGCTATGTGTGGCGGAAACCTAACACTGCACATCACCCTGAACACACCATCCCCACTGTGAAACATGGTGGTGGCAGCATCATGCTGTGGGGATGCTTTTCTTCAGCAGGGACAGGGAAGCTGGTCAGAGTTGATGGGAAGATGGATGGAGCCAAATACAGGGCAATCTTGGAAGAAAACCTGTTAGAGTCTGCAAAAGACTTGAGACTGGGGCGGAGGTTCACCTTTCAGCAGGACAACGACCCTAAACATACAGCCAGAGCTACAATGGAATGGTTTAGATCAAAGCATATTCATGTGTTAGAATGGCCCAGTCAAAGTCCAGACCTAAATCCAATTGAGAATCTCTGGCAAGACTTGAAAATTGCTGTTCACAGACGCTCTCCATCCAATCTGACTGAGCTTGAGCTATTTTGCAAAGAAGAATGGGCAAAAATTTCAGTCTCTAGATGTGCAAAGCTGGTAGAGACATACCTAAAAGACTTGCAGCTGTAATTGCAGTGAAAGGTGGTTCTACAAAGTATTGACTCAGGGGGGCTGAATACTTTTGCACGCGACACTTTTCAGTTTTTTATTTGTAAAAAAATTTGAAAAACCATGTATCATTTTCCTTCCACTTCACAATTATGCACCACTTTGTGTTGGTCTATCACATAAAATCCCAATAAAATACATTTACGTTTGTGGTTGTAACATGACAAAATGTGGAAAAGTTCAAGGGGTATGAAAACTTTTGCAAGCCACTGGTATAAGATCTCCCCTCATCCTCCGGTGCTCCATGGAATAGAGACCCAGCCTGCTCAACCACTCCCTATAGATCACACCCTCTAGTCCTGGCAACATCCTCATAAATCTTTTCTGAACCCTTTGAATCTTTTCTGAACCTCAAAGGCCTTGCCGAACACCATGTAGACATTATCCATTGCATTGCTCTCATGACTCTTCTCGTTCACCTTCAGTTTTAGCTTCCTTTAGCGATACAGCATGGAAATAAGCCCTGCCGCCCACCGAGTCCGTGCCTGACACTACCCCACACACTAGGGACAATTTAATTTTTTTACCGAGGCCTTTTAACCTAAAAAACCTGTATGTCTTTAGATGTGGGAGGAGACCGGAGAAAAACCCACGCAGGTCACGGGGAGAACGTACAAACTCCGTACAGACAGCACCCGTAGTCAGGATGGAACCCGGGTCTCTGGCGCTGTGAGGCAGTAACTCTACCGCTGCGCCACCTTCCCAGCCTCACACGGTGCCCTCCATAATGTTTGGGACAAAGACCTATCATTTATTTATTTGAGATTTATAATAGGAAAAAAAATCACATGTGGTTAAACTGCACATTGTCAGATTTTAATAAAGGCCATTTTGATACATTTTGGTTTCACCATGTAGAAATTACAGCTGTGTTGATACATTGTCCCCCCTCCCCCATGCTTAAAAATGGCCCTTATTAAAATCTGACAATATGCACTTTAACCACATGTGATTTTTTTCCTATTACAAATCTTAAATTGTGGAGTACAGAGCCAAATAAATAAATGATGGCCCAAACATTATGGAGGGCACTGTATGTGCATATGTGCCCCCAATATCTGCCTGTATATAATCCATATCCCTCCATTCTCTGCATCTCCATGCGCCTATCCAAAAGCCTGCTAAATGCCACTGTCGTATCTGCCTCCACCACCACCTCGCTAATACCTCCTTCGTGCCTTTTACTGTGTACGATTTGAAAACTGTAAAACTTAACTCTGCAGCAACTTTTGGAACAGTTAAGGGTCTGTCCCACTGTACGAGTTAATTCAAGAGCTCTCCTGAGTTTAAAAAAAAACCAAACGCGTGAGCACGTAGAATGTACGTAGCGGGTACGTCGGAGCTCGGGGACGTCTCTTAGCGGCTCGTAACGCTAACGGCAGGTACTCGGGAAACGCGGTAAGCTCGTGAAGATTTTTCAACATGTTGAAAAATGTCCACGAGAGCCCGAGTACCTATGAGCGGCCATTACCGTAATTCTCCGAGTTCGAATCAGGGGAAACTCGGGAGAACTCTTGAATTACCTCGTACAGTGGGACAGGCCCCTTTATACATGCCTCCATTAATTACAAATCGTCTGCTTTTCTTGCGACTAATTTGGATGTTTTGTCACCCCACAGGTGGTGAACATAGTGACAGCCAACCAAGAATGTGTCAATAACATTGCTGAATCCCTGGTCCTCTCCAACCTCCTGGTTCTGCTGCATTCGCTGCACTCCAGTAAGTAAACCTCCCGACATGTGGGCTCAAAATGCTGGAGTAACTCGGCGGGTGAGGCAGAATCTCTGGAGAGAAGGAATGGGCGACATTTCGGGTCGAGTCCCTTCATCGGGGGAAGGAGGAATCACAGAGAGGGGAGGAGCATTGAGAGAGGGTGTTGCTGAAACTCCCATCGGAGAGAGGAGGAGAACATCTTCAACGTAGACATGCCTTGGGGAGGTTTTGCAGTGGAGCGAGTGAGGCAGCATCGCTGGGGGGAAGAAATGGGCGACGTTTCAGGTCGAGCGCTGAAGAAGGGTCTCGACCCGAAACGTCGCACGTTCCTTCTCTCCAGAGTTGCTGCCTCACCCGCAGAGTCACTGGAGTTTAGAAGGATGAGGGGGGGATCTTACAGAAACATATAAAATTATAAAAGGACTGGACAAGCTAGATGCAGGGAAAAATGTTCCCAATGTTGGGCGAGTCCAGAACCAGGGGCCACACAGTCTTAGACTAAAGGGGAGGCCATTTAAGACTGAGGTGAGAAAAAACTTTTTCACCCAGAGAGTTGTGAATTTGTGGAATTCCCTGCCACAGAGGGCAGTGGAGGCCAAGTCACTGGATGGATTTAAGAGAGAGCTCTAGGGGCTAGTGGAGTCAAGGGATATGGGGAGAAGGCAGGCAGGGGTTATTGATAGGGGACGATCAGCCATGATCACAATGAATGGCGGTGCTGGCTCGAAGGGCCGAATGGCCTCCTCCTGCACCTATTTTCTATCTTTCTATGTTACTCCAGCATTTTGAGTCTACCTTCAATTTAAACCAGCATCTGCAGTTCTTTCTTACGCGTGTATAATGGACTCCTTCAGTTTGCACTGCGCTGTACTCTGCAACTAAAATGTTTTGGCTTAGTTCAGTTTAGTTTATTGTCACGTGTACAATACAATACAATACAATACCATTTATTGTCATTTGAACCTCAAATGAGGTTCAAACGAAATTTGGTTTCTGCAGTCATACAAACAAGTAAAAAGAACCAAGACACAACACAATTTACACAAACATCCATCACAGCGAATCTCTTCCTCGCTGTGATGGAAGGCAAAGTCTTATCTCTCCCCTGCACTCCCCACTCTCCTCCCGATGTCAGAGTCAGAGCCCCTGGCGGGTGATGGAAAATAAGTCCCGCGGCCATTAAAGCCGCGCCGGGCGATGCAAGGCCGCCCTCCAGGTCTGGATGTTGGAGCCCCCGGTAGCGCTAGCAAGTCCCGCGGCCATTAAAGCCGCGCCGGGCGATGCAAGGCCGCCCTCCAGGTCTGGATGTTGGAGCCCCCGGTAGCGCTAGCAAGTCCTGCGGCCATTAAAGCCGCGCCGGGCGATGTTAGACCCAGCTCCAGGTCGTCTTCAACCCCGCAACTCGGGCGGGAGAAGTTGCCGTTGCGGGAGCCCCAGAAAAGCGATCTCCCACCAGGGACCCGCGAGCTCCCGATGTCACCGTCCACTGGGCTGGCGGCTGAAGCCTCCGAATCTCTGGGGTCGGGTCACAGCCGCGCGTCACCGCAACTCTCCACGCTCCGAACTCGGCCAGCTCCACGATGGTGAGTAGTCTGCAGGCTCCGCGACTGGAGCCCCAGGTCGTTCCGGTTGGAGGCCTCTCCACGGTGCTAGGCCCCAATGGCAACGGACACCCGACAGAGAAAAGTCGGGTCCTCCATACAGGGAAGAGATTTTTTTAAGTTTCCCCCTCCCCCCCACATATACACAGTCGAGCCGCTGCCGTTAGGCGCCGCCACTTCAGTACAGTGAAAATCGTTTTGTTCCGCACGAGCCAGCCAGAGGAGAGACAATATGTGATTGAAAGACAATCGTGCCGTTTACAGTGTATAGATACATGATAAGGGAATAGCGTTTAGTGCAAGGTAAAGTCTGACCAAAGATAGATACTGCAGTAGTTCAGGACCTCTCTCTGGTTGTGGTAGGATGGTTCAGTTGCCTGATAACAGCTGGGAAGAAACTGTCCCTGAATCTGGAGGTGTGCGTTCGTTTTCACACTTCTGTACCTGTTGCCCGATGGGAGAGGGGGGAAGAGGGAGTGGCCGGGGGTGAGACTGGTCCTTGATTATGCTGCTGGCCTTGCCGAGGCAGCGTGAGGTGTAGATGGAGTCAATGGAAGGTTGGTTGGTTTGTGTGACGGTCTGGGCTGCGTCCACAATTGCTTGGGTTGTGGGTGGCGACTCTTTTGGTGCTGGTCCCAGTAGAGGATCTGCTATCAACCATCACAATTGTTCCACACTTTGAAATCTTTATTTCAACATCACCATTTCCTACACTAAAATGCTGTACCTTTTATCCCAGCGGTATGAACATTGACTTCTCTAATTTCAGGTAGTCCCTGCTTTCTCCCTCTTTCCCCTCCCCTTCCCAGCTCCCCCACAGCCCACTTTCTCCGCCTCTTCCTTTCTTCTTCCCGCCCCCCTCACCCCCACATCAGTCTGAAGAAGGGTCTCGACCCAAAACGTGACCTATCTCCCTCGCTCCATAGATGCTGCCTCACCCGCTGAGTTTCTCCAGCATTTTTGTTTACCTTAGCCTTTATCCTTTATCTGTGAACTGGATAGCACGCAAACAAAATCTTTTCACTGTATACACTTAGACTCTTAGCGTCATACAGCGTGGAAACAGGCCCTTCGGCCCGACGTGCCCAGCATGCCCCATCTACACAAGTCCCACGCCTGCATTTGGCCCATATCCCTCCAAACCTGTCTTATCCATATACCTGTCTATATGTATCTTAAACATTGCGATGATCCTTGCCTCAACTTCTGTACCTCCTTTGGCAGCTCGTTCCATACACCCACCACCCTTTATCTAAAACACAAGTTACCATTCAGGTTCCTGTTAAATTTATTAAGTTTCTTAAACTAACAAAGCTGAACTCTTCCACTAAATGTTATACACTTTATCCTTTATTTTTGCACTGTTGACAGCATTAACTTAAGTTCTTAACTTAACTTGAGTCAGAGTGTGTTGAATCTGTGGAATTCATTGCCACAGAAGGCTGTGGAGGACAAGTCAGTGGATATTGCGGGACTGACATATGATGAAAGAATGGGTCGACTGGGCTTGTATTCACTAGAATTTAGGATTAGAGTGGATTTTATAGAAATCTAAAATTCGTAAAGGATTGGACAGGCTCGATGCCGGAAAAATGTTCCCAATGTTGGGGGTTCAGAACCAGGGGGTCACAGTTTAAGAATAAGGGGCAGGCCTTTTAGGACTGGGATGAGGAAAAACTTTTTCACCCAGAGAGTTGTGAATCTGTGGAATTCTCTGCCTGAGAAGGCAGTGGAGCCCAATTCATTGAATGTTTTCAAGAGAGAGTTGGATTTAGCTCTTAGGACTAACGGAATCAAGGGATGTGGGGAGAAGGCAGGAACGGGGTACTGATTGGGGATGATCAGCCATGATCACATTGAATGGCGGTGCTGGGTCGAAGGGCCGAATGGCCAACTCCTGCACCTATTGTCTGTGTCTGCGTCTCTACGTGTCTACGCTTCTATGCATTGATAGGTTCTCATTTAGTTCGTTGAAAGCGGCATGTCGGAGGCACAGTAGATAGGGTGGTCACAACGGCTTTCTGCACATTGGGCCTTCATCAGTCAGAGTATTGAGTACAGACGTTGGGAGGTCATGTTGCAGTTGTACTAGACGTTGCTGAGGCCACATTTAGAGTATTCAGTGTTCTGTTATCGGAAAGATGTTGTCAAGCTGGAAGGGGTACAGAGAAGATTTACGAGGACTCGAGAGCCTGAGCTACAGGGAGAGGTTGAGCAGGCCAGGACTTTATTCCTTAGAGTGCAGGAGGATGAGGAGGGATTTTATAGAGGTGTATACAAGATCATGAGAGGAATTGAGTGACCTTCAAGATCCTCCTCCATGTCTACAAAGCCCTCAATGGGCTTGCCCCCACCTACATCAAAAGTCTTCTCACCCACCACTCCACCTCCAGGCCCCTCAGATTGGCCGACTTGGGGTTGCTGAATATCCCACGGTCTAGGCATAAGCTCAGGGGCGACCGCGCCTTTGCGGTTGCAGCCCCTAGACCGTGGAACAGCATCCCCCTTCCCATCAGAACTGCCCCCTCCATCGACTCTTTTAAGTCAAGACTAAAAAAGTATCTATACTCCCAAGCCTTTCCTGACGTCCTCTGAGTGAGGGCTACATGGACGACAGATGGCGCAATGGGCTAAGTGTTCGGCTGGCAACCGGAAGGTAGCCGGTTCGAATCCCGCTCGGAGTGCATACTGTCGTTGTGTCCTTGGGCAAGACACTTCACCCACCTTTGCCTGCGTGTGAATGTGTGTGAATGTGTGTGAGTGATTGGTGGTGGTCGGAGGGGCCGTAGGCGCAGATTAGCAGCCACGCTTCCGTCAGTCTGCCCCAGGGCAGCTGTGGCTACAGAAGTAGCTCACCACCACCGAGTGTGACTGAGGAGTGAATGAATAATGCGATGTAAAGCGCCTTGAGTATTAGAAAGGCGCTATATAAATCCAATCCATTATTATAATTATTATTATATATGTATGTAGGTTGTTTTGTTTATGCTATTCTTATAACAAATGTAAAGCACTTTGGCCAACGAGAGTTGTTTTTTAAATGTGCTATATAAATAAATGTGACTTGACTTGACTTGACTTTTGCCCAGAGTAGGGGAATCGAGAACCAGGGGACAATTACATGGATAGGATAGGATTAGAAGGATATGGGCAGGTGGGCCACGGGTAAATGGGATATGTTGGCCGGTGTGGGTAAGTTGGGCTGAAGGGCCTCTTTCCACACTGTCTCACTCCATGACACCCCTGAGTAATGTGTTCAAATTCTGACTGTGACATTTCGTTCTTCCTTCCTTAGGTCGCCTGCTCGTTCTTGAAACTCTCTACGCTCTGACATCAAATACAAAGATCATAAAGGAATCCATGGGGAAAGGTAAGTCTCTTCTTGGGAACTGCAGATGCTGGAACCTGCAGCAAAACCACGTTGGAGCAATTCATGTATGTCAGGCAGCATCAGGTGAAGGAATGGACAGATGACATTTTGGGTTGGGACCCTTCATCAGATATACAGTGCATTCAGAAAGTATTCAGACCCCTTCACATTTTCACATTTTGTTACGTTCCAGCCTTATTCTAAAATGGATTCAATTCTTTTTTTTTTCATCAATGTACACACAATACCCCATAATAAAAAAGCAAAAGCAGGAATCTTGAGGGTGGTGGGTGTATGGAACGAGCTGCCAGAGGAGGTAGTTGAAGCTGGGACTATCCCAACGTTTAAGTAACAGTTGGACAGGTACGTGGATAGGGCAGGTTTGGAGGGATATGGACCAAAAGCTGGCAGAGGGGGACTAGTGTAGCTGGGGAATGTTGGCCAGTGTGGGCAAGTTGGGCCGAAGGGCCTGTTTTCCACACTATCACTCCATGACTTATTTGGACAGTTACATGGAAAGGATATGTTCAGAGTGTTTATAACTGGTGTCTAAACACGGGTCTAGAGTGTTATGGGCTAAATGCGGGCAGGTGGGACTAGTGTAGATGAGGCACGTTGGTCGGCAAGAGTAAATTGGGCTGAAGGACCTGTTTCCGTGCTGTATGACTCTATTAATACAGCAAGATTATTAAGGGCTTGGACACGCTAGAGGCAGGAAACATGTTCCTGATGTTGGGGGAGTCCAGAACCAGGGGCCACACAGTTTAAGAATAAGGGGTAAGCCATTTAGAACGGAGATGAGGAAACACTTTTTCTCACAGAGAGTGGTGAGTCTGTGGAATTCTCTGCCTCAGGAGGCGCTGGAGGCAGGTTCTCTGGATGCTTTCAAGAGTGGGCTCTTAAAGATAGCAGAGTCAGGGGATATGGGGAGAAGGCAGGAACGGGGAACTGATTGGGGATGATCAGCCATGATCACATTGAATGGCGGTGCTGGCTCGAAGGGCCAAATGGCCTACTCCTGCATCTATTGTCTATTGTCTATCAAATATCCATTGGATGCAACGGGAGTGAATAAGGTTTACTGTGCTAACTTTGCCGCTTCAGTTTTGTGTCGTATTTTGTTTGGGTACGTTTTGGAAGCGTAAACTAAAGTTACCGACTGCTTTGCTCTCCAGGTGCCCTGGTGTATCTTCTAGACATGTTTTGTAACTCAACGCATCCTCAGGTTCGAGCCCAAACCGCAGAGCTCTTTGCCAAAATGATCACAGATAAGCTTGTTGGACCAAAGGTACGTTATTGCTTCTACTCCTCCCCCTCTCCCATCGGGCAAGAGGTACAGAAGTGTGAAAACAAACGCACACCTCCAGATTCAGGGACAGTTCCTTCCCGGCTGTTATCAGGCAACTGAACCGTCCTACCAAGAGTCAAGAGTGTTTTATTGTCATATGTCCTGGATCTTACTTGCTGCAGCACAACAGAATATGTAAACATAGTACATAACGGGGGAGATAAATGTGGCCAGGATGGTGTGGGTCCTTGATGATGTTGGCTGACTCTGTGAAACGTCACCTATCCACGTTCTCCACAGATGCTGCCTGACCCGCTGAGTTACTCCAGCACTCTGTGAAACGTCACCTATCCATGTTCTCCACAGATGCTGCCTGACCCGCTGAGTTACTCCAGCACTCTGTGAAACGTCACCTATCCATGTTCTCCACAGATGCTGCCTGACCTGCTGAGTTACTCCAGCACTCTGTGAAACGTCACCTATCCATGTTCTCCACAGATGCTGCCTGACCCGCTGAGTTACTCCAGCACTCTGTGAAACGTCACATATCCATGTTCTCCACAGATGCTGCCTGACCCGCTGAGTTACTCCAGCACTCTGTGAAACGTCACCTATCCACGTTCTCCACAGATACCGAGCTACTCCGCTGAGCATTGTGTGTGTGTGTGTTTTTGTGTAAACCAGCATCTGTGGTTCCTCGTTCCTACTCTAACTCTGCCGTTCTCTCAACCTAGGTGAGGATAACTTTGACCAAGTTTCTCCCCGGTGTGTTCATGGACGCTATGCGGGACAATCCTGAGGCATCGGTCCATATCTTTGAGGGGACGCATGAAAACCCGGAGCTGATCTGGAATGACAACTCCAGGGAGAGAGTGGCTACGACCGTTCGGGAAATGATGCTCGAGTGCGTAAGCTAACGGTGACATTGCATTTCTACAACTATCAAATTATCCTTTTTCCTGTTGCTCTTCAGATCTAGGTTTTACAGTGCAGGCTGTGGAATTCTCTGCCGCGGTGGGCAGTGGAGGCCAATTCAGCGGATGTACTCAAGAGAGAGTTAAGGGCGTGTGCCGCTTGGCGATTTTATTCGGCGACTGCCGGGGTCATTGACGGGTCGCCGAAAGACTTTGAACATTTCGAAATCCAGCAGCGACAAAAAAAATGTTGCCACACTCGAGGAGACACCGCGCGTCAATATGTGGTCACGCCGCGACCTGATACGTCAGTCAATGACGCCGGCAGTCGCCGAAACAATCGCCAAGTGGGACAGGTCCTTTAGATAGAGCTCTTAGGGCTAACGGAGTCAAGGGATATGGGGAGAAAGTAGGAACGGGGTACTGATTTTGGATGATCAGCCATGATCATGTTGAATGGCGGTGCTGGCTCGAAGGGACGAATGGTCCATTCCTGCACCTAGTTTCGATGTTTCAAAACATCCAGCTTGTATTGAGCAACAATGAGACTAAACAGGCAATGACACTAAAGTGGATGGATTCAAGGAGAGATTGCTGAATGGATAGAAAATTGGCTTCATGGAAGGAAGCAGAGGGTGATGGTGGAAGGTTGCTTCTGGGACTGGAGGCCTGTGACTAGGCCCGTGCTGGGCCCGTTACTGTTTGTCATCTACGTCAATGAGTTGAATGCGAACATACAGGGCAAGATTAGCAAATTTGCAGATTACACTGAAGTGGGATGGAGATGATTTACAAGGATGTTGCCAGGGCTATATGAGCTGAGCTACAGGGAGAAGTTGAGTAGGCTGACAATAGACAATAGGTGCAGGAGTAGGCCATTCGGCCCTTCGAGCCAGCACCGCCATTCAATGTGATCATGGCTGATCATACCCAATTAGTACCCCGTTCCTGCCTTCTCCCCATATCCCCTGACTCCGCTATCGTTAAGAGCCCTGTCTAGCTCTCTCTTGAAAGCATCCAGAGAACCGGCCTCCACCGCCCTCTGAGGCAGAGAATTCCACAGACTCACCACTCTCTGTGAGAAAAAGTGTTTCCTCGTCTCCGTTCTAAATGGCTTACTCCTTATTCTTAAACTGTGGCCCCTGGTTCTGGACTCCCCCAACATCGGGAACATGTTTCCTGCCTCTAGCGTGTCCAAGCCCTTAACAATCCTATATGTTTCAATGAGATCCCCTCTCATCCTTCTAAACTCCAGAGTGTACAAGCCCAGCTGCTCCATGCCCTCAGCATATGACAGTCCCGCCATCCCGGGAATTAACCTTGTAAACCTACGCTGCACTCCCTCAATAGCAAGAATGTCCTTCCTCAAATTAGGGGACCAACACTGCACACAATACTCCAGGTGTGGTCTCACTAGGGCTCTGGAAAACTGCAGAAGGACCTCTTTGCTCCTATATTCGATTCCTCTTGTTATAAAGGCCAACATGCCATTCGCTTCCTTCACTGCCTGCTGTACCTGCATGCTTACTTTCATAGACGGATGTATAAGGACCCTCAGATTCAATTCAATTCAATTCAATTCAAGTTTATTGGTCACATACTCAATTATACAGGTATAACCAGTAGTGAAATGCTTAAGTGCCTGTCCAGTTGTGCATGGTTCCCCACTTACACATAACCCACATAAAACAATACCCACATATAACACATATCCCATAAATATACCACATAACAAGTAGTGCTGTTACAAGCAAAGTGACAAGTGCCGTGGAACACCATTGATGACAGCAAGTTCCATCCAGTTCAGTCCCATGTGTGTGTGTTTGATGGTGGCGAGGCGGGGCGGGGGGTTTGGGCGGTGGTGCAGGTGCTGGTGAGGTGCTGGTGAGGAGGGTGGGGAGAGTTTGGGCGTTGGGTGGTAGGGGGGGGGGGGGGGCGGCTACACTCCGTCCTCGTTCAGCAGTCTCATGGCCTGGGGAAAGAAACTCCTCCTCATTCTCTCCGTGTTGGCCCTGAGCAGCCGGTACCGTTTCCCTGAGGGCAGCAGGGAAAACAGTCTGTTGTTGGGGTGAGTGTGGTCCTGGATAATCCTCCTGGCTCTTGACCTGCAGCGCTTGGTGTAGATGTCCTGCAGGTTGGGAAGGGTGGTTTTGATGGTCCGCTCAGCTGAGCGAACCACCCTCCTCCTCAGAGCCAGTTGGTCCCTCTTGATGGTGTTCCCCATCCAGGTGATGATGCTCCCACTCAGGATGCTCTCCACAGTATGGGTGTAGAAGTTCTTGAGCACCCTGAGGGGGAGCTTGAAGTCCCTCAGCCGTCTGAGATGGTAAAGACGCTGGTTGGCCTTCTTTACCAGGCTGCTGAGGTGGTGTGACCATGTCAGGTCCTGGGAGATGTGGATGCCGAGGTACCTGAAGCTCTCCACCCTCTCCACCTGGGCCCCGTTTATGCTGAGGGCCCCGTTGTACTTCCCCTTTGTATATGCTGAGATCCCGTTGTACTTCCCCTTTTCCCAACTTGACGCCATTTAGGTAGTAATCTGCCTTCCTGTTTTTGCTACCAAAGTGGATAACCTCACATTCCTGGGACTCAGGAGGATGAGGGCTGATCTTATTGAGGTGTACAAAATCACGAGCGGAATATATCGGGCAGCTGCACAGCATCCCTTTCCCAGAGTAGGGGAATCGAGGACCAGAGGACATGGGTTTAAGGTGAAGGGGAAAAGATTGAATAGGAATCTGAGAGGTAACTTTTTCACACAAAGGGTGGTGGGTGTATGGAACGAGCTGCCAGAGGAGGTAGTTGAGGCAGGGACTATCCCAACGTTTAAGAAACATTTAGACAGGTACATGGATAGGATAGGTTTAAAGGGATATGGACCAAATGCAGGCAGGTGGGACTAGTGCAGATGGGACATGTTGGACGGTGTGGGCAAGTTGGGCCGAAGGGCCTGTTTCCACACTGTATCACTCTATGACACTTAACTCAATTGACAAAAGTCCAATTAATGCAAATACCTTATGAAATTTTACAATTTAATCCCATTCCCTGCTAAACTTGTGGTAAATCTACGCGTCCAAGGTTAGTCAACCATTTTGGTGATAAGGTGCATAGAATTTTTGATCGTGCTCTTGGCAGGGCTTTGTGTTCCACTCCTCCATTTGAAGCCTTTGATTAGTTTTCATATCAGCTCTTAATTCATGGGAGAAAAATTAGACCATCACGTCTACTCCACCATTCAATCATGGCTGATCTATCTTTCCCTCTCAACCTCTTTCTCCTGCCTTCTTCCCACAACCCCTGACACCCGTACTAATCAAGATCCTATCAATCTCCTCTTTAAAAACTCTCATTGACGGCCTCCACAGCCTTCTGTGGCTAAATTCCACAGATTCACCACCATCTGATTAAAGAAATTCCTCCTCATCTCCTTTCTAAAGGTACGTCCTTTAATTTTGAGGCTGTGACCTCTGGTCCTAGACTCTCCCACTAGTGGAAACATCCTCTCCACATCCACTCTATCCAGGCCTGTCACTATTCAGTATGTTTCAATGAGGTCCCCCCTCATTCTTCTAAACTCCAGCGAGTACAGGCCCAATGCCGTCAAACGCTCTTCATAGGTTAACCCACTCATTCCTGGGATCATTCTCGTAAACCTCCTCTGGACCCTCTCCAGAGCCAGCACATCCTTCCTCAGAAATGATGCCCAAAACTGCTCGCAATATTCCAAATGCAGCCTGACCAGCGCCTTATAGAGCCTCAGCATTACATCCCTGTTTTTGTATTCTAGTCCCCTGGATGGACCTATTATCTATTGAAATTAATGCTAATATTGCTTTGGCCTTCCTCGCAATCGATTCAACTTGCAGATTAACATTTTGGGAATCCTGCACCAGCACTCCCAAGTCCCTTTGCACCTCTGATTTCTGGATTCTCTCCCCGTTTAGAAAATAGTCCACGCCTTTATTCCTACTACCAAAATGCCTGACCGCACACTTTGCTACGCCGTAACTTGCTACACTGTGGATGTACAAGAACCGATGAACAAGCCTTTTCCAACACTTGAAAGCTAACCGGTTCGGATGTTGCGTCCTCCATCTGCGAATATTTATCTGTTCTTGAGCTCATCCTATCCAAGATCACATGATACTGACCATGCCAGTAGCTTCATTAACCACGTTCTTTTTGACTGAGAGATAAAGCAGGGGAGCTGGCCCTTCGGCCCACGGAGTCCAAGCCGGCCCGTTCACGCTAATTCCATGTTATCCCACTTTCTCATCAACTCCTTGCACTCGAGGGACAATTTTGAGGCCAGTAAACTTACAACCCCGCACGTCTTTGTGGGATGTGGGAGGAAACCGGAGCACCCGGAGGAAACCCACGCGGTCACGGGGAGAACGTGCAAACAGAACACTGTGGAGGCCAAGTCAATGGATATTTTTAAGGCACAGATTGGCAGATTCTTCATCAGTACGAGTGTCAGGGGCTTTTGGGGAGAAGGCAGGAGAATGGGGTTGAGAGGGAGAGATAGATCACCCATGATTGAATGGCGGAGTAGACTCCAGATAGATACAAAAAGCTGGAGTAACTCAATGGGTCAGGCAGCATCTCTGGAGAGAAGGAATGGGTGACGGTTTGGGTCGAGACACTTCCCGTTTTGGGTCAAGACCCTTCTAAGTTGACATAGGACGTACTGTAAGTTGTCCAAAGGGACAGTTTCTTCCCAGCTGTTATCAGGCAACTGAACCGTCCTACAGAGCGGTCCTGAACTACTATCTACCTCATTGGTGACCCTTGGACTATCCTTGATCGGACTCTGCTGGCTTCACCTTGCACTAAACGTTATTCCCTTTATCCTGTATCTGTACACTGTGGACGGCTCGATTGTAATCATGTATTGTCTTTCCGCTGACAGGTTAGCACTCAACAAAAGCTTTTCACTGTACCTCGGTACACGTGACAATAAACTGGACTGAAAAAACATTTATATTCCCTTGTATTTAAATCGTCTTACAGACAAATCTTGTATTGATGATGTTAAATGCTGACATGTAATTATAAGGTCGTAAGTGTTAGGAGTAGAATTAGGCCATTCGGCCCATCTTGCCAAATGACATCCACAGTTCTTGCATCCTGTCCTTGATTTCCCTCAATCTGTCTGTTATGTCTACTCAAAATGAAAACCTTGTCATTCTTTCCCTCTATCCAAACTTCGACTGTATTTCAACAACCTATTCTTCTGCTCATGTCATGTGATAAGCGTAGAATTAGGCCATTCCGGCCCATCACGTCTACTCTGCCATTCAATCAGGCTGATCTATCTCTCCCTCCCAACCCCATTCTCCTGCCTTCTCCCCATAACCTCTGACACCCGTACTAATGAAAAATCTATCTCTCTCTGCCTTAAAAATCTGCACTGACGGCCTCCACAGCCGTTCTGTGGCAAAGAATTCCACAGATTCACCACCTCTATCTAAAGAAATGTCTCCTCGTCTCCTTCCTGAAAGAACGTCCTTTAATTCTGAGGCTGTGACCTCTGGTCCTAGACTCTCCCACTGGTGGAAACATCCTCTCCACATCCACTCTATCCAAGCCTTTCACTCTTCTGTAAGTTTCAATGAGGTCCCCCCTCATCCTTCTAAACTCCAGCGAGTACAGGCCCAGTGCCGACAAACGCTCATCATAGGTTAACCCACTCATTCCTGGGATCATTCTCGTAAACCTCCCCTGGACCCTCTCCAGAGCCAGCACATCCTTCCTCAGAAATTGGGCCAAAATTGCTCACATACTCCAAATGTGGCCTGACCAGCGCCTTGTAGAGGCTCTATCAGTTATTTGGTAGGGGTGCTTCTCAGCACTCTTCATGGGCACTGAATTGATGGTATCACATAAAAGTCAAAGTGACATTTATTCGTCACATAATAATAATAATAATAATCATTTTATTTACTGGAGCCTTTCTAAAACCCAAGGACACCTTACAATGCCATAGAATCACAACAAAACAAAAAAACACATAATCGGAATAAATTAAATAAATAAAAACACCACAGTACAGTACACAAATCAAGGACAGAATTCAATTTCAAAAGCACCAAAAGAAATAAGAAACACAATTTGAGGAGAGAGCAGCGGCGACCAATTCGCGCCAGCGTCCACTCTCCCCTCCGACCGCCATCTTGTACACGGACTGACAGGCACAGGCACAGGCACCCGAAGGTGCAGTGAAATGAATTTGTCAGCAGCGATACACTTTTAAAAAACCCACACAATACACAATAAGATAGAAACATAGAAACATAGAAAATAGGTGCAGGAGTAGGCCATTCGGCCCTTCGAGCATGCACCGCCATTCAATATGATCATGGCTGATCATCCAACTCAGTATCCCATCCCTGCCTTCTCTCCATACCCCCTGGGGATGGGACTGGACTTTGCTGCCTTTCCCCCACAGTGGGAACCATTGTGGGGGATGTTTTTATGTTGTTGTTAAATTCTTGGATGTTATCTTTATTTGTGTGCTGCATGGCAAGTCAAATTTCACTGCACCAATTGGTGTATGTGACAATAAATGTTTATCTATCTATCTATCTATCCCTTTAGCCTCAAGGGCCACATCTAACTCCCTCTTAAATATAGCCAATGAACTGGCCTCAACTAACTTCTGTGGTAGAGAATTCCACAGATTCACCACTCTCTGTGTAAAAAATGATTTCCTCATCTCGGTCCTAAAGTCTTCCCTCTTATCCTTAAACTGTGACCCCTAGTTCCGGACTTCCCCAACATTGGGAATAATCTTCCTGCATCTAGCCTGTCCAACCCCTTAAGAATTTTGTAAGTTTCTATAAGATCCCCCCTCAGTCTTCTGAATTCCAACGTGTACAAGCCGAGTCTATCCAGTCTTTCCTCATATGAAAGTCCTGACATCCCAGGAATCAGTCTGGTGAACCTTCTCTGTACTCCCTCTATGGCAAGAATGTCTTTCCTCAGATTAGGAGACCAAAACTGTACGCAATACTCCAGCTGTGGTCTCACCAAAGACCCTGTACAACTGCAGTAGAACCTCCCTGCTCTCATACTCAAATCCTTTTGCTATGAATGCTAACATACCATTCGCCTTCTTCACTGCCTGCTGCATCTGCATGCCTACTTTTAATGACTGGTGTACCATGACAACCCAGGTCTCGTTGCATCTCCCCTTTTCCTAATCGGCCACCTTCTGATAATAGTCTACTTTCCTGTTTTTGCCACCAAAGTGGATAACCTCACATTTATCCACATTATACTGCATCTGCCATGCCTTTGCCCACTCACCCAGCCTATCCAAGTCACCTTGCAGCCTCCTAGCATCCTCCTTTAGATTTAAGATTTAACACAAACATCCACCACAGCATTCTCACCGTGGTGGAAGGCAACAAAGTCCTTCACAGCCAGTCCCCTCCTTTGTTCACCCCGTGGTCGGGGCCATGAACCCTCCGTAGTCGCCGCTACGGACGGCCCGACGTACAGGCCCTCTCGTCGGGACGATCGAACCTCCGACGTCGGGACGGTCAAACACATAAGACACGATATTGATTGAGGGAAAACTGACGGATTGAGGGGAAAGCAAGAAACAAGGGTTGGAGGTGGACAAAAACGCTGGAGAAACTCAGCGGGTGAGGTAGCATCTATGGGGCGAAGGAAATAGGCGACGTTCGGGTCGAAACCCTTGAAGGAAATAGGCGACGTTTCGGGTCGAAACCCTTGAAGGGTTTCGACCCGAAACGTCGCCTATTTCCTTCGCTCCGTAGATGCTGCCTCGCCCGCTGAGTTTCTCCAGCATTTTCGTCTACCTTCGATTTTTTCCAGCATCTGCAAGTTCCTTCTTAAGCAAGGGTTGGAATTAGCTGGGGGTTACTGAAACTGTGTCTAAAACTGGAAGCATTCTATTCCTGTGACGTCAGCAATTCAGCAGGATTGGACTGCTTAATGAAATGGATATTTTTTAAAACTTTATTGCAGGCACTTCAAACATCAATGTGACGACCCCGATGCAAACTGGAAGGTAAGGAGCGATTGTAGAAAGAGTTGAGAACTTGATGTGATGGATTACATCATGGATGCAGCGCCAGAGACCCGGGTTCGATCCCGACTACGGGCGCTGTCTGCACGTTCTCCCCGTGACCTGCGTGGGTTTTTCTCCGGGTGCTCCAGTTTCCTCCCACACTCGCCGGTTTGCCGGTTAATTGACTTTGGTAAATGTTGTAAATTGTCCCCAATAGACAACAGACAATAGGTGCAGGAGCAGGCCATTCGGCCCTTCGAGCCAGCACCGCCATTCAATGTGATCATGGCTGATCATCCCCAATCAGTACCCCGTTCCTGCCTTCTCCCCATATCCCCTGACTCCGCTATTTTTAAGAGACCGATCTAGGTCTCTCTTGAAAGCATCCAGAGAACCGGCCTCCACCGCCCTCTGAGGCAGAGAATTCCACAGACTCACCACTCTCTGTGAGAAAAAGTGTTTCCTCGTCTCCGTTCGAAATGGTTTACTCCTTATTCTGAAACTGTGGCCCCTGGTTCTGGACTCCCCCCAACATCGGGAACATGTTTCCTGCCTCTAGCGTGTCCAAACCCTTAACAATCTTATATGTTTCAATGAGATACCCTCTCATCCTTCTAAACTCCAGAGTGTACAAGCCAGCTGCTCCATTCTCTCAGCATATGACAGTCCCGCCATCCCGGGAATTAACCTTGTAAACCTACGCTGCACTCCCTCAATAGCAAGACCTGCGTGGGTTTTCTCCGGGTGCTCCGGTTTCCTCCCACACGTGCAGGTTTGGCGGTTAATTGGCTTTGGTGAATGTTGTGAATTGTCCCTAATGTGTGTAGGATATGCTAGTGTGCGGCACCGATCGCTGGTGGGCGCGGACACGTTGGGCAGGAGGGCCTGTTTCCGCGCGGTATCTCTGAACTAAACTAAATAAATGATCCTGTCACTTCAATACCTGGTGTGAGCTGTCATCACAAATGGGACAGTGGTTGTGTTACTGAGCTCAGTTCATAAGTGATAGGAGCAGAATTTGGCCATCGGGGCCCGTCAAGTCTGCTACGCCATTCAATCATGGCTGATCTATCTCTCCCGTTCTCCCTGCCTTCTCCCCATAACCCCTGACCACCCAATAACACAGTATTATGTGCTGATACTCCAGGTACATGGGGGTCCAATCCCACCGTGATCCTGCAAGCTTCATCTTCAGCTTGTCGTCGAGTCCGCGGGACGAGGTAGTTATCTAGGCTGCCGGAGTAGCTAGTTGACGCAGGCAGGCACGGAAATCGCTATCAAAACATGCGGGGGACACAATATCTTGGCGGCCGCGCTCGCGCGCGCGCGCACACACCCGCACCTGTGGACGGTAACATCGGGAGCTGACCTGGTTGCTGACAGACTCCGAACTCCAGCAACAGCAGCTTCGTGGGGCTTCAATCGGCCCGTTCGCGGGGCCTTTCATCGCCCGGCGGGGGCTTCAACATCGGGAGCCTCGATCGCCTCGATGCAGCAGTTTGATTTTATGCCGTGCCGGGCGCTGAAAGGCCCCGCGAACGGGCCGATTCAGCCCTTAGAAAGCGGCTGATAAAGTCCAGATTACAAAACACGGGGGGGGGGGATTGTACCCCACCTCTCAAAGGAGGGGGGCGTGTCCCCCCTGTCCCCCCACCCACCCCAGGATTTTCGCCCCCTGGATGCAGGCACTATAACAACTTGTGAAAGACACTGGGCCATGTATCTGGATCAGAAAGGTTTAGTGGAATTTGGGCCAAATGCAGGAAAATAGGACTGGCTTAGAATGGACACCTTGGTTAGCGTTAACGTTGGGCCGAAGGGCCTGTTTCCATGCTGTGGGACTGTCATTACGATTAGATTATAGCTCGTTTTAACTGGCAGAAGTTTCAAAGGTTATTTATTGGTTCAAAGGTTATTTATTGGTCACATACACCATAGGTGTAGTGAAATGCTTCTTGCCAATGCAGCACATAAAAAAAAGAATACGGACATAACAATAATAGAGAGATTTAAACATAAAAAACATCCCCCCACAATGGTTCCCACTGTGAGGGAAGGCACAAAGTCCAGTCCCCATCTCATGTCCACCCATAATCGGGCCTATTGAGGCCTCCACAGTCGCCTCCACGGAGGCCCGATGTTCTAGGCCGTTCTCGCCGGGTGATGGTGCTCTGGCGTCGGGAGAACCCTCTCAGCGGCTTGGGACACCTGGAACGACCGCTTCCTTACCGGAGACCGCGGCTTCCGAAGCCAACAAGGCCGCGCCGGATGGAGCTCCACCACTGGCGATCTCGTTGAGAGATCCCAGGCTCCTGATGTAAAGTTCAGCGCCGCAGCTGGCCGCTCCACAGACCCGCAGCTCCGCGATGTTTTTATCGGCGGTCCCAGCATACCGGAGTCCCAGCGCGGCGACCCGGGCAAGGCATCGCCCGCTCCGCGATTGCGCCCCAGCGCTGTGCCGCCGCCGAAGTCGAGGTTCTGGCCGGTCCCCTCAGGAAACGCCGCTCCTGGCCCGCTGGTAGGCCGCGAGGACGGGTCGAAAGTGCAGCCCGGAGAAAAGCTGCCTCTCCGACCAGGTAGGGACCCTGAAAAGTAGTTTCCCCCTTCCCCCTCCCCACCCCCCACATAAAAAAGACTAGAACTCCAAAAACAAAACACTAAAACTCACTAAATCTTTTTAAAAAGAGTGAAAAACGAACAGCTGCAGGCTGGGCAGCCATACCACACAGGACGGCGCCCCCTAAACGGACTTAATTGGCACATGTACCAATTAAGGTACCACTAGTGACATTTGAGTTACCATACAGCCATACTAAGTAAAAAAGCAAAAATACACACAGCATATAAAATATAAAGTTTAACATAAACATCCACCACAGTGGAATCCACATTCCTCACTGTGATGGAAATAAATAAAGTGCAGTCCTCTTCCTCCTTTGTTCATCCGTGGTGGTCGGGGATGTTGAATCCTCCGCAGTCACCGCTGCTGACGGTTCGCTGTTCAAGCCCTCTCGTCGGGATGATGGAAACTCCGGCGTTGGGACGGATCGGAACACTCCCGAGCATGGAGCTCCCAAGTCGGCCTCTTCTTACCGGAGACCGCGGGCTTCACGGTGTTGAAGTCCACAGGCCACGCGGTCGGAGCTCCTACACTGGCGATCCTCGGCTCCGCGATGGTAAGTCCGCGCCGCACCCGCGGCTTGAAGCTCCGGGCCGGTCTCCAGGAAAGGCCGCACCACTCAAAGGGCGAAGGACGAAGGCCATTTATTGTCACATACACCAATTGGTGTAGTGTAATTTGAGTTGCCATTGCAGCACACCAATAGGCCGCAAGGGGGGGGGGGGAGAGATGCGACACGGAGAAAAATCACATCTCCGTCGAGGTAGGTGACAGGAAAAAGTTTTCCCCGATCCCCTCCCACACTCCCCACATAAAACACCAAGAGACATTAAAACAAACATTCAAGACATACTTAAAATAATAAAAACAGAGAAGGGACAGGACAGACTGCTGGCGAGGCGGCCATTACGGGCGCCACCCGGTGGTGAATTTACACCGAATAGAGTGAGAGACAGCGTGGAAACAGGCCCTTCAGCCCAATTTGCCCAGACTGGCCCAACCATGTCCCATCTACACTCGTCCCACCAACCTGCGCTTGGTCCATGTCCCTCCAAACCTGTCCTATCCATCCATGTACCTGCCTAAGTGCTTTTTAAATTTTTTTTTAATTTTTATTAGAAGCAATTGTACAAGGATAAGACGACCGGCAGCATAACAATTATACAATTATTGTGCAGCTTCATTTTTAACCTTATAACCTAAATTTAAAAAAAGAGAAAAAAAGGAAAACAAAGAAAGAAGAAGGAAAAGAATGAAAAAAGAAATAAATAGAAAAGAGCAGGATAAAGACCCCTAATCTACCAAAGCTACCAGTGCAGAAGAAAAGAAAAGAAATAAGAAAAGACAAAGATGGAGATACCACCCCCCCCCCCTCCCCTCACCCATCCTGGCGTCGGATTTAAATTTAAATTTGTGTTTAACCATTCCGTTGTAAAAATTCAGTAAAGGGTGTCCATGTCTTAAAACATTGATCTGTTTTTTCCGCCAAGACAAGCCTAATGTTTTCCAAATGTAGTGTCTCGGACATATCTGTAATCCACATCTTCACTGTGGGGACTGTTGTCTGCCTAAGTGCTTCTTCAAAGTTGTTAATGTTAATACGCTAGTGATGTTCTTGCTTGACGACTACTGCTTCCCCGTGCTCCTCCAGCTGCCCGAGGACTTCACAGTTGTCCACGGAGAAGCCAGAGATGAGTTGTCCGTTGGAGGAGTCTTCCTGAGGATTTTTATTGCACAGCCAGGTTGGGTTCTTCGAAAGCCCAGGGAGTTCCTTGTTGCGTTGCTGGAGAGATTGACTGAGCTTCTGGAAGCGAGTAATCCTAACGTAAGTCCAATGGTGGGGGTTTGAGCGGGTCTGGTGGGGTTTTGAGCGGGTCTGGTGGGGTTTTGAGCGGGTCTGGTGGGGGTTTGAGCAGGTCTGAATCAATGAATGGATGGATGAATGCATACTTTATTGTCACAGTGACATTCTTTGCTTGCCTACCCAAGGTATGCAAATAGTCACTACATAGAGGGCACAGGCAACGTCACAAAGTACCCCGGGCCAGTTCCTCCTTTGGGGTCCTGTACCACTTGGGCGACCTAATCCGCGAGTTCTGGCGAGTTTGCCCTCGACTCATACTCGCAGCATGGTCGACACGAGGTCTTTGTAACTCTCCTTCATGCCCGAGAGTGGTCTCCGCGTACGCGAGGCCTCAGTTAGGTCGCGGCAGTTTTTCAACATGTTAAAAAATGCCCGCGAGTAAAAAAAGGTCGCCTTGGAAAAAATCGGTGCTTTTTTTACTCGTAGGTTTAGTCCTAATAGGTCGGCATGTTAGTCGTAGGTAATCGAGGGTAGTCGAAGGTAGTCGTAGATAGTCTTCATCATAGTCGAAGGGAGATCGAAGGAGGTCGTCTTCACTCTCCACTATTCGGTGTCCAATTTTCCCGTAGTTAGTCGTAGCTAGTCGAAGCTGGTTTTCAACATAGTTGAAGGAGGTGGAAGGAGGTCTTCAACATAGTGGAAGGAGGTCTTCAACATAGTGGAAGGAGGTGGAAGGAGGTTTTCAACATGTCATTTTTTCAAACTCTTCTAAACTCGCCAACGTGGGACAGCCCCTTTTGTTCCCCCCCCCCCTTCCCCTCCTCCCTACAGTTCCCCATTGTTCCCCCCCCACCCCCCGCAACGCCGGGTCCTCCTTTGCTCCATCCCCCGGCAGCGGCGTCCCCACTACAACGTGCTCCGTCGGTCGCCGCCGACCTCTCCTTCATCGCTGCCGGGTCCTCTCCAGACGCCACCGTGGCGCCGACCCCGGCCCCTGCCGCGAGATTCATCCGGCTTCTCAGCCTTAAAGGGAGGCGTCTGCCGGGATTTGGGTGGTCGGTCGGGGTCGGGCGGGTGGACACAAAATGCTGGAGTAACTCAGCGGGTCAGGCAGCATCTCTGGAGAGAAGGAACGGGTGACGTTTCGGGTCGAGGCCCTTCTTCAGACTGAGAGTCGGGGGAGAGGGTAACGAGAGATACAGACGGTGATGTGGAGAGATATAGAACAAATGAATGAAAGATATGCAAAGAAGTAACGATGATCAAGGAAACAGGCCATTGTTAGCAGTGGGCTCGAAAACCAGTTACAGACAATGAGACTCAACAGACGGACTTTCAAGCTGGTACGAGGGTGGGGGAGGGAGGAGAGAGAGGGGATGCAAAGTTTACCGCTGGGTGGGCGGGCCGGGAGCGTTTTGATAGACACAGAGTGCTGGAGTAACTCAGCGGGTCAGGCAGCATCTGTGGAGAACATGGATAGGTGACGTTTCACAGAGTGCTGGAGTAACTCAGCGGGTCAGGCAGCATCTGTGGAGAACATGGATAGGTGACGTTTCGGGTGGAGAGCGTTCTTCACACAGAGACTCGGGGGAAGGGAAGTCAATATTCATCCCGCTGGGTGGGTCAGGTGGGTTTTGTGTGGTAAATTGAAGGCAACATTTAAGCCGGGAATGATTGTAATGGGTTGTTTATCCACACAGGGTGAAACGTTAGAGCTGGTGACCACGGCCTCCGTCTGCCTGTTCCACTCACAGCCCCAGTTGGCAGACAAGTGCCACCCCCTGGGGCACCTTCCCAAAGTCATTACCGCTCTGAACCACCAGAATAACGCCATCCCCAAGTCTTCAATCCGCCTCATTCACGCGCTCTCCGACAACGAGGTAAAGCCTTATTTGATTCCGGTGTCAAGTAGCCGTTTTTGTTTTCAGGTTCACGTTCAAGTTCAAGAGAGTTTATTGTCATGTGTCCCTGATAGGACAATGAAATCTTGCTTTGCTTCAGCACAACAGAACATAGTAGCATTGACTACAAAACAGATCAGTGTGTCCATATACCATTATATAAATATATACACACATGGATAAATAAACTGATAGGTGCAAATAACAGATAATGGGCTATTAATGTTCAGAGTTTTGTCCGAGCCAAGTTTAATAGCCTGATGGCTGTGGGGAAGTAGCTATTCCTGAACCTGGACGTTACAGTCTTCAGGCTCCTGTACCTTCTACCTGAAGGTAGCCTGTTTGAGGCAGCAACTGCGATAGATCCCCTCGATGGAAGGGAGGTCAGAGCCGATGATGGACTACCACAGGTGGTAGGAGCAGAAATAGGCCACTCTATAGTCAAACTCTGTATCCATTATCTGTCACTGTGGACGGCCCGATTGTAATCATATATCGTCTTTCCGTAGTCTTAACTGGTTAGAACGCAACAAAAGCTTTTCACTGTACTGGTAGGGTGGCAACGGTGGCGCAGCGGTAGAGTTGCTGCCTCACAGCGCCAGAGACCCAGGTTCAATCCCTGACTACGGGTGCTGTCTGTACGGAGTTTGATCCCTGGGACGGCGGGACTGTCATATGAGGAAATATTGAAAAGACTAGGTTTGTATTCACTGGAGTTTAGAAGGATGAGGGGGGGATCTTATAGAAACATATAAAATTATAAAAGGACTGGACAAGCTAGATGCAGGGAAAAATGTTCCCAATGTTGGGCGAGTCCAGAACCAGGGGCCACAGTCTTAGAATAAAGGGGAGGCCATTTAAGACTGAGGTGAGAAAAAACTTTTTCATCCAGAGAGTTGTGAATTTATGTAATTCCTGCCACAGAGGGCAGTGGAGGCCAAGTCACTGGATGGATTAAGAGAGAGTTAGATAGAGCTCTAGGGGCTAGTGGAGTCAAGGGATATGGGGAGAAGGCAGGCATGGGTTATTGATTGGGGACGATCAGCCATGATCACAATGAATGGCGGTGCTGGCTCGAAGGGCCGAATGGCCTCCTGCACCTATTTTCTATGTTTCTACCTTCTCCCCGTGAGCGCATAGGTTTCCTCCTACGTCCCAAGGCGGGCAGGATTGTAGGTTGATTGGCTTCGGTAAAATCGCCCCACGACATGTCGCCTGTATGGTCGTGAGTAGTCACCCAAAGAGTCGTACCTTTTTCTGGTCGCCGCTGGATTATCAACATGTTGTAAATTTTCGGCCACCTGCTGCGACCATGATGGGTGCCGGCAGTCGCCAAAAAAAATCGCGTAAGTGGGACAGGCCCTTTAATGGCATAATTCTGCTCCTATCGCATGAATGTCTGAACTTAAATCTATCATCAGCATTATCAGATTATGGTCGTACAATTAAATGTGTGTAAACAAAAATAAATGACAATTAACAACTGTTTTAGTAAAACTGTATAAATTTGTACATGATAGGAGAAGAATTACGCCATTCTCTCCCCATTTAGAAAATAGTCTACGCCTTTATTCCTACTACCACAATGCACGACTCCACACTTTGCTACACTATATTCCCATCTGCCACTTCTCTGCCCACTCTCCAACCTGTCCAAGTCCTTCTGCAGAGTCCCTGCTTTCTCTACACTACCTGCCCTCCACCTATATTCGTATCATCCGCAAACTTGGCCACAAAGCCTTCAATCCCTCGTTCAAATCCGTGACTATAACGCTTGTATTCACGTATTGCCTTTCCGCTGAGTGGTTATAGCCCTGACCCACGGTATGAACGTAGCGGGTACGTCGGAGCTCGGGGACGTCTCTTAGCGGCTCGTAAACGCTAACGGCAGGTACTCGGGAAGACTCGCTAACGGCAGTAAGCACGTGATGACTCGTGAAGATTTTTCAACACGATGAAAATGTCCACGAGAGCCCGAGTACCGACGAGCGGCCATTACCGTAAATCTCCGGGTTCGAATCAGGGCAAACTCGGGAGAACTCTTGGAATGAACTCATTACCGTGGGACAGGGCTATTAGCAGGCAACGAGAGTTTTTCACTGTACCTCGGTACACGTGACAATAAACTGAGCTGTACTGTATATGCTGCCTGAGTGTTGACGTGGGTGAGGTTGTTTGTCAGTCTGACCAGACTGCCTTCTTGTTAAGTTGTGTGTGCGAGCCATGGCGGCCATGGAGACCATCGGCCCACTGATGAACGGATGAAGATTCGATCGGACATGATCGGCCTCGCCTCGGAGTCTCTCAACCGCATGTTTCAGAAGGAGCAGACCGACCTGGTGGCTCAGGTGGGTGTCCCTCCCTGTTGATGATAGCATTTAGGGGGCGGCACGGTGGCGCAGCGGGTAGAGCTGCTGCCTCACAGCGCCAGGGACCCGGGTTCCATCCTGTTTGTACGTTCTCTCCGTGATAGCGTGGGTTTTTCACGTACAGTTTGTTATGTCTAGTTATCGAAGTAGCATTTAAACGTACGGGTTTTAAGATAAGGAGTAAGCCATTTAGAACGGAGACGAGGAAACACTTTTTCTCACAGAGAGTGGTGAGTCTGTGGAATTCTCTGCCTCAGAGGGCGGTGGAGGCAGGTTCTCTGGATGCTTTCAAGAGAGAGCTAGATAGGGCTCTTAAAGATAGCGGAGTCAGGGGATATGGGAGAAGGCAGGAACGGGGTACTGATTGGGGATGATCAGCCATGATCACATTGAATGGCGGTGCTGGCTCGAAGGGCCAAATGGCCTACTCCTGCACCCTATTGTCTATTGGGTCCACCACTGATTTTCATAGGCAACTGTTGGTCTGACCTCTCCTATAACGTGGACAAATCTATCCCCCCCCCCCCCCCCCACTGGCGGTCCCCCCCGATAGCGTGTGTCACCTAGGCCGTGTGAGGCGGCCGATCTCAATCTCATCGGGATTTCCGCGGCCGATGAACGGGTGGAATTTGGCCCTCCGTGCCCGGGGCTCTGGAACTCCAGCCAGGCTGGAGCCGACAGATCCGTTCCCACGGCCGATGTTGCCGGCCGGCGTCTCGGCCCCCCTCAAGTCCATCAAAAGGTATAATCCAGAAAAGGCTCTGGAACCAAGGTGCCGGCAGCTTTATAAGTCCATGGTGTTTAAAACATGTTATGTATGATGTAAACAAGGGCGGTCACGGTGGCGCAGCGGTAGAGTTGCTGCCTTACAGCCAATGCAGCGCCGGAGACCCGGGTTCCATCCCGACCACGGGCGCTGTCTGTACGGAGTTTGTACGCTCTCCCCGTGACCCGCGTGGGTTTTCTCCGAGATCTTCGGTTTCCTCCCACACTCCAAAGACGTGCAGGTTTGTAGGTTAATTGGCTTGGTGTAAAATGTAAAAATTGTCCCTAGTGCGTGCAGGATGATGTTAATTCAGGAAGGTTAATTCCCGGGATGGCGGGACTGTCATATGCTGAGAGAATGGAGCGGCTGGGCTTGTACACTCTGGAGTTTAGAAGGATGAGAGGGAATCTTATTGAAACATATAAGATTGGTAAGAGTTTGGACACGCTGGAGGCAGGAAACATGTTGGGGGAGTCCAGAACCTGGGGCCACAGTTTAAGAATAAGGGGTAAGCCATTTAGAACAGAGACGAGGAAAAACTTTTTCACACAGAGAGTTGTGAGTCTGTGGAATCTCTGCCTCAGAGGGCGGTGGAGGCAGGTTCTCTGATGCTTTCAAGAGAGAGCTAGATAGGGCTCTTAAAAATAGCGGAGTCAGGGGATTTGGGGAGAAGGCAGGAACAGGGTACTGATTGGGGATGATCAGCCATGATCACATTGAATGGCGGTGCTGGCTCGAAGGGCCGAATGGCCTCCTCCTGCACCTGTTGTCTATAATGTGCGGGGATCGCTGGTCAGTGCGGACCCGGTGGGCCGAAGGGCCTGTTTCCGCGCTGTATCTCCAACTAAACTCTCTCCCTCTCTCTCTCTCGCTCCATGTGGGAATGGTCAACCCAGCTGGCCCCAGGTTGAACCTGTTCAGTGCCACCCTCGTGTATACTCGCGTCATGACCGATAATGAGAAACACACCTGGCAGTGAACAGGTTAAAGCCTCGTGGAGATGGTGAACGCAATTCTTTGGTGAATGAGCCTGGGAAATTGGAACAGTTTCCTCTTTTGTTTCCCCCCCCAAGGGTCTGAAGATGGAGTGGTGCCATATCTGCTGCAGCTGTTGGAAGGAGTAGGACTCGAGAAGGTCGAAAACCAGCCGCCACGAAGGCCCAGATAGTCAATGCACTGAAATCAATGACTCGCAGCCTGCAGCATGGTGAACAGGTAGGCTGTGCTCACTCTCTACATTCCTCACTGTGACATGCAGAACCGTGAAGGCCTGGATAGAGTGGATGTGGGGAGGATGTTTCCACTGCTGGGGAGAGTCTCGGACTGGAGGTCCCAGCCAAAGATCTACAGCAAGCAAGATAGATCACTCGACGAAAAAGACGTAGTACGGTCATGGTCAGATTCATGGGTTATTTTCGGCCCCATTTCCGTAACCGGCTTCCGTCTCCGCACAAAAGATCCCGTAGGATTCTAGTGCGGAGACGGAAGCCGGTTACGGAAACATCCTCGTAAAAATAAAAGTTATTTGGTAAAAATCCTCTCCTCATTTCAGAATTATAATTTATTAACACAAACTGTTCCCCCGCAACGTTGATTACACTGCGAGTCGGGTCGGGTCGGGTTACGGAAATGATGAAAAAAAGGCCCACGTTCCGCTCTGTTGCGTACTACACGTCAGCCCATTGCATTTAGCAGGAGTGGTCTATCTTGCTCCGCTATAGGATCTTTGGTCCCAGCCTCAGAATTCAAGGACGTTTCTTTAGGAAGGAGATGAGGAAGAATTCCTTTAGACAAAGGATGGTGAATCTGTGAATTCTTTGGTCAAATCAGTAGTTTTTTAGGCAGATATAGATAGATTCTTGATTTAATACGGGTGTCACGGGTTATGGGGAGAAGGCAGGAGAATGGGGTTAGGAGGGAGAGATAGATCAGCCGTGATCGAATGGCGGAGTAGCCTTCATGGGCCGAATGGACTAATTCAACTCCTATCACTTATGACCTCATGACCTTGCATCATGTCATAAGTTCACGTTCAGAAATGATAGGAGCAGAAATTAGGCCATTCGGCCCATCAAGTCTACGCCATTCAATCATGGTGGATCTATCTCTATTTATTATGGGGAACAAGGAAATGGCAGATGAGTTGAACAGGTACTTTGGATCTGTCTTCACTAAGGAGGACACAAACAATCTTCCTGATGTACTCGTGGCCAGAGGATCTGGGGTGACGGAGGAACTGAAGGAAATCCACATTAGGCAGGAAATGGTGTTCGGTAACTGATGGGACTGAAGGCTGATAAATCCCCAGGGCCTGATGGTCTGCATCCCAGGGTACTTAAGGAAGTGACTCTAGAAATCATGACGCATTGGTGATATTTTCCAATGTTCTATAGATTCAGATCAGTTCCTGTGGATTGGAGGGTAGCTAATGTTATCCCACTTTTTAAGAAAGGCGGGAGAGAGAAAACAGGAATTATAGACCAGTTAGCCTGACATCGGTGGTGGGGAAGATGCTGGAGTCAATTATAAAAGATGAAATAGCGGCACATTTGATAGCAGTAACAGGATCGTCCGAGTCAGCATGGATTTACGAAGGAAATCATGCTTGACTAATCTTCTGGAATTTTTTGAGGATGTAACTAGGAAATGGACAAGGGAGAGCCAGTGGATGTAGTGTACATGACTTTCAGAAAGCATTTGATAAGGTCCCACATAGGAGATTAGTGGGGCAAAATTAGGGCACATGGTATTGGGGGTAGAGTGCTGACATGGATAGAAAGTTGGTTGGCAGACAGGAAACAAGAGTAGGGATTACGGGACCCTTTCAGAATGGCAGGCAGTGACTATTGGGTACCTCAAGGCTCGGTACTGGGACCGCAGCTATTTACAATATACATCATTTGGATGAAGGGATTCAAAGTAACATTAGCATATTTACAGATGACACAAAGCTGGGTGGCAGTGTGAACTGTGAGAGGATGCTATGAGAATGCAGGGTGACTTGGACAGGTTGTGTGAGTGGGCAGATGCATGGCAGATGCAGTTTAATGTGGATAAATGAGGTTATCCACTTTGGTGGCAAAAACAGAAAGGCAGATTATTATCTAAATGATGTCAAGTTGGGAAAAGGGAAGTACAACGGGATCTGGGGGGTCCTTGTTCATCAGTCAATGAAAGTAAGCATGCAGGTACAGCAGACTGTGAAGAAAGCAAATGGCATGTGGCCTTTATAACAAGAGGAATTGAGTATAGGAGTGAAGAGGTTAGGGTACAGGGCCCTAGTGAGACCACACCTGGAGTATTGAGTGCGGTTTTGGTCTCCAAACTTGAGGAAGGACATTCTTGCGATTGAGGGAGTGCAGCGTAGGTTCACGGATGGCGGGACTGTCATATTTTGATAGATTGGTGCGGCTGGGCTTGTACACTCTGGAATTTAGAAGGATGAGAGGGTATCTTATTGAAACATATAAGATTATTAAGGGTTTGGACATGCTAGAGGCAGGAAACATGTTCCCGATGTTGGGGAGTCCAGAACCAGGGGCCATAGTTTAAGAATAAGTGGTAAGCCATTTAGAACGGACATGAGGAAAAACTTTTTCACACAGAGAGTGGTGAGTCTGTGGAATTCTCTGCCTCAGAGGGCGGCGGGGGCTGGTTCTCTGGATGCTTTCAAGAGAGAGTTAGATAGAGCTCTTAGGGATAGTGGAGTTGAGGGATATGGAGAGAAGGCAGGAACGGGGTACTGATTGTGGATGATCAGCCATGATCACATTGAATGGCGGTGCTGGCTCCAAGGGCTGAATGGCCTACTCCTGCACCTATTGTCTATTGTCTCTTTCTCCCTCCTAACCCCATTCTCCTGCCTTATCTACTGTAGATAGGCACATGGATATGCAGGGAATGGATCACAGTGCAGGCAGAGGAGATTAGTTTAACTTGGCATCATGTTTGGCACAGACATTCTGGGCCGAAGGGCCTGTTCCTGGGCTTTAGAGACCTAGTGCAAAAATAGCCCCAAGTTCATCGCAACCAGCGATCACGCCGTCCACTAACGTTATCCTACACACCAGGGACAATTTACAATTTTTCCCAAAAGCTAATAAACCTACAAACCCGCACTTCTTGCTATTGAGGGAGTGCAGCGTAGGTTCACCAGGTTAATTCCCGGGAAGGCGGGACTGACGTATGAGAAAGAATGGAGCGGCTGGGCTTGTATTCACTGGAATTTAGAAGGATGAGAGGGGATCTTATGGAAACATATAAAATTCTTACGGGATTGGACGCTTGATGCAGGAAAACTGTTCCCGATGTTGGGGGAGTCCAGAACCAGGGGGTCACAGTTTAAGAATAAGGGGTAGGCCATTTAGGACTGGGATGAGGAAAAACCTTTTCACCCAGAGTTGTGAATCTATGGAATTCTCTACCACAAAAGGCAGTGGAGGCCGATTCACTGGATGTTTTCAAGAGAGAGTTGGCTCAAGGGATATGGGGAGAAAGCAGGAACGGGGGTACTGATTTAGGACGATCAGCCATGATCATATCGAATGGCGGTGCTGGCTCGAAGGTTCGAACGGCCTACTCCTGCACCTATTTTCTATGTTGTTTGGGACTTGGAGGAAACCGGAGCACCCAGAGAAAACCCACGTGGTCACAGGGAAAACATACAAACTCTGTACAGGCAGCACCCTCGGTCAGGGTGGAACCCGGGCCTCTGCCGCTGTGAGGCAGCAACTCTACCAGCTGCACCACTGTACTAAGCAGCAGGCTACATGGTTTAGGTTGGTTTAAATGTTTCCATCGCTTTGAATGCATACATTTCTGGCAATGCCTTTGACATTTTCACTATTTTCTAAGGAAGGTCAACATTTGCAGCTTGGCACGGTTTGGACAACTGGCATTGTTTACACACACAGTCATCTGGAAAATGGTCACAATCGAATTTGTTTCGTAGAGTGAGAGCGTGGAAACAGGCCCTTCAGCCCAACTCGCCCACACCGGCCAACATGTCCCATCTACACTAGTCCCACCTGCCTGCGCTTGGTCCATATCCCTCCAAACTTGTCCTATCCTTGTACCTGTCCAAATGTTTCCTCAACGTTGGGACAGTCCAGCCTCAACTACCTCCTCTGGCAGCTCGTTCCATACACCCGCCACCCTCTGTGTGATAAAGTTACCCCTCGGATTCCTATTAAATCTTTTTCCCCTTCACCTTGAACCTATGTCCTCTTGGTAGACAAAAGTGCTGGAGAAACTCAGCGGGGTGCAGCAGCATCTATGGAGCGAAGGAATTAGGCAACGTTTCGGGCCGAAACCCTTCTTCAGACTGATGGAGGGTGGGGGGGCGGGGAGAAGAAAGGAAAAAGGAAGAGGAGGACCCCGAGGGCTAAGGAGAGCTGAGAAGGGGAGGAGACAGCAAGGGCTACCGGAAATTGGAGAGGTCAATGTTTATGCCGCTAGGGTGCAGACTGCCCAAACGGAATATGAGGTGCTGCTCCTCCAATTTCCGGTGGTGCTCACTCTGGCCATGGAGGAGGCCCAGGACAGAAAGGTCGGATTCGGAATGGGAGGGGGAGTTGAAGTGATGAGCCACCGGGAGGTCAGGTTGGTTAATGCGGACCGAGCGGAGGTGTCCGGTGGAAACGATCGCCAAACCTACGCTTGGTGCTCTGGCCCTCAATTCCCCTACCCTGGGCAAGAGACTCTGTGCGTCTACCCAATCTATTCCTCTCCTGATTTTGTACACCTCTATAAGAACACCCCCCTCCTCATCCTCCTCACTATTTAAACACAATTTTTCTTCAGGTGAATGAAATCCTGAGTCGTTCATCTGTGTGGAGTGCCTTTAAAGACCAGAAGCATGATCTATTCATTTCTGAGTCGCAAACGTCAGGATATCTTACAGGTGAGTGATATTTCATCAGGGGGTGATAACTGTGTGAGATGTAACTTCAAAACCCAACTACTGACGGCAGATAAACACAGAGTGCTGGAGTAACTCAGCGGGTCAGGCAGCATCTGTGAGAACATGGATAGGTGACGTTTCACAGAGTGCTGGAGTAACTCAGCGGGTCAGCAGCATCTGTGGAGAACATGGATAGGTGACGTTTCACAGAGTGCTGGAGTAACTCAGCGGGTCAGGCAGCATCTGTGGAGAACATGGATAGATGACGTTTCACAGAGTGCTGGAGTAACTCAGCGGGTCAGGCAGCATCTGTGGAGAACATGGATAGTGACGTTTCACAGAGTGCTGGAGTAACTCAGCGGGTCAGGCAGCATCTGTGGGGAACATGGATAGGTGACGTTTCACAGAGTGCTGGAGTAACTCAGCGGGTCAGGCAGCATCTGTGGAGAACACGGACTCTCAGTCTGAAGAAGGGTCTCGACCGAAACGTCACCCATTCCTTTGTCCAGAGATGCTGCCCGTCCCGCTGAGTGACTCCAGCATTTGTGTCTCACCTTTACACTGTTTATTCTATTGCTACTAAAAACTCTTTGAGTTGTTTAAAGATTAACAGTAACTCGAAATAACTTGTGCTTTGCTGCTTAATGTTCCAGCCTGCAAGAAGAGCGTGATGCTTGTCTCTCTGCTTGCTCCTGTCACTTTCTGTCTATCTCTTTCTCTCTTTCCCTAGGTGCCCTCACCTTCCCTCCTTACTGGCACTAGTCCTCTCCACCTGAGAAGTGGCTTTAGGGCTGCTTTGACAGGCTCAATGTTCAATTCTTAACTGTGCAGCAAGGTAGATACCACCTTCCTCATGCTTGTTTTGGTCTTTGCTCATGCAGTTGTGGTCACGGTATTGTGGGTTCAGTATTGATGTGGATAGAGAACTGGCTGGCAGAGGAAGCAAAGAGTAGGAGTAAACGGGTCCTTTTCACAATGGCAGGCAGTGACTAGTGGGGTACCGCAAGGCTCAGTGCTGGGACCCCAGCTATTTACAATATATATTAATGATTTGGACGAGGGAATTGAATGCAACATCTCCAAGTTTGCGGATGACACGAAAACTGGGGGGGGCAGTGTTAGCTGTGAGGAGGATGTTGGGAGGCTGCAAGGTGACTTGGATAGGTTGGGTGAGTGGGCAAATGCATGGCAGATGTAGTATAATGTGGATAAATGTGAGGTTATCCACTTTGGTGGCAAGAACAGGAAAGTAGACTATTATCTGAATGGTGGCCCGATTAGGAAAAGGGGAGATGCAACGAGACCTGGTTGTCATGGTACACCAGTCATTGAAAGTAGGCATGCAGGTGCAGCAGGCAGTGAAGAAAGCGAATGGTATGTTAGCATTCATAGCAAAAGGATTTGAGTATAGGAGCAGGAGGTTCTACTGCAGTTGTACAGGGCCTTGGTGAGACCACACCTGGAGTATTATGTACAGTTTTGGTCTCCTAATCTGAGGAAATACATTCTTGCCATAGAGGGAGTACAGAGAAGGTTCACCAGACTGGTTCCTGGGATGGCAGGACTTTCATATGAAGAAAGACTGGATAGACTCGGCTTGTACTCTTTAGAATTTAGAAGATTGAGGGGGATCTTATAGAAACGTACAAAATTCTTAAGGGGTTGGACAGGCTAGATGCAGGAAGATTGTTCCCGATGTCGGGGAAGTCCAGGACAAGGGGTCACAGTTTAAGGATAAGGGGGAAGTCTTTTAGGACCGAGATGAGAAAATCATTTTTCACACAGAGAGTGGTGAATCTCTGGAACTCTCTGCCACAGAAGGTAGTCGAGGCCAGTTCATTGGCTATATTTAAGAGGGAGTTAGATGTGGCCCTTGTGGCTAAAGGGATCAGGGGGTATGGAGAGAAGGCAGGTACAGGATACTGAGTTGGATGATCAGCCATGATCATATTGAATGGCGGTGCAGGCTCGAAGGGCCGAATGGCCTACTCCCGCACCTATTTTCTATGTTTCTATGTGTCCGAGGTGCTTTGTATAAAGAAATACATGTGCAGGCAGCCAAAACTCATAGCAAACGCAGCAGACATATTGTGGGCATTCACTTCATCCCTGCCGCCTCTGAAGCATTTTTAACCGAAAAACGTTGTTGCACAAATTATATGTACTTGTCCGAGACCCCCCCCCAAACCCGAATGAACTATTTCCAAATATAATCCATATCTAGACTTCCCGGGTGGGAGATTTTTGTTAGAGCAGAGGGTACAGCTTTAAGCTGAGAAGGCCACAGTTGAAGGGAGTTGTGTGGGGCCAGGTATTTACTTTTAAGGTGGGTGGGTGGTGGGCGCCTGGAACGCGCTGCCAGGGGTGGTGGCGGAGTTAGATACGATAGTGGCGTTTAGAAGGCGCCTGGGTTTGCACCTGCAGGGGTAGGGATCGCGTGCCGGCAGATCAGTGTTGGTTTGAGCATCATGTGCAGCACACAGACGCTGTGGGCCGAAGGGCCTCAGCCTGAGCTGTCCTGTTCCATATATACCCTTCTCCAGATCACATGAGGTGCTTGTACAGTCGGCCCAAAATCGCTGCAAATCCAAACCTTTTTTGCGTGGATTCACTGCGTTACTGCCTTATGCGGCAGAGGGGCTGGATGGGCCTCAGTGTGTGGCGTTTTGGGATTGATAATTTGGATATAGGCTGAAAAGACCTCGGATCCAAAAGTCCCGTACTGGCGGGGAAATGAAAAGGAACATGTGATAATACACAATAGACAATAGGTGCAGGAGTAGGCCATTCGGCCCTTCGACCCAGCACCACCATTCAATGTGATATGGCTGATCATCCCCAATCAGTACCCCGTTCCTGCCTTCTCCCCATATCCCCTGACTCCGCTATCTTTAAGAGCCCTATCTAGCTCTCTCTTGAAAGCATCCAGAGAACCGGCCTCCACCGCCCTCTGAGGCAGAGAATTCCACAGACTCACCACTCTCTGTGAGAAAAAGTGTTTCCTCGTCTCCGTTCTAAATGGCTTACTCCTTATTCTTAAACTGTGTCCCCTGGTTCTGGACTCCCCCAACATCGAGAACATGTTTCCTGCCTCTAGCGTGTCCAAACCCTCAACAATCTTATATGTTTCAATGAGATCCCTCTCATCCTTCTAAACCCCAGAGTGTAAAAGACCAGCTGCTCCATTCTCTCAGCATATGACAGTCCCGCCATCCCGGGAATTAACCTTGTAAACCTACGCTGCGCTCCCTCAATAGCAATCGTGGCACTAAGGAGACTTCTCGATGGGCACATGGGCATGGAGGGATATGGAGCACACACACACACACAGGCAGAGGAGATCAGCATAGCTAGGCCTCATACACAGCACAAACATTGTGAGCCATTCTTTGCAGCGCTGTACGGTTGTATGTGTGTTTTGTAAGTGAAGTCCAAATGTCCTTTGAACTTTTGTATCTTGTACTTGTCAATCTGGTGTCGGGGGGTTACGGGGAGAAGGCAGGAGAATGGGGTTAGGAGGGAGAGATAGATCAACCGTGATTGAATGGCGGAGTAGGCTCGATGGGCCGAATGGCCTAATTCTGCCACCTATCATATACCTAACATGCCACCTAACATATAGGATTGTTAAGGGCTTGGACACGCCAGAGGCAGGAAACATGTTCCCGATGTTGGGGGAGTCCAGAACCAGGGGCCACACAGTTTAAGAATAAGGAGTAAGCCATTTAGAACGGAGACGAGGAAACACTTTTTCTCACAGAGAGTGGTGAGTCTGTGGAATTCTCTGCCTCAGAGGGCGGAGGAGGTAGGTTCTCTGGATGCTTTCAAGAGAGAGCTAGATAGGGCTCTTAAAGATAGCGGAGTCAGGGGATATGGGGAGAAGGCAGGAACGGGGTACTGATTGGGGATGATCAGCCATGATCACATTGAATGTCGGTGCTGGCTCGAAGGCCGAATGGCCTACTCCTGCACCTATTGTCTGTTGTCTATCACTTACGACCTTGTATTGGAGGCTAAGCGATGGATATTTTTAAGGTGGAGATTGACATAAAGTTAGATAGAGCTCTTATTATGGCTAGCTCTTTTTGGTTAGTACGGGTGTCGGGGGGTTATGGGACGAAGGTGGAGAATGGGGGTTGAGAGGAAAGATAGGTTGGAAACTGAAGAGCAACATTTTCACACAGAGGGTGGCGGGTGTATGGAACGCCTAGCCAGAGGATGGTAGACACAAAATGCTGGATCAACTCAGCGGGCGAGGCAGCATCTATGGTCTCGACCCAAAACGTCGCCAATTCCTTCTCTCCATAGATGCTGCCTCGCCCGCTGAGTTTCTCCAGCATTTTGTGTCTTACATAGAAACATAGAAAATAGGTGCAGGAGGAGGCCATTCGGCCCTTCGAGCCAGCACCGCCATTCATTGCGATCATGGCTGATTGTCCCCTATCAATAACCCGTGCCTGCCTTCTCCCCATATCCCTTGACTCCACTAGCCCCTAGAGCTCTATCTAACTCTCTCTTAAATCCATCCAGTGATTTGGCCTCCACTGCTCTTCTGTGGCAGGGAATTCCACAAATTCACAACTCTCTGGGTGAAAAAGTGTTTTTACTCACTTCAGTCTAAAATGGCCTCCCCTTTATTCTAAGATTACCTTCGATTTTACCAGCATCTGCATTTCTGTCTTATAGACCTGTCCCACAGTTCATTCCAAGAGCCCTCCCGAGTTTGCCCTGATTCGAACTCGGAGATTTACGGTAATGGCCACTCGTCGGTACTCGGGGCTCTCGTGGACATTTTTTCAACACGTTGAAAAATCTTCACGAGTCTTCCCGTGCTTACCTGCCGTTAGCGAGTCTTCCCGAGTACCTGCCGTTAGCGTTACGAGCCGTCCCCGAGCTCCGACGTACCCGCTACGTTCATTCTCCGTGCTTACCACGAGTTTGATTTTTTAAAAACTCGGGAGAGCACTTGGAATGAACTCGCACCGTGGGACAGGGGCTATAAGACAGAAATGCAGATGCTGGTAAAGTCGAGGATAATCTTAGAATAAAGGGGAGGCCATTTAAGACTGAGGTGAGAAAAAAAATATCGTAAGACACTTGGATAGGTACAC
>CM075995.1:8397992-8454501 GCA_038087875.1 Malacoraja senta
AAGGACTTTTTTTAGGAAGGAGATGAGGAGCATTTATTTAGTCAGAGGGTGGTGAATCTGTGGGATTCTTTGCCACAGACGGCTGTGGAGGTCGTCAGTGCATATATTTAAAGCAGAGATAGATAGATTTGTGATTAGTACGGGTGCCAGTGGCTATGGGGAGAAGAATGGGGTTAGCAGGGAGAGATAGATCAGCCACGATTGAATGGTGGAGTGGTCTTGATGGGCCGAATGGCCTAATTCTGCTCCTATCGCTGATGACCTTGGCAGCACACAAGGGTGGCCAGCTTCTGGCGTTGACAGTCACATCAAGTTCATTGGACTTCTGTAATGTCCATGTGTTCTTGTGTTCGCAGGTCCGGTTGGCCACCAGTGGACGATGAGGATGGATCCCGAGAGCTGACTCATTATGCTGTCCCAGAGGTGGAAGACCAGTGAGGCTTTAACAGCACGGCAATCATCTCTGTAAGCTCAGATCACCGATTACCTTCACCTGTTGAGTTGGAACTCTTTCACCTGCAATGCAAACTATTAAAGTTCTCAACTAATTCTTCAATCGATCAGCCTTTCTGTCATTATTTTTCTGAAACTCATTTAGATTTTAATTTAGAGACGCAGCGTGGAAACAGGCCCTTCGGCCCATCAAGTCCGCGCTGACCAGTGATCCCCCCCCCCCCCCCCCGCACACTAACACTATCCTACACACACACTAGGGACAATTTACACTTAGACCAAGCCAATTAACCTCATTGGAGTGTGGGAGGAAACTAGTTCTCGGAGAAAACCCACGGGGAGAACGTACAAACTCCGTACAGACAGCACCCGTAGTTGGGATGGACCTTTACACCTTACGCTGCCTCAGCAAGGCCAGCAGCACAATCAAGGACCAGTCTCACCCCGGCCACTCCCTTTTCTCCCCTCTCCCATCAGGCAAGAGGTACAGAAGTGTGAAAACAAACGCGCACCTCCAGATTCAGGGACAGTTTCTTCCCGGCTGTTATCAGGCAACTGAACCGTCCTACCACAACCAGAGAGCAGTGCTGAACTACTATCTACCTCATTGGTGACCCTCGGACTATCCTTGATCGGACTTGATCCCGCACTTAATGTTATTCCCTTATCATGTATCTATACACTGTAAACGGCTCGATTGAAATCGTGTGTTGTCTTTCCGCTGACTGGTTAGCACGCAACAAAAGTTTTTCACTGTACCTCGGTACACGTGACAATAAACTGAACTGAACTAAAATGGAGCGGGCATGGGAGTTTAGATACAGCATAGAAACAGGCCCTACTGCCAAGACCAACTCTTATCTGCCTGCACAGAATCCATATCCCTCCATTCCCTGCATATCCATGTTTCTGTCCAAAAGTCTAACATTATTGTATCTGCCTCCACCACCACCCCTGACAGCGCGTTCCAGGCACCCGCCACCCTCTGTACGGACAAAGTTGTCCCGCATGAGGTTATAGATACAGCATCGAAACAGGCCCTTCGACCCATCGAGTCCACGGCGACTATCCATCGCCCGTTCACACCAGTTCTGTCACAGCTCCATTGCAGAGTTGCGGACGCAGCCCAGACCCTCCCTTCCATCGACTCCGTTTACACCTCACGCTGCCAGCAGCATAATAAAGGGCCAGTCCCACCTTCTCCCCCCCCCCCCACCCCCACTCCCATCAGGCAAGAGGTACAGAGGTGAAAACGCACACCTCCAGATTCACATGCAGGAAGGAACTGCAGATGCTGGTTTGCACCGAAGATAGACAAAAAATGCTGGAGTAACTCTGGAGAGAAGGAATGGGTGACGTTTTGGGTCGAGACCCTTTAGACTGAGATTCGGTGGGGTGGGGTGGGGGGGGGTAGTCTAGAGACATGGATGAGCAAGGTGTGAAAATGACAGATCAAAGCAGACGATGCTTAGGAAATGCAGAAAAGATCATATTAGATACTGGAAAGCTGATTGAGTCCACACACACCGAGAGATTCTAAGCAAATATATTTAAAATACAAACGAAAATGTGACCAAATCATCCCTTTGAAGAGGCTCTGGCAGTAGGTTTTCACGTGTTATTTTTAATGTTCCACCCTACAAGGAGCTGGAATGAAGGCGACTGAGAGAGGGAGAGATAGATCAGCCATGGTGGTGTAGGCTCGACGGGCCGAATGGCCTCATTCCTGCTGCCAGAAGTGGTGAACGTGACTGATGTTGGTCTGTAGATGTCGTGAAGCCGCTGGTGCGGACCCCCCCCCCCCCCCTCACTGCAGTACAAGGTGCGGACAGTTTATTGAACCGGGGAGCGGCGCTCTTATCTTCACGTTTTGCGGCACTTTCTCGAGTCGGCGTGATCGTCAGACACCTTGCGTTTCCGCGCTGCCGTCCCAGGCTCGGCGGTCAGGAAGTAATTCTCAACGGGAGGGGGGCGCTCCTGAAAGTTAAAGAGAAAGTCGTGAAATAATGGGGCGGCACGGTGGAGTAGCGGCTGAGTTGTTGCCTCACAGCGCCAGATACCCGGGTTCAATCCCAACTGGGGGGGGGAGGAGGTGACGAGCTGGAGGCAGGAAAAGACCAGGACCAAATCAGTACCTAGACACATAGACAATAGGTGCAGGAGTAGGCCATTCGGCCCTTCGAGCCAGCACCGCCATTCAATGTGAACATGGCTGATCATCCCCAATCAGTACCCCGTTCCTGCCTTCTCCCCATATCCCCTTGATTCCGCTAGCCCTAAGAGCCCTATCTAACTCATTTAAATGCATCCAGAGAACCTGCCTCCACCGCCCTCTGAGGCAGAGAATTCCACAGACTCACCACTCTCTGTGTGAAAAGGTTTTTCCTCATCTCCGTTCTAAATGGCTTACTCCTTATTCTTAAACTGTGGCCCCTGGTTCTGGACTCCCCCAACATCGGGAACATGTTCCCTGCCTCTAGCGTGTCCAATCCCTTCTTCTTGTCTATGGCGTGCACAGCCTACTATTTGATTGTGCACACCAGGTTGATTGCAATCGTCGAAACAGGGCCGACCAAGTGAAGGTTGCAATCTCCCACCCCTCAATCCCTTAATAAACTGATATGTTTCTATAAGATCCCCTCTCACCCTTCTAAATTTCAGTGAATACAAGCCCAGTCTTTCCATTCTCTCAGCATATGACAGTCCCGCCATCCGGGAATTAACCTTGTAAACCTACGCTGCACTCCTTCAATAGCAAGAATGTCCTTCCTCAAATTTGGAGACCAAAACGGCACACAATACTCCAGTTGTGGTCTCACTTGGGCTCTGTACAACTGTAGAAGGACCTGTTTACTCCTATACTCAACATCTCTTGTTATGAAGGCCAACATGCCATTAGCTTTCTTCACTGCCTGCTGTACCTGCATGCTTACTTTCAGTGACTGATGTACAAGGACACCCAGGTCTCATTGTACTTCCCCCTTTCCTAATCTGACAACATTCGGATAATCATCTGCCTTCCTGTTCTTGCCACCAAAGTGATTAACCTCACATTTATCCACATTAAACTGCATCTGCCATGCATCTGCCCACTCACCCAACCTGTCCAAGTCACCCTGCATTCTCATAGCATCCTCCTCACAGTTCACACTGCCACCCAGCTTTGTGTCATCTGCAAATTTGCTAATGTTACTTTTAATTCCTTCATCTAAATCATTAATGTATATTGTAAATAGCTGCGGTCCCAGCACCGAGCCTTGCGGTACCCCACTAGTCACTGCCTGCCATTCTGAAAGGGACCCTTTAATCCCTACTCTTTGTTTCCTGTCTGCCAACCATTTTCTATCCATGTCAGCACTCTACCCCCAATACCATGTGCCCTAATTTTGCCCACTAATCTCCTATGTGGGACCTTATCAAATGCTTTCTGAAAGTCCAGGTACACTACATCCACTGGCTCTCCCTTGTCCATTTCCTAGTTACATCCTCAAAAAATTCCAGAAGATTAGTCAAGCATAATTTCCCCTTCGTAAATCCATGCTGACTCGGACCGATCCTGCTGCTGCTATCCAAATGTGCGGCAATTTCATCTTTTATGATTGACACCAGCATCTTCCCCACCACGATGTCAGGCTAACTGGTCTATAATTCCGTTTTCTCTCTCCCTCCTTTCTTAAAAAGTGGGATAACATTAGCTACCCTCCAATCCACAGGAACTGATCCTGAATCTATAGAACATTGGAAAATGATCACCAATGCGTCCATGATTTCTAGAGTCACTTCCTTAAGTACCCTGGGATGCAGACCATCAGGCCCTGGGGATTTATCAGCCTTCAGTCCCATCAGTCTATCCAACACCATTTCCTGACTAATGTGGATTTCCTTCAGTTCCTCTGGCCACTACTATATCAGGAAGATTGTTTGTGTCCTCCTTAGTGAAGATGGATCCAAAGTACCTGTTCAACTCATCTGCCATTTCCTTGTTCCCCATAATAAATTCACCTGTTTCAGTCTTCAAGGGTCCAACTTTGGTCTTAACTAATTTATTCCTCTTCACATACCTAAAGAAGCTTTTACTATCCTGCTTTATATTCTTGGCTAGCTTACCTTCGTACCTCATCTTTTCTCCCCGTATTGCCTTTTTAGTTATCTTCTGTTGTTCTTTAAACATGACCCAATCCTCTGGCTTCCCGCTCATTTTTACTACATTATAATTCTTCTCTTTTATTTTTATACTGTCCCTGACTTCCCTTGTCAGCCACGGTTGCCCCTTACTCCCCTTGGAATCTTTCTTCCTCTTTGGAATGAACTGATACTGCACCTTCTGTATTATTCCCAGAAATACCTGCCATTGTTGTTCCACTGTCATGCCTGCTAGGGTATCTTTCCAGTCAACTTTGGCCAGCTCCTCCCTCATGGCTCCATAGTCCCCTTTGTTCAACTGTAACACGGACACCTCTGATTTACCCTTCTCCCTCTCCAATTGTAGATTAAACCTGACCATATTATGGTCACTACCTCCTAATGGCTCCTTAACCTCAAGTTCCTTTATCAAATCCGGTTCATTACATAACACTAAATCCAGATCTCTAAATCTAATCTAGACCACTAAATCTCGGTGAGACCAAGCGTAGGCTTGGCGATCGATTCGGCGAACACCTCCGCTCGGTCCGCATTAACCAACCTGATCTCCCTGTGGCTCAGCACTTCAACTCCCCCTCCCATTCCGAATCCGACCTTTCTGTCCTGGGCCTCCTCCATGGCCAGAGTGAGCACCACCGGAAATTGGAGGAGCATCACCTCATATTCCGCTTGGGCAGTCTGCATCCCGGTGGCCTGAACATTGACTTCTCCAATTTCTGGTAGCCCTGTCTCCTCCCCTTCTCAGCTCTCCCTCAGCCCTCGGGCTCCTCCTCTTCCTTTCTTTCTCCTTTCTTCTCCCCGCCCCACATCAGTCTGAAGAAGGGTTTAGGCCCGAAACGTTGCCTATTTCCTTCGCTCCATAGATGCTGCTGCACCCGGTGAGTTTCTCCAGCACTTTTGTCTACACTAAATCCAGAATCGCCTTCTCCCTGGTAGGCTCCAGTACAAGCTGCTCTAAGAATCCATCTCTGAGGCACTCCACAAACTCCCTTTCTTGGGGTCCAGTACCAACCTGATTTCCCAGTCTACCTGCATATTGAAATCTCCCATAACCACCGTAGCATGACCTTTGTTACATGCCAATTTTAACACCTGATGCAACTTTCTGACAGAGAGACCGCAGTCAGTCCGTGTTGGCAAGAACACTTCAGGCTCGATCACGCTGAGCACCGGCTCCCCTCAAGGCTGTGTGCTCAGCCCGCTGTTGTTCACATTGCTCACACATGACTGTGCGGCCAGATTCAGGGACAATAAGATCATAAAATTCGCGGATGACACAACAGTGGTGGGACTCATCAGCGGAGATGATGAATCAATGTACAGGGAGGAAGTAAAACAACTAGTGGACTGGTGCGGCAAAAATAACCTAGAATTAAATGTCGACAAAACAAAGGAGATGGTTGTCGACTTCAGGAGGGCGCAGCCAAAGCATGCACCCCTTAACATCAAGTGGCGCCACAGTGGAGAGAGTGGAGAGCATAAAGTTCCTCGGGGTGCAAATTACAGACAGCCTCACCTGGTCCAGAAACACCACTGGGACCGTCAAACGGGCCCATCAGCGACTGCACTCCCTGAGGAAACTAAAACAGGCCTCACTCCCCACCAACATCCTCAGGACTTTCTACAGGGGTACGGTGGAGTCTGTACTCACGTACTGCATAAATACGTGGTACTCCACCTGCAACTGCTCGGACAGGAAGGCTCTGCAGAGGGTAGTGAGGGGAGCAGAGAAGATCATTGGCGTCTCCCTACCCTCGGTACAAGAACTGTTCCAGAGCCGCTGTCGGAAAAAAGCTCAGAGAATTGCTAAGGACAAACTGCACCCCCTCCACATACACCTGGATCTCCTGCCATCAGGCAAGAGATATCGCAGCATCAAAGCCCGGACCACAAGACTGCTAAACAGCTTCCTGCCATATGCTGTGAGGCTGCTAAACAGCCACTCTGTACTCACAGTCACCTGATTCTGCGGCTTGGCACGGACACTTTAATAACTGGCACTGGCCACTTCAATAACTGGCACTGGCCACTCAAATCAGCCACCCCGGACATGTTTATGATTGGTTTACTGTATTTTAACGTTGTTTTTACCTACTTTTTAACTATTGATACTGTTCCATCAGGGACTGGATTGTTTTTAGTGGTGTTATTATGTGTGAAATGTTTTAAATTTCATGTGCGATGCTCCGGTATTCCCTGGGAAACGTCTTTTCATTTTGCACTGTACAACTGTTGCTTGCAAGATGACAATAAAGGTTGATTAGATTGATTGATTGAACTTGCACCCTATGTCCAGGCTACTGTTTTGGGGCCTGTAGATAAGTCCCATTGTTGGCCAGGGAAGTTGTGATTCCAAGAGGGATACAATGTGGGTGAACCGTGGAGCCGGTAAATGAATGTCAAGGGTGGAGGACGAGCTCACGGGGGAGGGAGGAGTGTGTAAGTAGAGGTTACATTGGACAGGTTTAGAGGGGTAAGGGCCAAATAGACAATAGACAATAGGTGCAGGAGTAGGCCATTCGGCCCTTCGAGCCAGCACCGCCATTCAATGTGATCATGGCTGAACATCCCCAATCAGTACCCCGTTCCTGCCTTCTCCCCATATCCCCTGACTCCGCTATTTTTAAGAGCCCTATCTAGCTCTCTCTTGAAAGCATCCAGAGAACCTGCCTCCACCGCCCTCTGAGGCAGAGAATTCCACAGACTCACCACTCTCTGTGAGAAAAAGTGTTTCCTCGTCTCCGTTCTAAATGGCTTACTCCTTATTCTTAAACTGTGGCCCCTGGTTCTGGACTCCCCCAACATCGGGAACATGTTTCCTGCCTCTAGCGTGTCCAAGCCCTTAACAATCTTATATGTTTCAATAAGATCCCCTCTCATCCTTCTAAACTCCAGAGTGTACAAGCCCAGCTGCTCCATTCTCTCAGCATATGACAGTCCCGCCATCCCGGGAATTAACCTTGTAAACCTACGCTGCACTCCCTCAATAGCAAGAATGTCCTTCCTCAAATTAGGGGACCAAAACTGCACACAATACTCCAGGTGTGGTCTCACCAGGGCCCTGTACAACTGCAGAAGGACCTCTTTGCTCCTATACTCAACTCCTCTTGTTATGAAGGCCAACATGCCATTTGCTTTCTTCACTGCCTGCTGTACCTGCATGCTTACTTTCATAGACTGATGAACAAGGACCCCCAGATCCCTTTGTACTTCCCCTTTCCCCAACTTGACGCCATTTAGATAGTAATCTGCCTTCCACCAAATGGAGACGTCGGAGGAGGGTCGTACCTGTATCAGATAGTCGGCAATGAACTCGGGTTTGAGGCAGAGGACGTCGAGTTCCAGGGCCTCGGTCAGGTTCACCCTCCTCTCCTCCACCTTCAGCTTGCCGAGGTCAACAAACAGGTGGGTGGCCTCTTGGTAGTCCGCGGGCAAGTGATTGGGGAGGACCTGGAACACAGAGGCACAGCCATATTACATCAAAGCCAGCCACAAAATCAATGGGAGTTTTACAGCGGTGCCATAGTCGAGTTGACCTTGCGTCCAGTTTAGATTATTGTCACGTGTACCGAGGGACAGTGAAAAACCTTTGTCGCCTGATAGCAGAAAGACATTGGTAGACAAAAAAAAACAATGCTGGAGAAACTCAGCGGGTGAGGCAGCATCTACGGAGAGAAGGAATAGGCGACGTTTCGACCCGAGACGTCGCCTATTCCTTCTCTCCATAGATGCTGCCTCACCTGAAAAAGGTTAACTTATAACTAAACAAACAGGTTCACTTCTTAATAAACAGACAACTCACAATACGGTTTGGTAGACCAGTTCAATGCTTTACTAACTGCAAGGAGAATCCCAGCCAAGTGAGCAACACGGACACTTCTCTGAACACAGAATTACGTGGTATTTTATACTGTCACCTAAGCACATTCCAAAGACTTGAGTCATGGTCAGAGGTACAGTGAATACACGTTACTACAGGATGCGTCTGAGTTTGTCTCTTGTCAATCATCAGTCGCATCAAAAGGCATCCTGTCATTTGGTACAAGGCAGTTGCATATCAACAGCATCGGACATTGGTCTCAATAGCCCTTACTGGGATTAATCTGCTGGAATGGCGGAGTAGACTTGATGGGCCGAATGGCCTAACTCTGCTTGTACCACTCGCGACCCATCACACAATGCGCTTTATTTCCAACAACAAACAATAGCGTCTAGAAGGCGTATGTAGGTTAATTGGCTTGATAAATTGTCCAGTATAAAATGATCCAACTTCCAGTATAGTCGCTCGTGAATACTTCGCAAGGTACAAGATACAAGGCAGAATGTCCTATTCCTGATGCCGCTCCTTCAGACTGAGCTGTTCACCTCACAATGAACACTACCGCTGATCCGATGCCATGACCGACGTCACATTGGAAAGCAGGAGAAGCAGCAGGTCTTGTCGCCTGATAGCGGAAACATCTTCAATGTTCCACCTCAACAACAGGGAAGCGACCCGCGAGATGGACGTCATGGTGGATAACGCCCGGTTACGGTCCCAGCCTGTCCCCACGTACCTCGGTGTGAAGCTCGACAGAACGTTGTCATTCAAACAACACCTGGAAGGTGTCAAGGCAAAGACAGGCGCCCGTGCCGCACTGATTCGCCGCCTAGCCGGCACCACATGGGGAGCCACGACGAAGACACTGCGCATGTCCACTGCGCGTGGCCCTGGTCTTCTCAGCCGCCGAGTACTGCGCCCCGGTCTGGTGCCGTAGCCCTCACGCCAAGAAGCTGGATGCTGCCCTCAACAGCGCCCTGCGGACTGTCTCCGGATGCCTACGAGCCACCCCAGTAAACCAACTGCCCGTCCTTGCTGGCATCGCCCCAGCCAACATCAGACGAGAAGCAGCCACGCTGGCCCTCTCTTGAAAGGCACAGACCAGTGAATCCCATCTCCTCCATCAGATCGTCACAGAGACACCACGACGAGTGCGCCTCAAGTCACGGCACCCCTTTGCCACGCAAGCCCAAGAGCTGCTCTGCACAACACCGGCTGACGCTTCTAAGGCTGCCTGGGTCAAGACGAGATGGAGAGACCAGTGGAAGTCAGCGGAACCATCTAGGCTACACCATTACATCGATGACCCCATGGACGTCCCTGGCCAGGACCTGCCCCCGAAAGCAGTGGACAACCCTCAACCGCCGGAGGACAGGCATCAGACGCTATGGAGTAGCGATGAAGAGGTGGGGCCTCGTGGACAGCGCCTCCTGCGAGTGTGTGGGGACCCAACACAGACAGTGGAGCCCACACATAGTCACCAGTTGCCCCAAACACCAGCCACCGAATGGTGAACGAGGTCTGGACGATGACACGTTGGCCTGGCTCGCCTCAACGGAGCTGCAGGTCTAAAAGACACACGACAGAAGAAGGATGTCTTGGCGGACAGATGTACATGCACCGTACGGCGTGTGGAATGAATGGAACTGACCTTGGCCCCTCCAGAGAGTAGAAGCCTCCTGAAGCCTGCCTCCTTGTTGTGGTCAAAGTTCAAAATGACCGTCCAGCCATTGAACGCACCAATCTGCAGAGAGAAGGCAAGATGCATGGAGTTAGAAGTGATGTACGATACTGAGACAAGAATCCTGGAGAATCCCATTCACACCAGTACCCATGTTTACAGTTTAGTTTATTGTCACGTGTACAGTGAAAAGCTTTTGTTGCGTGCTATCCAGTCAGCAGAAAGATAGTACATGGTTACAATCGAGCCATTTACAGTGTACAGATACATGATAAGGGAATAACGTTTAGTGCAAGGTTAAAGCCAGCACAGTCCGGTCAAGGATAGTCCAAGGGTCACCAGTGAGGTAGATAGTAGTTCAGGACCGCTCTCTGGTTGTGGTAGGATGGTTCAGTTGCCTGATAACAGCTGGGAAGAAACTGTCCCTGAATCTGGAGGTGTGCGTTCGTTTTAACACTTCTGTACCTCTTGCCCGATGGGAGAGGGGAGAAGAGGGAGTGGCCGGGGTGCGATTAGTCCTTGATGATGCTGCCGGCCTTGCCGAGGCAGCGTGAGGTGTAGATGGAGTCGATGGGAGGTTGGTTTGTGCGATGGTCTGGGCTGCGTCCACAATTCGCTGCGATCTCTCGCGGGTCTTGGATGCATCATCATCGTTGAAAACATCAGTGGGCGCGGTGCCTTACAATGCCGTGTATGACAATGATCGCAACGTTTACTGAAGTGGGGACGGCCGTTGGCTCGCTAGGAGCTCATCCATCCGCCCTTTGACAGGTCCTGTTTCTGGTCCTGCTGGGGGTCCACAGCCCCCCTCCTCACCTGGCAAACCAGGTGGGTGGGGGGAGACGGTTTAGTCGCCGACTATCCGACAATGGAGCGGGTAGCACGGGATTACATGGTACCCGTGGCGGGGGGGAACTCCCCCCGACCTGACTATTTCTGGGAACTGAAGCTGTTCCCACAGTTTAAGAATAAGGAGTAAGCCATTTAGAACGGAGACGAGGAAACACTGTTTCTCACAGAGTGGTGAGTCTGTGGAATTCTCTGCCTCAGAGGGCAGTGGAGGCCGGTTCTCTGGATGCTTTCAAGAGAGAGCTAGATAGGGCTCTTAAAAATAGCGGAGTCAGGGGATATGGGGAGAAGGCAGGAACGGGGTACTGATTGGAGATGATCAGCGATGATCACATTGAATGGCGGTGCTGGCTCGAATTACCTACTCCTGCACCTATTGTCAAACCAAGCTGTGCTGCATCCCGACAAATGCATCGGCAGTGTTTTGCTGAGGCATTGTCACTGAAACAAGTATGGCGACACGGTGCGACTGGTCCTCGGTGATGTTGCTGGCCTTGCAAAGGCAGCGTGAGGTGTAGATGGAGTCAACACCTCACCTGTCCACCTTATCCATCCATCTGCCAAGGCTACCTTGTCCATAGACCTGGTCACCATCTAAAGGCCCTGTCCCACTTTCCCGGGTTACTTACGAATTCTCCCGAGTTTTCTCCTTGATTCAAACTAGGAGAATGTCCGTAGGAGTCCGTAGATATATCGTAGCAGCTCGTACTGCCAGCCGTAGGTCCTCGGGGCATCAGGTAAGTCGGGACGTTTTTTCAGCATGTTGAAAAATGTCCACGAGTAAAAAATATAGCCCCGGGTACCTACGGCTGGCTATTACCGTAATTCTCCGAGTTTGAATCAAGGGGAAAACTCGGAAGAATTCGTGAGTAACTCGGGAAAGTGGGAGTTACCTGTCGCCAGTGACAGGAGGTCCAGGTGACTGACCCATTACAACGGTAAAAGTCAGGACATTTCTCAGCCCCAGTACCTCTCCACTGTCATTCTTTTGTCTCAGTATCTCCAGCCTCTTCCTCCATCGCATGGCCGCCACCGCAAGCTTTCTCTGCTGCACACTGATCCCAGGCAGCACGTCCAGGATGAAGCTGCTGCCCCACTCGTAGTTCTCTTCCTGCAGAAGGTGAAGGAATGATCAGCACCATGGAAACATCAACTGCATCTCCCCACTCACCCCAGTGTGTAGGAAGTGGATGCAATGGCGGGATCACATAGAATTATCCTCACACTTCCCAAAGATGATCCATGTGGACTCAGTGAGGAGGGGGAGGAGTGGGGGGGAGGAGGAGTGAGGAGGAGGGAGGGGGTAGAGGAGGGGAGGAGGGGGAGGAGGAGGGGAGGAGGGGAGGAGGAGGGGGGGGAGGAGGAGGGGAGGAGAGCGGGGGGAAGAGGAGGGGGAGAGGGGAGCGGGGCAGCCGGATTATGTCACTCGCGGCACGTGGAACAGAGCCTGGAGCCATTGTGATGTCATCAGCCAAAGCCAGACTGTTTTATTTTCTAAGGTATTTCAGATTTTTGAAAATTTTGATTAATAACTCGAGAAATAATGCAGGGATTTTTCTGATAAGGCAATTTTGGACTCCATGGGATAAATCTCGATCGGAATATGTAAATTTTTTACTGTTACCGCGTCATTTTTTCGAGAAGATGTGATCCCACACAAACAAATAAATAAATACACATCCAAGATCAGAGTTTTATAGTTATAAGGATATGGATATATACACACACGCGCACGCACATATTTATATGCACATACATACACACATACAGTGCCCTCCATAATGTTTGGGACAAAGACCCATCATTTATTTATTTGCCTCTGTACTCCATAATTAGAGATTTGTAATAGAAAACAAATCACATGTGGTTAAACTGCACATTGTCAGATTTTAATAAAGGCCATCTTCATACATTTTGGTTTCACCATGTAGAAATTACAGCTGTGTTTATACATAGTCCCCCCATTTCAGGGCACCATAATGTTTGGGACACAACAATGTCATGTAAATGAAAGTAGTCATGTTTAGTATTTTGTTGCATATCCTGTGCATGCAATGACTGCTTGAAGTCTGCGATTCATGGACATCACCAGTTGCTGGGTGTCTTCTCTGGTGATGCTCTGCCAGGCCTGTATTGCAGCCATCTTTAGCTTATGCTTGTTTGGGGGGCTAGTCCCCTTCAGTTTTCTCTTCAGCATATAAAAGCCATGCTCAATTGGGTTCAGATCGGGTGATTGACTTGGCCACTCAAGAATTGAGCATTTTTTAGCTTTGAAAAACTCCTTTGTTGCTTTAGCAGTAAGTTTGGGATCATTGTCTTGCTGTAGAATGAACCGCCGGCCAATGAGTTTTGAGGCATTTGTTTGAACTTGAGCAGATAGGATGTGTCTATACACTTCAGAATTCATTATGTTACTACCATCAGCAGTTGTATCATCAATGAAGATAAGTGAGCCAGTACCTTCAGCAGCCATACATGCCCAGGCCATGACACCCCCACCACCGTGTTTCACAGATGAGGTGGTATGCTTTGGACCTTGTGCAGTTCCTTCTCTCCTCCATACTTTGCTCTTGCCATCACTCTGATATAAGTTAATCTTCGTCTCATCTGTCCACAAGACCTTTTTCCAGAACAGTGGTTGCTCTTTCAACTACTTCTTGGCAAACTGTAACCTGGCCATCCTATTTTTGCGGCCAACCAGTGGTTTGCATCTTGCAGTGTAGCCGCTGTATTTCTGTTCATGAAGTCTTCTGCGGACATTGGTCATTGACAAATCCACACCTGACTCCTGAAGAGTGTTTTTGATCTGTCGGACAGGTGTTTGGGGATTTTTCTTTATTAGAGAGAATTCTTCTGTCATCAGCTGTGGAGGTCTTCCTTGGCCTGCCAGTCCCTTTGCGATTAGTAAGCTCACCAGTGCTCTCTTTCTCCTTAATGATGTTCCAAACAGTTGATTTTGGTTAGCCTAAGGTTTGACTGATGTCTCTAACAGTTTTATTCTTGTTTCTGTCTCATAATGGCTTCTTTGACTTTCATTGGCACAACTTTGGTCCTCATGTTGATAAACAGCAATAAAAGTTTCCAAAGGTGATGGAAAGACTGGAGGAAAGACTAGGTGCTGAGAGCTCTCTTATACCTGCATTAAGGAGGCAATTAAACACACCTGAGCAATTACAAACACCTGTGAAGCCATGTGTCCCAAACATTATGGTGCCCTGAAATGGGGGGGACTATGTATAAACACAGCTGTAATTTCTACATGGTGAAACCAAAATGCATAAAAATATCCTTGTAATAAAATCTGACAAAGTGCACTTTCTTCTTCTTTACGTGTCTTTGAAGCTGGTTGGCTATATGACAGTTTCCCATTCCTTTGCGTTTTTATTGAACACTGCAAGATCCTTTGAGCTGCACTGGTTGGGTAGTAGGGGCAGACAAGGCAGTGCTGCATTGTGTGGTCCTCTTCTCCACATTCCAGGTGGTTTGGCCAGTTTCATAGCCCCATCTGGCCATGGCATCTTTTGATCGCCCTGTTCCTGTTCTCAGGCGGTTGAGCGTCCTTCCACTGGACCCATGGTGCTTCTGAGCCCGGAGGGAGGGCTTCAGAAGGAGGGATACCCATGTCAGTAGGAGGGGGGGTCGTCCTCAAGCCTTTTTGTCCATAGTTGGAGTCTGGTTTCTTCCTGTGATGCTATTAGGGGCTGGACATGGCTGAGAAAACTTCTCCTGGACTTCAGCCGTTGGGCCGGGGGTACACGTCCCGTAGAGGTGGCGGCGTTCATCACTGGTGGCCTTGGTCATCTCTACTCGGCTGGCGACTTCCCGTCTCACATCAGCAGGGGCAATGCCAGCGAGGGAGGTGCAGTTGTTTATTTGGTGGGCTTCAAGCAGCCAGTGATTGAGCGGCAGGTGTTATTCAACGCTGGGTCTAGTTTCTTGGCATGGGATGATCTCTCCCAAACAGGACACGCATACTCCGCAGAGTGCACTTTAACCACATGTGATTTTTTTCTATTACAAATCTAAATTGTGGAGTACAGAGGCAAAATAATTAAATGATGGGTCTTTGTCCCAAACATTATGCAGGGCTCTGTAATATACCCATATATGTACATACACACATACACACACACACACACACCACACACACAAACGCACACACATATATATAAATAGGGGATCTTTTTTTCTCGTTTGTTATATTATTTACAGTGTACAATGTTTACATATTCTGTTGTGTTGCTGCCAAGTAATAATTTCATTTTCCTTCGCTCCATAGATGCTGCTGCACCCGCTGAGTTTCTCCAGCATTTTTGTGTACCTAAGATTTCATTTGTTCTGTCTGGGTCATTTGACAATAAAACACTCTTGATCTTGAAATCCATGGTTAAGGGCAGTCATGGCGGCGCAGCGGTAGAGTTGCTGCCTTACAGCGAATGCAGCGGCGGAGACCCGGGTTCCACGCTGACTACCAATGCTGTCTGTACGGAGGTTTGTACGTTCTCCCGGAGGCCTCGTCTCCAAGATCTTCAGTTTCCTCCCACACTCTAAAGACGTGCAGGTTTGTAAGTTAATTGGCTTGGTGTAAATATAAAAATTGTCCCTCGTGGGTGTAGGATAGTGTTACTGTGCGGGGGATCGCTGGTCGGCGCGGACCCGGTGGGCCGAAGGGCCTGTTTCTGTGCTGTATCTCTAAACTAAACGTGGTCACAGGAGGAGGTGCAGAACACACGCACACACAAACACACACGCACCTCACGTAACACAAGCACGTGAGCACACACACACGCACACACACACACGCACGCACTCACGTTTACACACACACACGCACGCACTCACGTTTACACACACACACACGCACACACACACGTACACACAAGCACGTGAGCACACACACACCACCCAAGGTGAGGATCTTTGTGTTGTCAGGTAGTTTATTAGGAATACGTCACCTGTATAAACCTGGACTCGGCTCTGCATGCCCTCCAAGTAGGATCGATGCAGGACCCACTTGCCAGCCGCCATAGAAGCCAAATACTTCTCGTTGCGCAGTGGCTGCCCTACGATGATGTGCGTACACGAAGCATCGAAGCATTGTCTATCCAGCACCACGCCACCTGAAACAAGCACACAACGGTCTTTAGCCTTGACAGATACAGCGTGCAAGCAGGCCTACGCCAGTCGGCCAGCCTTCACCACGTACACTAACACTATCCGACACACTGTGGGATAATTTTAGAGAAGTCAATTAACCTACAAGCCTGCGCGTCTTTGGAATGTGGGGAGGAAACCGGAGCACCCGGAGAAAACCCACTGGGTTCAACACCCAAGTTCGAACGGCGGGATTGAAACCAGGTGTCGTAAGGCAGCAACTCTACCGCTGGTGCCACCCCTTCTAGTATTTGATCACCTACCCTGGCCAAAGGACTCTGTGCATTCACATTATCTATTCCCCTCATGAATTTGTACCCTGTAGCGCGACGATAAGCCCGAAACGAGAGGCGAGGAGCCGGTGGTTTCGAGAGGTATTTTATTCGCTGGTCGTTCTCTTGGACCAGACGGGTCTGCAAGAGAGCGGTCGCTCCTAAAACCCACTTGCCCTTTATCCCTGTAGCTAAGGGCCGCCCCCGGACTAGTCATTCCCGTGCCGAGGGGTTCGATAGAGGAATAGCCCGACCCCTTGGGAGTCGCCACAACGCCTCTATTAGATCACCCCAATCATCCTCCTGCGCTCCAAGGAATAGAAACGCAGCCTGCTCAACCTCTCCCTGTAGCTCAGGCCCCTCGAGTCCGGGCAACATCCTGGTAAATCTTCTCTGCACCTTTTCCATGTTGCACAAGTTGGAGGATAGACAGCGTACGTACCTAGCTGTTCGATGAGATGGCAGTAGTCGATCCGCTCCCTGGGGGTTGAGTGATGACAACTGGAATCTCCTCGGGATCGCCTCTGGCTCCTTGTTCTCCTCAACAGCACCCTGGAGGGGGTTTCATCAAAGACACTGTCAATTCTCTGGCCTCAGAGGGCGGTGGAGGCAGGTTCTCTGGATGCTTTCAAGAGAGAGCTAGATAGGGCTCTTAAACACAGTGGAGTCAGGGGATATGGGGAGAAGGGCAGGAACGGGGTACTGATTGGGGATGATCAGCCATGGTCACATTGAATGGCGGTGCTGGCTCGAAGGGCCAAATGGCCTACTCCTGCACCTGTTGTCTATTGTCTAATTCCACTGTAGACACAAGGAACTGCAGATGCTGGATAACACACAAAGTGCTGGAGCACAAGAGGTCCTGACCTCCATCCTACCTCAAACTACCTTCAATCCAGACTTTACCTCGCACTAAACGTTATTCCCTTTATCCTGTATCTGTACACTGTGGACGGCTCAATTGTAATCATGTATTGTCTTCCACTTGACAGGATAGCACGCAACAAAAAAGCTTTTCACTGTGTCACGGTATAAGTGACGATAAACTAAATCAAACTACTCAGCGGGTCAGGCAGCATCTGTGGAGAACATGGAATAGGTGACGTTTCAGAGATTGGAGTAACTCAGCGGGTCAGGCAGCATCTGTGGAGAACATGGATAGGTGACGTTTCACAGAGTGCTGGAGTAACTCAGCAGGTCAGGCAGCATCTGTGGAGAGACATGGATAGGTGGACGTTTCACAGAATGCTGGAGTAACTCAGCGGGTCAGGCAGCATCTGTGGAGAACATGGATAGGTGACGTTTTCACAGAGTGCCTCGGAGTAACTCAGCGGGTCAGGCAGCATCTCTGGAGAAAAGAGGTAATCTTTCAGGGAGAAAAGATGGAATAGAGAAAAGGTGAAAGGCGGAGAAAAGGTGTAATATATATATATGTAATTTTCCGTTTCAGGTCGAGACCCTTCTTCAGACTCAGAGTCAGGGGAGAGGGAAACGAGAGGTATGCAAAGATACAAAGAGCAAATGAAACGTATGAAAAGAACAAATCAAGGGCAGCCAGGATGATCAAGGAAAGGTGGAGCCCACAATGGTCTATTGTTGGCTGTGGTATGCTTACTTCATTGGAGACCCGTGGACAATTTTTAATCGGACGTTATTTTGCACTAAACGTTATACCCTGTATCCATACACTGTGGACGCCTTGATCGTAATTACGTATATAGTCTTTTTGCTGACTGGGACAGCATGTGACAGAAAGCTTTTCACTGTACCTCAGTACACGTGACAATAAACTGAACTAAACTCAGTGTGATCGTCTCGTTGGTTAAGATTTTAAAATATCAGGAATCTATTCAGATCTATCTTCTTCCGCTCAGGCGATTTGTATGAACATCATGGTTAATCTTCCTGTGTTTAGACTTTTAGAGATACGGTGCAGAAAAAGGTACCAAATCCGTGCCGACCAGCGATCACTCCTCTATCCGAGCTACTTCTGCCAGCACCATCATCTATTGCGACAAGTGACGGCTCCCACTGATTGTCGCCAGGAAGCTTGGTGTCCTTTTCAGGATGGACGATGACAGCGATGTCCAACATTTGAAACATGGAAGATGGACATGAAAGAAGAAGACTTCTCTATGTCCACCCCAGTGACATTCTCCCAAACACACCAGGGACGATTTACAATTTTTACCAAATCTAATTACCCTACAAATCTGCATCTTTTATGCACACGTATTCCGATAAGGCTGTATTTCATTTAACATCTAGTTAGTTTAAGTTTGGAGATACAGCGCGGATACAGGCCCTTTGGCCCATCAAGTCTGTGCCGACCCGCGATCACCCTGTACACTATCACTATCCTACACACACTGGGGACAATTTACAATTTTCACCAAAGCCAACAACGTACAAACCTGTACGTCTTTGGGAGGAAAACCGGAGCATCCGGAGAAAACCCACGCGGGTCACAGGGAGAACGAACAAACTCTGTACAGACAGCACCCGTCTAGTCAGGATTGAACCTGGGTCTCTGGCGCTGTGAGGCAGCAACTCTACCGCTATAAACTAAACTGAACTCTATTGCTATTATTGTCGAGTGTTTTCACAGGTTGTAGGGAGCAGGATTTGGCCATTCGGCCCATCAAGTCTACTCCCCCAGTCAATCCTGGGCCGATCTTTATTCCTTGACCCTATTCTCTTGCCCTCCTCTGCCATAACCCCTCCTCTCCCCATTTAAGGCCAAGGTGGAAGAGCCGTGTGGTGGTGAGTGTTTGTGCGGGACTAGTTACGACGGACTGGGGTGAAGTGGTGAACGTTGAGGAATTGAGCGGCGGTGAGCCAGGGTTTGAAGGCTGCTCACCTGTTCCTTGGGCTGTGGTGCCACGGGCGGCCTGGCCAGGGGGGAAGGCGATGCTGGGTGCTTGCGGCGTGGGGCTGAGATGGTCGTCTTTCGCCGCAACGTCTCCGTTCCAGCCGCCACCTGCTGTGGGATTTCTGCAACGTAAGCACGGGGCACGATCAGAGACTTTGTGAACACAGCAAAGAAATATTACACGAGGAAACTGCAGGTGCTGGTACAGTGAGCAAAAAAACAGATGCATCACAGCATGGCTTGGGAACAGCTCCATCCAATTAGGAGCAGGATTCAGTTCAAAGAGCAGAATTTGAACCCTCGGTTCCCGAGACTTTCTGGATTATCCGTGTTGCTGGACCAACAGAGGTCACGGCCTCCGAAAGGAGTCCTACGGTACCGGAACGTTCCGCCTAGACCTCTGGGAGGAGGAGGGGGGGGGGGGGGGGGGCGAGAAAACCGGCCTGCAAATGTCGGCCTTGGAAATCAGGCCAATGAGGGAACGGATCTGCCAGCTCCGGCCGGGCCAGAGTTCCAGAGCCCGGCCACAGGGGGCAGATTCCACCCACCGATCGGCCGCAGAAGTCCTGATGAGGTCGGGCTCGGCCGGTCCCCTCAACCGGCCTAGACGGCACATTTTTGGGGGTGGGAGGACTTTTCGGGGACTCGGAAGTCAGCTATAACCATCAGTCTATTGAGGACTACAACCTCACAAATAGTCTCTGAAACGTATATAGACTTGGGGGGCATTATTTTTTTTAAAAACTTTTATACTACTATCGTCTATTTATTTGCCTGTTTGAGGAACAATTAGAAACACAGAAAATAGGTGTAGGAGGCCATTCGGCCCCCTTCGAGCCAGCACCGCCATTCATTGTGATCATGGCTGATCGTCCCCAATCATTAACCCGTGCCTGCCTTCTCCCCATATCCCTTGACTCCACTGGCCCCCTAGAGCTCTATCTAACTCTCTCTTAAATCCATCCAGTGATTTGGCCTCCACTGCCCTCTGTGGCAGGGAATTCCACAAATTCACAACTCTCTGGGTGAAAAAGTTTTTTCTCACCTCAGTCTTAAATGGCCTCCCCTTTATTCTAAGACTGTGGCCCCTGGTTTCTGGAATCGCCCCACATTGGAAAAATGTTCCTGCATCTAGCTTATCCAGTCCTTTTATAATTTTATATGTTTCTATAAGATTCCCTCTCATCCTTCTAAATTCCAGTGAATACAAGCCTAGTCTTTTCAATCTTCTCGTATTTGAAGTGCCACATTTTCAGGGGGAGATTCCAAGTGTGCTCTCGTAATTCTGTCCGGGTTAAAGGAGGTGCCAGACCACCAGTTGCTGGAAAGTCGTGAAGGCGTGTAAGAGAGAGGAAGTACCTATTGCGGCCATTTCTGAATCGGTGAAGGACTCTGGGTGCTTGGTGTTGTGCCCTCCAGCTGCTCCGAGTACTGGGGATGGGCTGCCGGGCCACTGCAGGTTGTTGGCCAGCTTGGCCCGCTCTTCCCGGGCCGTCGGGTCATCCCAGATGATCTGCTCGCTTTGTGACGGCTCTGTGTGATGTCCGTGACAAGTGGGCGCGAGCACCTAAACATCAGAACATTGGAAATAGGAAGGTAGCAAACAAAGATCCTATAGCGGAGCAAGATAGACCACTCCTGCTAAATGCAATGGGCTGACGTGTAGTACGCAACGGAGCGGAACCGTGGGCCCTTTTTTTCATCCATTTCAACCCGACCCGCAGTGTAATCAACGTTGCGGGGGAACAGTTTGTGTTAATAAATTAAAATTCTGAAAATGAGGAGAAGATTTTTACCAAATAACTTTTATTTTTATGAGGATGTTTCCGTAACCGGCTTATGTCTCCGCTACGGGATCTTTGGAGCGGAGACGAAGCCGGTTACGGAAATGGGGCCGGAAATTACCCATGAATCTGCCCGTGACCGTACTACGTCTTTTTCGTTGAGTGATCTATCCTGCTCGCTGTAGGATCTTTGGTAGCAAATAGGTGCAGGAGTACAGAGGCTGTTGGGCCCGTTTCCACACTGCATTAATCTAGGACTCTATGAGTAAAATACAGTTTTATTCTATGAGACAAATAAAGTTGACTTGACTTGACTTGAGTAGTGTGGGTCTCATGTAGCTGGGACATGTTGGCCTGTGTGGGCAAGTTGGGCCGAAGAGCCTGTTTCCACACTGTATCACCCTAGGGAGTAGGCCATTCGGCCCTTAAAGCCAGCACCATTATTCAATATGATCATGGCTGATCATCCAAAATCAGTACCCCGTTCCTGATTTCTCCCCATATCCCTTTAGCCCGAAGAGCTCCAACTAACTCTCTCTTGAAAACATCCAGTAAATCGGTCTCCACTGCCTTCTGTGGCAGAGAAATTCCACAGATCCACAACTCTCTGTGTGAAACGTTTTTCCTCATCTCGGTCCTCATTCCGTTAGCCCCAAGAGCTAAATCGAGCTCTCTTGGGGTGACACTGTATACTGACTCAGTGTGCGACTTGTACTATATCTGAGATGCTTATCTAAGTGCTTACGTACAGTGATACTTGTATGAACTGTATACAAAAATGAATTTCAGTTTACCTCGGTCCATGTGACAAATAATATACCGTAATAAAGTACCATATATGCAAACACAAATGGGGATTTGGTTCGGACGCGTTTGGAGTTTTGATTTCCTTCCGCACACGTTCCGTACAGGTTTTGAGGTTAATTGGCTTCGGTAAAAATAGTAAATTGTCCCGAGTGACAATAAACAATAGGTGCAGGAGTAGGCCATTTGGCCCTTCGAGCCATTCAATGTGATCATGGCTGATCATCCCCAATCAGTACCCCGCTCCTGCCTTCTCCCCATATCCCCTGACTTCGCTATCTTTAAGAGCACTATCTAGCTCTCTCTTGAAAGCATCCAGAGAACCGGCCTCCACCGCACTCTGAGGCAGAGAATTCCACAGACTCACCACTCTGTGAGAAAAAGTGTTTCCTCGTCTCCGTTCTAAATGGCTTACTCCTTGTTCTTCAACCGTGGCCCCTGGGTCTGGACTCCCCCAACATCGGGAACATGTTTCCTGCCTCTAGCGTGTCCAAACCCTTAACAATCTTATATGTTTCAATGAGATCCCCTCTCATCCTTCTAAACTCCAGAGTGTACAAGCCCAGCTGCTCCATTCTCTCAGCATATGACAGCCCCGCCATCCCGGGAATTAACCTTGTAAACCTACGCTGCACTCCCTCAATAGCAAGAATGTCCTTCCTCAAATTAGGGGACCAAAAGTGCACACAATACTCCAGGTGTGGTCTCACTAGGGCTCTGTACTACTGCAGAAGGAGCTCTTTGCTCCTATATTCGATTCCTCTTGTTATAAAGGCCAACATGCCATTCGCTTTCTTCACTGCCTGCTGTACCTGCATGCTTACTTTCATAGACTGATGTACAAGGACCCCCAGATCCCGTTGTACTTCCCCTTTTCCCGACTTGACACCATTTAGATAGAGTGTGTAGGATAGTGCTGGTGTACTGGGGATCGCTGGTTGCAATGAGAAAGTGTCTCACGGAACCCCGTTGGAGAGAGGTGGACTTCTTCACAGCAGGCATACTTTGATTTATCAAGCATCTGAACAGTCCATAAAACCATAAGCTAAGGTATTTCCCATTCATCTCTGCCCCATTGCATTTGTATCTCTATAGAGTGATACAGTGTGGAAACAGGCCCTTCGGCCCAACTGGCCCACACTGGCCACACTAGCTCTACCTGCCCATGTATGGTCCATATGCCTCCAAACCTGTCCATTCATGTACCTGCCTATTTCTCAAACGTTAGGACAGTCCCCTGCCTCAACTATGTCCTCTGGCAGCTTGTTCCATACACCCACCATCCTGTGTGTGACTAAAGTTTTATCCTTGGTCAAATAAGAACGGAAAGCCTTCTCTAACTTGTTGCAAGGCCGTAATGAATAGGAGTAGAATTAGACCATTCGGCCCATCAAGTCTACTCTGCCATTCAATCATGGCTGATCTATCTCCCTCCTAACCCCATCCTCCTGCCTTCTCCCCATAACCCCTGACACCCGCACTAATCAACAATCTATCTATCTCTGCCTCAAAAATATCCATTGACTTGGCCTCCACAGCCTTCTTCTGTGGCAAAGAATTCCACAGATTCACCACCCTCTGGCTAAAGAAATTCCTCCTCATCTGCTTCCTAATGGCCATTTAAGACTGAGATGAGAAAAAACTTTTTCACCCAGAGAGTTGTGAATTTGTGGAGTTCCCTGCCACAGAGGGCAGTGGAGGCCAAGTCACTGGGTGGATTTAAGAGAAATTAGATAGAGCTCTCGGGGCTAGTGGAGTCAAGGGATATGAGGGTCGAGATGGCCTGTTTCCGTGCTGTAATTGTTATATGGTTATATTTATGGTCTGACCGCAGGTATATGGGACTAGGGGAGAATACGTGTTCGGCACGGACTAGAAGGGTCGAGATGACCTGTTTCCGTGCTGTAATTGTTATATGGTTATATGGTTATATGGGGAGAAGGCAGGCACGGGTTATTGATTGGGGACGATCAGCCATGATCACAATGAATGGCGGTGCTGGCTCGAAGGGCCTCCTGCACCTATTTTCTATGTTTCTAAAGGAAGGTCATTTAATTCTAAGGCTGTGACCTCTAGTCCTTGCAGCAAAGAGTGGTGATTTGAAAGGCAGGAGAGATAAGAGAGACCTGAGGGATTGCAGTGCTCTGCTGCGGCCTGTACGTGTGGCACAGTCTGCGGACACGGAGTGGTCCAGTATTCCCCTCGATGCCGCTCCACGGTGCCCGCCCGACTTCTCCACCCGTGTGGCCGACATTATTTCCTGCAGCTGGCGCTGAAAATTCTCCCTCATTTCGGAGGTTTCTGTCAAGTCTATTAAAAGGAGGAAAAAGGTGGTTAATAGTCTGACGGGTTATCGCGATAAGTTAGCGCTAGGAATTAAACTATTACGGGGCGGCACAGCGGTAGAGTTGCTGCCTCACAGGGCCGGAGACCCGGGTTCCACCCCGATAACGGCTGCTGTCTGTACAGAGTTTGTACGTTCTCCCCCTGACCTGCGTGGGTTTTCTCCGGGTGCTCCGGTTTCCTCCCACACTCCAAAGACGGGCAGGTTTGTAGGTTAATTGACTTGGTAAAAAATTGTAGGCCCTTCGGCCCACCGAATCCGCGCCGACCAGCGATCACCCCGTACAGTCGCACTAACACACACACACACAGTGTAATAGCCCTGTCCCACGGTACGAGTTCATTCCAAGAACTCTCCCGAGTTTGCCCTGATTCAAGATTTACGGTAATGGCCGCTCGTCGGTACTCGGGGCCCTCGTGGACATTTTTCAACATGTTGAATAATCTTCACGAGTCTTCCCGAGCTTACTTGCCGTTAGCGAGTCTTCCCGAGTACCTGCCGTTACCGTTACGAGCCGCTAAGAGACGTCCCCGAGCTCCGACGTACCCGCTACGTTCATTCTCCGTGCTTACCACAAGTTTGATTTTTTTTTAAACTAGGGTGAGCTCTTGGAATGAACTCGTACCGTGGGACAGGGGTTTTAGTGTGCGCAGACTTGGTGGGCCGAAGGGCCTGCTTCAGCGCCAAAATCTTTAAACTAAACAATCAGAGTAATTAACAGCCATTTTGGAGGCATCCGAGCCATCTGTTGCCCTTGTTCTTCAAGCTAACAGTGGTCATGTACAGGGGAGGTGCCGCTTTAAAAGGTTCTGAACTTTGTGGTGTCACAGTGGCAGAGTTGCTGCCTTACAGCACCAGAAACCTGGCTTCCGTCCTGTTTACGGGTCAAAGAGAGTCCTAGATAGAACAATACTCACAAGATCAACACAAAAAGCTGGAGTAACTCAGCGGGACAGGCAGCAGTTCTGGAGAGAAGGAATGGGTGACGTTTTGGGTCGAGGCACTTCAGTCTGAAGAAGGGCCTCGACCTGAAACGTCACCCATTCCTTCTCTCCAGAAATGCTGCCAGTCCCGTTGAGTTACTCCAGCATTTTGTGTCAATCTTCAGTGTAGACCAACATCTGCAGTTCCTTCCTACACAATATACACACACACACGAAAACAAACAATAATGCAAAAAGGTAAAAACCAATGCCTCTGAGTCTGAAGAAGGGTCTCGACCCGAAACGTCGCCTATTCCTTCTCTCCATAGATGCTGCCTCATCCGCTGAGTTTCTCCAGCAATTTTGTCTATGTAGTTTGGAGCTCATTTGGAGGCAGCCTGATGGCTGCAGAGAAGAAGCTGTTCCTGAACCTGGACGTTACAGTTCTCAGGCTCCTGTACCTTCTTCCTGATGGCAGAGGTGAGATAAGTGTGTGGCCAGGATGGTGTGGGTCTCTGATGGTGCTGGCTGCTGCCTGCAAATCCCTTCGACGGTGGGGAAGTCAGTACCCACGATGGACTGGGCAGTGATGTCTGTACGGAGTTTGTACGTTCTCCCTGTGACCGCGTGGGTTTTCTCCGCCATCTTGTGCAGCGTGACATTCCACCGACTGTCACAACTGTACCCTTGGACCCAAAGTGCTGGAGTAACAAGCACGGAGGAAGCAATCGAAGGAAAAATTGATTAGTTTGGAGTACCGCGTGCAGTTCTGGTCAACCCATTACAGGAAGGGTGTGAAGGCTTTGGTGAGGTTGGAGAAGAGGTTTATCAAAAAATACTGCCTAGATTAGAGGGTTTCATCTACAGCGAGTTTAGATAGCCTTGGATCGTTTTCTCTGGAGGGTCGGAGTGGAGGTGATGGAAGTGTATAAAATATCGAGAGGCATAGATAGGGTAGGCAGTCAGAATCGTTTTACCCCCAGGTGCAAATGCCAAAGACAAGAGGGCATAGCCAATAAGTGATGTGGAGAAAGTTACTCCAGCACTCTGTGAAACGTCACCTATCCATGTTCTCCACAGATGCTGCCTGACCGACCCGCTGAGTTACTCCAGCACTCTGTGAAACGTCACCTATCCATGTTCTCCACAGATGCTGCCTGACCCGCTGAGTTACTCCAGCACTCTGTGAAACGTCACCTATCCATGTTCTCCACAGATGCTGCCTGACCCGCTGAGTTACTCCAGCACTCTGTGAAACGTCACCTATCCATGTTCTCCACAGATGCTGCCTGACCCGCTCAGTTACTCCAGCACTCTGTGAAACGTCACCTATCCATGTTCTCCACAGATGCTGCCTGACCCGCTCAGTTACTCCAGCACTCTGTGAAACGTCACCTATCCATGTTCTCCACAGATGCTGCCTGACCCGCTCAGTTACTCCAGCACTCTGTGAAACGTCACCTATCCATGTTCTCCACAGATGCTGCCTGACCGACCCGCTGAGTTACTCCAGCACTCTGTGAAACGTCACCTATCCATGTTCTCCACAGATGCTGCCTGACCGACCCGCTGAGTTACTCCAGCACTCTGTGTCTTTTTTCCCCAGATGGTATCAAACAATGAAAGTGAAACTGGATAATAATTAAGTCTCACTTTACCTCCAAACTCTTGATTTTGAGGATTCTTTTCCGCCTCGAGAGTTTGTTCATCGTTTGTCTTTTCATCGTTTTCACTCTCGGCTTGGTCAACCGCAGGGTTCGTTGTCTGTGAGAAACCCCAGAAATAACCATTTGTTTAGTCTAGTTCGGAGATACAGTGTGGAAACAGGCCCTTCAGCCCATCAAGTCCGCACCGGCCAGCGATCACTCCGCACAAACACGCACTGCAAACAATTTTACCAAGACAATTAACCTACAAACCTGTACATCTTTGGAATGTGGGAGGAAACCAAAGATCTCGGAGAAAACCCACGCAGGTCACGGGCAGAACGTACAAACTCCATACAGACAGCACCCGTAGTCGGGATCCAACCCAGGTCTCCTATTCCTCTCATGATTTTGAACGGCTCTATAAGATCGCCCTCATCCTTCTGTGCTCTAAGGAATAAAGTCCTAGCCTGCTCCGCCTCTCCCTAGAAATTCAGGGCCTCGAGTCCTGGCAACATCGTCGTAAATCTTCTCAACACCCTTTCCAGTTTGGTGACCAAACTGAAACATAATACTGAAAGTGTGGCCTCACCAACTGCAACATGATCTCCCAACTTTTATACTCAATACTCTGACTGTAGAAGGCCAAAGTGCCAAAAGCCTTCTTGATAATGGACAATAGACAATAGACAATAGACAATAGGTGCAGTAGTAGGCATTTCGGCCCTTCGAGCCAGCACCGCCATTCAATGTGATCATGGCTGATCATCCCCAATCAGTACCCCGTTCCTGCCTTCTCCCCATATCCCCTGACTCCGCTATCTTTAAGAGCCCTATCTAGCTCTTGAAAGTATCCAGAGAACCGGCCTCCACCGCCCTCTGAGGCAGAGAATTCCATAGACTCACAACTCTGTGTGAAAAAGTATTTCCTCATCTCCGTTCTAAATGGCTTACCCCTTATTCTTAAACTGCGGCCCCTGGTTCTGGACTCCCCCAACATCGGGAACATGTTTCCTGCCTCTAGCGTGTCCAAACCCTTAATAATCTTATATGTTTCAATAAGACTCCCTGTCATCTATCCATGTTCTCCACAGATGCTGCCTGACCCGCTGAGTTTCTCCAGCACTCTGTGAAACGTCACCTATCCATGTTCTCCACAGATGCTGCCTGACCCGCTGAGTTACTCCAGCACTGTTAAACGTCACCTATCCATGTTCTCCACAGATGCTGCCTGACCCGCTGAGTTACTCCAGCACTCTCTTAAACGTCACCTATCCATGTTCTCCACAGATGCTGCCTGACCCGATGAATTACTCCAGCACTCTGTGCCTTATTTATTTTGCAAACCAGCATCTGCAGTTCCTTATTCCCAATCAATACTCATACTGATGAAGGCTAATGTGCCCTATCTACCTTTCGAGGAACTATATACCTGCAATTGTAGATCCCTCTGCTCTGCAACACTCCCCAGAGGCCGACCATTCACTGCGTAGGTCCTGCCCATGTTAGACTTCCCAAAATTCGACAACTCTCATTTCTCTGTATTAAATACCATCAACATTTCCTCCGCCCACCTGCCCGACCGATGGAGATCCTGCTGCAATTTTTCACAACCATCTTCCAACGTCTGCAATGCCACCCACCGCTAGTGTTCAGGGCCTTAAGGGCCTGTCCCACTTACGTGTCCTTGGCACGCAAATTACGCGACCTCGTGGTCGCGTTGAGCCGCGACGGTCCCGAGAAGGTCGCACGCAATTAAATTGCTTACGCACAGCCGTCTGGATCGCGTAACGTCATTTGAAATTGGACACAAAGCAGGAGTAACTCAGCGGGACCGGCAGCATCTCTGGAGAGAAGGAATGGATGATGCTTCGGGTCGAGACCCTTCTTCAGTCTGAAAAGAAGGGTCTTGACCCGAAACGTCATCCATTGCTTCTCTCCAGAGATGCTGCCGGTCCCGCTGAGTTACTCCAGCATTTTGTGTCTATCTTCAATTTTCTTGGCCCCGCTCTGGGAGTAGAAGTGGGGGCGGATCCGGACCGCAACGGCCGTGAGCCCCAGGCCGAGTTCGGCGATCGTTTGCCTGCTTCTGCTGCTGTTGGAGGTGAGACGTTGCGTCGCGCCAGGGCCTTGGGCCTGTCCCACTTTGGCCGTCAGTTACGCGACAGGCCATTGGCACGCAAAGATTCCGTTTGCTACAAAAATTTCGGAGCCCCACGCGATGTCGCGCACAACTCCATACCCCTCCGCGCTTCTCAGTGGGACCGGCCCCGCGTGGCCATACGATGCCCGTGTGCCTCAACGCGACCACGAGGTCGCGTAATTTGCGTGCCAAGGACACGTAAGTGGGACAGGGCCTTTACTGACACACGCAAATTGTCCGGGGGAAGTATGAGCACAATAAAATATCACACACTGAACGACAATATACATTCTTCCAATACCTGCTTATCCCTGCATCTTGCTTCAGAAGGGGACCGGCGGGTGGACACTTTAGTTTCCTGAACGGCACTCATATCCAGGCTCATGTTAGGATTGTATGTGTGAGGGTAAAGATATTCAGGCACCTTCCTCTGCTCCTCAGCACACTGCATCAAAGAATTTCACACAGTGCAATAATTAACAACGTGTTCATGAAACACAAAAGGTGCAGCTAGGAAAACATATTCAACTCGTTATACTTCAATTAAAGTAAATATCGGCACTAAGTAGGTTATGAGAACAAAGTCCTGCACACAGTCTATATAGATAGACTTTAGCAAGGCAGCATCTCCGGAGAGAAGGAATGGGCGACGTTTCAGTCTGAAGTAGGGTCTCGACCCAAAATGTCACCCATTCCTTCTCTCCAGAGATGCTGCCTCACCCGCTGAGTAACTCCAGCATTTTGTGTCTACCTTCGATTTAAACCAGCATCTGCAGTTCTTTCTTACACATCTTAGACTTTAGCAAGGCATTTGGTTTCCTTATGTTTGGTTCACTGGAGTTTAGAAGGATGAGGGGGTGTCTTATAGAAATATATACAATTATAAAAGAACTGGACAAGCTAGATGCAGGAAAAATGTTCCCAATGTTGGGCGAGTCCAGAACCAGGGGCCACACTTAGAATAAAGGGGAGGCCATTTAAGACTGAGGTGAGAAAAAACCTTTTCACCCAGAGTTGTGAATTTGTGGAATTCCCTGCCACAGAGGGCAGTGGAGGCCAAATCACTGGATGGATTTAAGAGAGAGTTAGATAGAGCTCTAGGGGCTAGTGGAGTCAAGGGATATGGGGAGAAGGCAGGCACGGGTTATTGATAGGGGACGATCAGCCATGATCGCAATGAATGGCGGTGCTGGCTCGAAGGGCCGAATGGCCTCCTCCTGCACCTATTTTCTATGTTTCTATGTGTAGGAAGGAACTGCAGATGCTGGAGTAACTCAGCGAACAGGCAGCATCTCTGGAGAGAAGGAATGGGAGACGATTCGGTTCTGAAAAAGGGCCTTGACCCAAAAAGCCACCCATTGCTTCTGTCCAGAGATGTTGCCTGTCCCGCTGAGTTACTCCAGCATCTTGTGTCTATTTTGTTTAGTTATTTGGGTGAGAACATACAGGGCAAGATTAGCAAGTTTGCAGAAGATACAAAAGTGGGCGGGTTTGCAGACAGTGAAGATGGTTGAGAAAAATTGCAGCAGGAACTTGATCGATTGGCCAGGTGGGCTGAGGAATGGTTGGTGGAATTTAATGCAGAGAAGTGTGAGGTGTTGCAATTTGGGACGTCGAACAAGGGCAGGACCTACACAGTGAATGGTAGGCCTCTGGAGAGTGTTCTAGAGCAGAGGGATCTGGGAGTCCAGGTGCATGGTTCCTTGAAGATCGAGTCGCAGGTAGATAAGGTGGTCAAAAAGGCATTTGGCACATTGGCCTTCATCAGTCGGAGTATTGAGTATAGAGGTTAGGAGGTCATGTTGCAGTTGCATAAGACGTTGGTGAGGCCACATTGTGTTCAGTTCTGGGCACCATGTTTTTGGGACGATGTTGCCAAGCTTGAAAGGGTTCAGAAAAGATTGACAAGGATGCTGCCAGAGCTAGAGGGTGTGAGCTATAGGTAGAGGTTGAGTAGGCTGGGACTCTATTCCTTGGAGCGCAGGAGGATGAGGAGTGATCTTATAGAGGTGTATAAGATCATGAGCGGAATAGATCGGGTAGATGCAGAGTCTCTTGCCCAGAGTAGGGAAATCGAGGACCAGAGGACACAGGTTTAAGGTGAAGGGGAGAACAAATGTAATAGGAATCTCCATACAACAGCACCTGGATGGATCCCGGGTCTCCGGTGCTGTAAGGCAGCAATTGTACCGCTGCGTCACCGTGTCACCCTTTTGATAAGGATCTGCATGGTAGGCTGCTGTGGAAGGGTAGATCGTATGGCATCCAGAGATAGCTAGCCGACTGGATAGAGAATTGGCTTCATGTCACTCAGCGGGTCAGGCAGCATCTCTGGAGAACATGGATAGGTGACGTTTCACAGAGTGCTGGAGTAACTCAGCGGGTCAGGCAGCATCTCTGGAGAACATGGATAGGTGACGTTTCACAGAGTGCTGGAGTAACTCAGCGGGTCAGGCAGCACTAGAACTAGGGGACATAGTTGTAGAATAAGGGGGGGGCTCTTTTAAAACTGAGATGAGGAAGAACTTCTTCACCCAGAGGGTGGTTAATTTATGGAATTCACTGCCCCAGGGAGCAGTGGAAGCAGAAACATTAAATATATTTAAGTCTAAAATAGATGGTTTTTTAGCTGCCAAGGGGATAAGGGGCTACGGGGAGAGGGCAGGGATATGGACCTAGGTAGGGTTAGTATAGTAAGACCTGAGTGATCTCCTGGACAAGTGTCGATCGCCTGGATTGGGGTCGGAGAGGAATTTCCCGGATTTTTTTCCCGAATTGGACCTGGGTTTTTATCCGTTTTTTTGCCTCCCCCAGGAGATCACTCGGTTCTTGGGGTGGAGAGGGGTGATAGCGCTATAATGGGGAGGGTAGTGTCTTGTGTTCTGTGTCTTGTGTCTACTGTTTGTGGGTGGGGGTGTTTGTTTGTTTGGTGTTCAGCCATGAGCGAATGGCGGTGCGGGCTCGATGGACCTGGTGGTCTACTCTCGCACCTACTTTCTATGATTCTATGATTCTATGAGCATCTGTGGAGAACATGGATAGGTGACGTTTCACAGAGTGCTGGAGTAACTCAGCGGGTCAGGCAGCATCTCTAGGGAACGTGGATAGGTGACGTTCGGGTTGGGACTCTTTTTGAGCTCGTCTTCAAAAGGGAAATACTTCTCGTACAGCAAAGAGCCAGTGTTCGGAGACAACGTGAACGCCCTTTTCTTTGACGGACTTGTATTCCCGACTGGTGTCATTCTGCTTGCCCTGGTAGATGTAATGAGTCACCATCTCTTCATAACTCCACCTGCAAGCACAAACAATATGTTCAGCAGAAAGCCCGTTTCCACCGGCCCAGAGCCGGAAAGGAGCTGTCTAAAAAGTGGGGAAGCGTTGGAGCAATAAGCCGATACCTGTAATCTGCTCCCAGAGAGGCTGCTATTGCGTTCAAGTCGCCCTGTCGCTTGCCAAGCTTCTTACTCACACAAATCACAACATCCGCTAAGATCTCCGGCTCGTCCTGGCAAAGAAAGCAATCCATTTACAGTGAACTCTTTTACAGCTCCAACCGTGACACTCCCGAAGGCGTTCATTAGACCAGGGGTCGGCAACCTTGTTCTGCATAGGAGCCAGGACCCATGTCTGTGAGCGGATGGCGGGTCACGTCTATCGCCATAGTCAATAAATAATTAATGATAGATTTGTTTTTTTTAAATCGCGACAAAAACTTAACAAAAAGTCGATTACCCCCGCGACAAACTACAACTAAAGTGCAACACTGTGGCCGGAGCGGAATTCCTCACAGTCCCCGCTGATGCTCGGCTTTCCTCCAGCACCCCCGCCCGCCGCTCTCAGCCCGCTTCAGCTTCACACACATGCCGCGGCACCGGGGCGGGGGGCGCTTTCATCTCTGGGTGGTCGTGGGGGATGGAAGAGGGGGTGGGAGGATAGGGACGGAGAAAGAGAGAGAGAGTGAGTTAAGGGCCTGTCCCACTTGGCGATTTTTTCGGCGACTGCCGGCATCATTTTCTGACGCATCAGGTCACCGAAACATTCGCGGCGTGACGACGTATTGACGTCGCTACATTTTTTCTGTCGCCGCTGGATTTTGATATGTTCAAAATCTTTTCGCAATACTGATATGATGCCGGCAGTCGCCGAAAAAAATCGCCAAGTGGGACATAGAACACATAGAAACATAGAAAATAGGTGCAGGAGTAGGCCATTCGGCCCTTCGAGCCTGCACCGCCATTCAATATGATCATGGCTGATCATCGAACTCAGTATCCTGAACCTGCCTTCTCTCCATACCCCCTGATCCTTTAGCCACAAGGGCCACATCTAACTCCCTCTTAAATATAGCCAATGAACTGGCCTCAACTACCCTCTGTGGCAGAGAGTTCCAGAGATTCACCACTCCCTGGGTGAAAAATGTTTTTCTCATCTCGGTCCTAAAAGATTTCCCCTTAATCCTTAAACTGTGACCCCTTGTCCTGGACTTCCCCAACATCGGGAACAATCTTCCTGCATCTAGCCTGTCCAACCGCTTAAGAATTTTGTAAGTTTCTATAAGATCCCCCCTCAATCTTCTAAATTCTAGCGAGTACAAGCCAAGTCTTTCCATATCCAGTCTTTCTTCATATGAAAGTCCTGACATCCCAGGAATCAATCTGGTGAACCTTCTCTGTACTCCCTCTATGGCAAGAATGTCTTTCCTCAGATTTGGAGACCAAAACTGTACGCAATACTCCAGGTGTGGTCTCACCAAGACCCTGTACAACTGCAGTAGAACCTCCCTGCTCCTATACTCAAATCCTTTTGCTATGAATGCTAACATACCATTCACTTTCTTCACTGCCTGCTGCACCTGCATGCCTACTTTCAATGACTGGTGTACCATGACACCCAGGACTCGTTGCATCTCCCCTTTTCCTAATCGGCCACCATTTAGATAATAGTCTACTTTCCTGTTTTTGCCACCAAAGTGGATAACCTCACATTTATCCACATCATACTGCATCTGCCATGCATTTGCCCACTCACCCAGCCTATCCAAGTCACCTTGCAGCCTCCTAGCATCCTCCTCACAGCTAACACTGCCCCCCAGCTTCGTGTCATCCGCAAACTTGGAGATGTTGCATTCAATTCCCTCGTCCAAATCATTAATATATGTTGTAAATAGCTGGGGTCCCAGCACTGAGCCTTGCGGTACCCCACTAGTCACTGCCTGCCATTCTGAAAAGGTCCCGTTTACTCCTACTCTTTGCTTCCTGTTTGCCAGCCAGTTCTCTATCCACATCAATACTGAACCCCCAATACCGTGTGCTTTAAGTTTGTATCCTAATCTCTTATGTGGTACCTTGTCGAAAGCCTTCTGAAAGTCCAGATACAACACATCCACTGGTTCTCCCTTATCCACTCTACTAGTTACATCCTCGAAAAATTCTATAAGATTCGTCAGACACGATTTACCTTTCGTAAATCCATGCTGACTTTGTCCAATGATTTCACCACTTTCCAAATGTGCTGCTATCCCATCTTTAATAACTGACTCTAGCAGTTTCCCCACTGCCGACGATAGACAGGCCCGTGAGTCGACAGGTATGATATGGAATTGGTTGTGTCTGTCAGTGAGTGAGTGAGTGAGTGTGTGTGTGTGTGTGTGTGTGTGTGTGTGTGTGTGCGTGTGCGTGCGTGGGTGCGTGTGTGCGTGTGTGTGTGTGTGTGTGTGTGCGTGCGTGCGTGATGCGGCCCGTGGCCCGTAGGTTGCTGACCCCTGAATGAGGTCCAATTTGCCGAGAAAAAAAAATGTCCAGAGAGTCAAAGATATAGATGTACAAAATCATGAGAGGAATATATCGGGCAGATGCCCAGAGTCTCTTTCCCAGAGTAGGGGTGTCGAGAACCAGAGGGCATTGGTTTAACATGAGCAGGGATAGACTTAATAGGAATCTGAGGGGTAACCTTTTGACACAGCGGGTGGTGGGTGCATGGAACGAGCTGTCGGGTGAGGTAGTTTTGGCAGGACTATCGAAACGTGAAAGAAGCCATTAAACGGGTACATGGATAGGACAGGTTTCGAGAGGTATGGGCCAAAAGCAGGCAGGTGGGACTAGTGTAAATGGGACATGTTGGTCAGTGCGGGCAAGTTGGGAAGGGAAAGATAGATCGGGGCATGATTGAATGGCGGAGTGGACTCGATGGGCCGAATGGACCACAGATCGCAGACCTAAGTCCTTGAAATCGCGAGGCAGAAGCTCCAACAGTGCCACTCCTAATGGCTTGAATTACACTAAGCAATTTTCTGAGAAATAAAATGTCTACAAAGAAAAAAGACATTGAGCCCCAGGTACTGAGAAATAGCGCTGTGGTTTAACCTTGGCTGGTTCAGGCGCATGAAACTGCGGGCTTGCTGCAGATGGTGCCAGCGCATTGCGTCTGCTGTTTGCCAACGCCACCTTCAGATTCCTCCCAATCACTTCAGATAAGGGGGTACTCATCTTCCTGTTACGTTGGTTTGGGTTGGTTGGAGTCTCCAGAGCTGCCAATGCATCCTGCAATGAAGAAGACGTCATTGATATCATGGATATTGATATGTCACTGTATGTCATGTTGTCACTTGCGGGCGGAGCACCAAGGCAAATGCCTTGTATGTGAATACTTGGCCAATAAACTTATTCATTCATTGATAAACAGCCGGAGGCAGATAATTAGGACGGAGTAAAGGGCATCAGATGTACAGATCAACAGCAGAATGACCACCGACTCCACGCCGGCCATCCATCTCCCGTACACACTAGCTCCTTGTTATTCCATTCTCACATCCAGTCCCCACACAGCAGGAGGCAATTTTACAGAGGCCAATTCACCTACAAACCCGCACGCCTTTGCGATTGCAATCATGTATGCGATTGTAACCATGTATGGATCTTATAGAAACGTACAAAATTCTTAAGGGGTTGGACAGGCTAGATGCAGGAAGATTGTTCCCGATGTTGGGGAAGTCCAGAACAAGGGGTCACAGTTTAAGGATAAGGGGGAAGTCTTTTAGGACCGAGATGATAATTTCTTTTTTTCACACAGAGAGTGGTGAATCTGTGGAATTCTCTGCCACAGAAAGTAGTTGAGGCCAGTTCATTGGCTATATTTAAGAGGGAGTTAGATGTGGCCCTTGTGGCTAAAGGGATCGGGGGTATGGAGAGATACTGAGTTGGATGATCAGCCATGATCTTATTGAATGGCGGTGCAGGCTCGAAGGGCCGAATGGCCTACTCCTCCACCTATTTTCTATGTTTCTATGTATGGTCCTACTGCTGAATGGATTAGCACGCAACAAATGCTTTTCACTGTACCTCGGTACACGTGACAATAAACTAAACTGAACTGAAAACTGGAGCGCCTGGAGAAAACCCACGCAGTCACAGGGAGAACGTCCACAAAGCCAGCACCCGTGGTCAGGCTGGAACCTGGGTGTCTATCAGCTACTGCCCGATTCCCTATTGTGGACATTGGACTTTGTCCCTGGATCTGATGCGCTTGGGGGAGGGACTTGAACTTTATTTCGCCTTCCACCACAGTGAGGAGTGTGTAGGAGTCACTGTGGTGGATGTTCATGTTGAAATGTGTTTTGGATTGTTCTGTTTCCAAGATGGCCGCCGGAAGTGAGAGTGACCGTTGGCGGGACTAGCTGCTGCCGCTGCTCTCTCTTCGAATTGTGTATCGTTGCTGTTACCGACCACTTCTTGTTCTGTTTCATTTTGTTTATATGTTTGTAATTTGCTTGTTTTAATCTGTAAGGTGTCCTTGGCAGTCCTGAAAGGCGCCCATAAATAAAATGTATTATTATTATTATTATTATTACAATGCTGTGAACTATATTCAGCACTCTGTACCTTCCCCTTTGCTCTTACCTTGCCCACACCGGCCAACACACGTCCCAGCTACAGCAGGTAGACACAAAATGCTCAACGGGACAGGCAGCATCTTTGGAGAGAAGGAATGGGCGACGTTTCGGGTCGAGACACTTCTTCAGACTGATTTCAGGGGAGTGGGCGGGACACGAAAAGAATATAGTTGGAGACAGTAAGACTGGTGGGAGAACTAGGAAGGAGGAGAGGGTGGAGAGAGAGAGAGGGAAAGCAAGGGCTGTTTGAGAAGTCATCGTTCATACCACTGGGGTGTGAGCTACCCAAGCAAAATATGAGGTGCTGTCCCTCCAATTTGCGCTGGGCCTCACTCTGACAATGGAGGAGGCCCAGGACAGAAAGGTCAGATTGGGAATGGGAGGGGGAGTTGAAGTGCTGAGCCACCGGGAGATCAGGTAGGTCAAGGCGGACTGAGCGGAGGTGTTCAGTGAAACGATCACCGAGCCTGCGCTTGGTCTCGCCCCCAATGTACAGGAGTTGACACCTGGAACAGCAGATGAGGTTGCAAGTGAACCTCCGCCTCTCCTGAAAAGATTGTCGGGGTCCTTGGATTGAGTCGAGGGGGAAGATAAAGGGACAGGTTTTGCATCTCCTGCTACACTAGTCCCACCTGCCTGCGTTTGGCCCATATCCCTCCAAACCTGTCCTATCCATGTATCTATCAAACTGTTTCTTAAACGATGGGATAGTCCCAGCCTCAACTACTTCCTCAGGCAGTTTGTTCCATACACCCACCACCCTTTGTGTGAAAACGTTACCTCTCAGATTCCTGTTAAGTCTTTTCCCCTTCACCTTAAACCCATGTCCTCTGGTCCTCGATTCACCTACTCTGGGCAAGAGACTTTGTGCATCTACCCGATCTATTCCTCTCATGATTTTATACACCTCTTTAAGATCACCCATCATCCTCCTGCGATCCAAGGAATAGAGACCCAGCCTGCTCAACCTCTCCCTATAGCTCACACCCTCTAGTCCTGGCAACATCCTCGTAAACCTTCTCTGAAACCTTTCAAGCTTGACAATATCTTTCCTATAACATGGTGCCCGGAACTGAACACAATATTCTAAATGCGGTCTCACCAACGTCTTATACAACTGCAACATGACCTCCCAACTTCTATACTCAATACTCTGACTGATGAAGGCCAATGTCCCAAAGCCTTTTTGACCACCTTATCTACCTGCGACTCGACCTTCAAGGAACCATGCACCTGCACTCCTAGATCCCTCTGCTCCACAACACTCCCCAGGGGCCGACCATTCACCGTGTAGGTCCTGTCCTTGTTCGGTCCCAAAATGCAACACCTCACCTGACTAATCAACAATCTATCAATCTTCGACTTAAAAGTATCCATTGACTTGGCCTCCACAGCGATCTGTGACAATGAATTCCACAGATTCACCACCCTCTGATTATAGAAATTCCTCCTCACCTCCTTCCTAAAGGAAGGTCCTTTAATTTTGAAGCTATAGGTCTCTGGTCCTAGACTCTCCCAATAGTGGAAACGTCCTCGCCACATTCAATCCATCCAGGTCTTTCACTACTCAGTAAGTTTCAATAAGACCCCACCTCATCCTTCTAAACTCAAGCCAATAAGCTCTGAATTACTTAGACTTGTGGGCATTGGTTGTCTATTTGAACTCATTGTTTATTTGCTTTTTTATATGTGTGTGCGAGAGCGAGAGAGAGAGAGAGCGAGTGTGTGTGTGTGTGTGTGTGTGTGTGTGTCTGTCTGTCTGTCTGTGTGTGTGTCTGTGTGTGTGTCTGTCTGTCTGACTGTCTGTCTGTCTGTGTCTGTGTGTCTGTGTGTGTGTCTGTGTGTGTGTCTGTGTGTGTGTGTGTGTGTGTCTGTGTATGTGTGTGTAAAAATGTATATATACACACACTGAACTTGCTTTTCTCATTGATTATATTGTTTACGGTGTACTATGTTTCCATATTGTGTTGTGCTGCAGGAAGTAAGAATGTCATAGTTCTATCTGGGACACATGACAATAAAACACTCTTGATCTACGGGCCCAGTGCCGTCAAACTACAGGCCCATCATATGTTAACCCAATCATTCCAAACTCAATTGTATTTATCGTATGGTATTATCTGATTAAATGGGGCGGGAGATTGCAACCTTCACGTGGTCCACCCTGTTTCGACAAATGCAATCAACCTGATGTGCACAAACAAATAGATCAAATAGAACACGTTGACCTACAACTTTAGGCTGTGCGTGCCATACGCAAGATGATCTGATTGAATATCCTGCAAAGCAAAGCTTTGTGCTGTACCTCGGCACAGGTGCCAACAATAACAGCAAGCCTTCTATGTCAGTGAGGAGGTGCATGGTGGACTCACTGTGGCGGATGATAAATCTGTGTTTATTGTGTGTTTTTGTTATTTTATTCTATGTTATGACTGCAAGGCACGGAATTTCGTTCAGACTGAAAAGTCTGGATGACAATAAAGGATACTTGATACTTGATATGTCCAGCAATGGAGGAAGGTGTAAGTACCTGAACATCAAATGAGGGTTTGAAGAGCTTGTCCTTACAGAGGAACTTTGATGGTGTATCAAGTCGTAACTTGGCTTCCTTCTGCAGACTTGGTTCAGCTGCTGCTGCTTTGTCCACCTTGTTTTGTTGAGACATAACCATCTGGAAGGCTTTACTCTGGAATCTATTGATATCCAGCGGAGTCACCGCACTGGGTAGTTTGGTCGTGGACAGCTCGGGTGAAGGTTCAGGCGTTCGGCACAACTCGGCGGCAGCCCCATTCACTTCTTCAACTTAATATATATATATATGTAAAAATTCAATAAAGGTGAGAAAGATATTTCAACAAAAAAACATGCATCATCACAGATTCTAACATTAAATTGAGTTGCAGAAATCTTTCACTCATTTACAGAAATGGTGCCGTTGAAGTGGCACGGTGGCGCACAGTGCCTCACAGCGCCAGAGACCCAGATTCAGTCCTGACTACGGGGGCCGTCTGTACGGAGTTTTTACGTTCGCCCCGTGACCTGCGTGGGTTTGCAGCGGATGCTCCAGTTTCCTCCCGCACTCCAAAGGGTTTCGGCCCGAAACGTTGCCTATTTCCTTCGCTCCATAGATGCTGCTGCACCCGCTGAGTTTCTCCAGCATTTTTGTCTACCAAAGTAGTTAAGGTTTGTAGGCTTCGGTAAAATTGTAAATGGTCCCTGTGGAATGTGTTAGTGTGCGGGGATCGCTGGTCGACGCAGACTCGTGGGCCGAAGGGCCTGACTCTGCGTTGTATCTCTAATCTAAACGAAAAAAACTCGAGGGCCTGAGCACTAGGGAGAGGTTGGACAGGCTGGGACTCTTTTCCTTGGGGCGCAGGAGGACGGGGAGGTTATCTTCTAGAGGGGTGCAAAATCATGAGGGGAATAGATCGGCTGCATTTTACCCAGAGTAGGGTAATCAAGAACCAGAGGATATAGGTTTAAGGCGAGAGGGGGAAAGATTTGAAAGGAACCCGATGGGGGAAATTTTTCACGCTGAGGTTGGTGGGTTCCAAAGCTGCCAGAGGGAATGGTTGGGGCAGATACTACAACAACGTTTAAACAACATTTGTAGATGTGCATGGATAGGACGGGGATAGAGGAATACGAACCAAATGGGACTAGCTTAGATGGGGCATCTTGGCCAGTATGGACCAGTTGGCCGACTGGTTGATTTCCGTGGTGTACGAGTCGAATACAACAAAGAAAGCAATAGGCAATAGACAATAGACGCAGGTGTAGGCCATTCGGCCCTTCGAGCCAGCACCGCCATTCAATGTGATCAAGGCTGATCATCCCCAATCAGTACCCCGTTCTTGCCTTCTCCCCATATCCCCTGACCGCTATCTTTAAGAGCCCTATCTAGCTCTCCCTTGAAAGTATCCAGAGAACCGGCCTCCACCGCCCTCTGAGGCAGAGAATTTCGCACACTCACAACTCTCTGTGAGAAAAAGTGTTTCCTCGTCTCCGTTCAAAATGGTTTAACCATTATTCTTAAACTGTGGCCCCTGGTTCTGGACCCCCCCAACATCGGGAACATGTTTCCTGCCTCTAGCGTGTTCAAACCCTCAATAATCTTATATGTTTGAATAAGATCGCCTCTCATACTTCTAAACTCCAGAGTGTACAAGCCCAGCCGCTCCATTCTCTCAGCATATGACAGTCCTGCCACCCCGGGAATTAACCTTGTAAACCTACGCTGCACTCCCTAAATAGCAAGAATGTCCTTCCTAAAATTAGGGGAACAAAACTCCACACAATACTCCAGGTGTGGTCTTACTAGGGCCCTGTACAACTGCAGAAGGACCTCTTTGCTCCTATACTCGACTCCTCTTGTTATGAAGGCCAACATGCCATTCGCTTTCTTCACTGCCTGCTGTACCTGCATGCTTACTTTCATTGACTGATGAACAAGGACCCCCAGATCCCGTTGTACTTCCCCTTTTGCCAACTTGACACAATTTAGATAATAACCTGCCTTCCTGTTTTTGCTACCAAAGTGGATAACCTCACATTTATCCACATTAAGTGGCATCTGCCATGCATCTGCCCACTCACCCAACCTGTCCAAGTCACCCTGCATTCTCATAGCATCCTCCTCACAGTTCACACTGCCACTCAGCTTTGTGTCATCTTCAAATTTGCTAATGTTACTTTGAATCCCTTCATCTAAATCATTGATGTATATTGTAAATAGCTGCGGTCCCAGCACCGAGCCCTGCGGTACCCCACTAGTCACTGCCTGCCATTCTGAAAGGGACCCGTTAATCCCTACTCTTTGTTTCCTGTCTGCCAACCAATTTTCTATCCATGTCAGCACTCTATCCCCAATACCATGTGCCCTAATGTTGCCCACTAATCTCCTATGTGGGACCTTATCAAATGCTTTCTGAAAGTCCAGGTACACTACATCCACTGGCTCTCCCTTGTCCATTTTCCTAGTTACATCCTCAAAAAATTCCAGAAGATTAGTCAAGCATGAATTCCCCATCGTAAATCCATGCTGACTCGGACCGATCCTGTTACTGCTATCCAAATGTGTGGCTATTTCATCTTTTATAATTGACTCCAGCATCTTCCCCACCACCGATGTCAGGCTAAATGGTCTATAATTCCCTGTTTTCTCGCTCCCGCCTTTCGTCTGCTGTCTGTACGTGAGACAGACACAAAATGCCAGAGTAACTCAATGGGTCAGGCAGCATCACCGGAGAAATGGAATAGGTGACATTTCAGGTCGAGACTCTTCAATCCGAAACGCCACCCATTCCTATTCTCCAGAGCTGCTGCCTGTCCCGCTGAGTTACTACAGCATTTTGTGTCTGTCTATGGTGTAAACCAGCATCTACAGTTCCTTCTTACATATGCTGTCTGAGCGGAGCTTGTGTGTTCTCCCCGTGACCTGCGTGGGTTTTCTCCGGGTGCTCTGGTTTCCTCCCACACTCCAAAGACGTGCGGGTTTGGAGTTTAATTGCCTTCGGTAAAAATTATCCCTAGTGTGTAGTATTGTGCTGGTGTACATGGTGATCACTGGCCGGCGGGCACTGTGTCTGTGCTGTATCTCTAAACTAACATTGTTAAGGGCTTGGACACGCTAGAGGCAGGAAACATGTTCCCCATGTTGGGGGAGTCCAGAACCAGGGGCCACAGTTTAAGAATAAGGAGTAAGTCATTTAGAATGGAGACGAGGAAACACTTTTTCTCACAGAGAGTGGTGAGTCTGTGGAATTCTCTGCCTCAGAGGGCGGTGGAGGCAGGTTCTCTGGATACTTTCAAGAGAGAGCTAGATAGGGCTCTTAAAGATAGCAGAGTCAGGGGATATGGGGAGAAGGCAGGAGCGGGGTACTGATTGGGGATGATCAGCCATGATCACATTGAATGGCGGTGCTCGCTCGAAGGGCCGATTGGCCTACTCCTGCACCTATTGTCTATTGTCTATTGATAAATGCATAATTAAATTGATCATAAAGTCTAAAAAAGGTACAATCATGGGCTTTAAGCCAGAGTAAGTGCCTTTATACTCACTCGTTGTCTATAAACTTGAAAGACAAATCACAAAGCTAAAGGATAGGAGGAAGAGGATAGGGGAATGGAAAAGAGTCGTCGTAACTTTCATAGTCTTACAGCGTGGAAACAGGCCCTTCGGCCCAAACTTTCCCACACCAGCCTACATGCCCCATCTATACTCGTCCCACCGAGCTGTTTTTAGTCCATATCCCTCCAAACCTGTCCTATCCATGTACCTGTCTAATTGTTCCTTAAACGTTGTGATAGTCCCAGCCTCAACTACCTCCTCTGGCAGCTCGTTCCTTACGCCCACCACCCCCTTTTGTGAAAAAGTTACCCCTCAGATTCTTATTACAATAGACAATAGGTGCAGGAGTAGGCCATTCGGCCCTTCGAGCCAGCACTGCCATTAAATGTGATCATGGCTGATCATCCCCAACCAGTACCCCGTTCCTGCCTTCTCCCCATATCCCCTGACTCCGCTATTTTTAAGAGCCCTATCAAGCTCTCTCTTGAAAGCATCCAGAGAACCTGCCTCCACCGCCCTCTGAGGCAGAGAATTCCACAGACTCACCACTCTCTGTGAGAAAAAGTGTTTCCTCGTCTCCGTTCTAAATGGCTTACTCCTTATTCTTAAACTGTGTGTGGCCCCTGGTTCTGCACTCCCCCAACAACGGGAACACGTTTCCTGCCTCTAGCCTGTCTCAAGAATTAAATTCTTATTCATCCTGAACATTTACAGATTGAGAATGGGTTTGAAACAATCATTGGCTAAAACACGTACCAGGCTTGTTGCAATTTTCGATGAAGTACTTTCTTTCATCGGCCTTCTTCCCAGTTCGAGCCGATTCAAAGAGCCAAGCCGGAGACACCGCCGGTAAACTCCACTTCTTTGAAGCTTCGTACTTGGAGCCTTGCGGTTCTTGCAGAACCAAATGGGTGCTGGCAAGCATGTCCTTCTTCACATTATCTTTCCGAACAAAAAACTCCTGCACTCTAAACAAAACAAGAAGTCTCAATGGTTCCCGTTTTAAGGACTCGTGTCTTCAGATTGAGGCGGCATTTCATTTAACATCAATTTAGTTTAGTTGAGAAATACAGCACGGATACAGGCCCTTTGGCCCATTGAGTCCATGCTGACTAGCATTCCCTGAACACTAGCACTATCCTACACACTAGGGACGATTTATAATCTTTACTGAAGCAAATTAGACAATAGGTGCAAGAGTAGACCATTCGGCCCTTCGAGCCAGCACTGTCATTCAATGTGATCATGGCTGATCATTCCCAATCAGTACCCTGTTCCTGCCTTCTCCCCATATCCCCTGACTCCGCTATTTTTAAGAGCCCTATCTAGCTCTCTCTTGAAAGCATCCAGAGAACCGGCCTCCACCGCCCTCTGAGGCAGAGAATTCCACAGACTCACCACTCTCTGTGAGAAAAAGTGTTTCCTCGTCTCCGTTCTAAATGGCTTACTCCTTATTCTTAAACTGTGGCCCCTGGTTCTGGACTCCCCCCAACATCGGGAACATGTTTCCTGCCTCTAGCGTGTCCAAACCCTTAACAATCTTATATGTATCAATGAGATGCCCTCTCTTCCTTCTAAACTCCAGAGTGTACAAGCCCAGCTGCTCCATTCTCTCAGCATATGACAGTCCCGCCATCCCGGGAATTAACCTTGTAAACCTACGCTGCACTCCCTCAATAGCAAGAATGTCCTTTCTCAAATTAGGGGACCAAAACTTAAATTAAACCAAAATTAATATACAAACCTGCACGTCTTTTATTGTGGAAGGAAACCGGAACACCCGTGGGAAAACCCACACGCTCACAGCGAGAACATACAAACTCGTGCAGACTGTACCCATAGTCAGGATTGAACCCGGGACTCTGGCGCTGTGAGGCAGCAAGCCTACTGCTGCTCCACCGTGCCGCCCAGAGATCCAGGTTCGACCCTGAGCTCGGGTGCTGTCTGCACAGAGTTTGCACGTCCTCCTCCCCGTGACTGCGTGGGTTTTCTCCGGGTGCTCCGATTTCATCCCAATATCCCAAAGGCGTGCGGGTCTGTAAGTTAATTTGGTTTAGGAACAGCTCTGCCCAGGACAAGAAGCACAACTCCAGAGCCAACAAGATCATGGGAGACCCCTTCCACCCCAGCAACGGACTGTTCCAGCTGCTACGGTCAGCAAACACCTCCGTTGCCACGCTGGGAATGGAGGTGTTTGAGAACGGAGAGGATGAGAAGGAGTTTCTTCCCAGAGGCCATTAGGACTGTAAACTCCTACCTCACCAGGGACTAACTTTACTGAACCAATTTACTGTTGTGTGGTGTCTTTTAAAAATTGCTGTTTTTTTCTTTTTTCCTCCCACAAATATGTAATATGTGAATATGTGATCCTGTTCCATAGTTTGTTTTTTGCACAATCCGCAAGCATTGCCACTTTGCATTTCACTGCACATCCCGTATGTGTATGTGACGAATAAACGTGACTTGACTAATTGGCTTCTGTAAATTGTCCCTAGCGTGTGTGTGCGTGTGTGTGTGTGTGTAGGGAGTGGATGCCAAAGTGGGAAACATAGAACTAGTGTGAACGGGTGATTGATGGTCGACGTGGGCTCGGTGGGCTGAAGATCTCTTTTCATGCTGTATCTCTGAACTAAACCCTTCCTCCAATTTAAATCGAAGAAAATATCAGGAAGTCATCCAATCAGTTCTTAAATAAGTGTTGTGACTGAAAACTGTAGTTCCAGTTGCTGCAATACAAGAAGCTATTGAAAGGGTGAAGAACCTAATGACGAGGCTTGTATTCACTGGAGTTTAGAAGGATGAGGGGGGGCTTCTTATAGAAACATATAAAATTATAAAAGGACTGGACAAGTTAGATGCAGGGAAAACTGTTCCCAATGTTGGGCGAGTCCAGAACCAGGGGCCACAGTCTTAGAATAAAGAATTTAAGACTGAGGTGAGGAAAAACTTTTTCACCCAGAGAGTTGTGAATTTGTGGAATTCCCTGCCAGAGAGGGCAGTGGAGGCCAAGTCACTGGATGGATTTAAGAGAGAGTTAGATAGAGCTCTAGGGGCTAGTGGAGTCAAGGGATATGGGGAGAAGGCAGGCACGGGTTATTGATTGGGGACGATCAGCCATGATCACAATGAATGGCAGTGCTGGCTCGTAGGGCCGAATGGCCTCCTCCTGCACCTATTTTCTATGTTTCTATGTGATTTTTAAGAAGGAACTGCAGATGCTTGAAAATCGAAGGTAAACAAAAATGCTGGAGAAACTCAGCAGGTGAGGCAGCATCTATGGAGCGAAGGAAATAGGCAACGTTTCGGGTCACATCTGAAGTTTAGGTTTTAGATCCATTATTGTCACGTGTACTGAGGTAGTCAAAAGCTTTGCATGTTATCGAAACAGATCAGATATCGGATCTGAAACATCCACTGGGAGATGCCCAATCAAAACAGATCTGACCAAGGCCATGAGAAATTTTATGGTGGAGACAGATAGTATGAGTGTTATGGGGAGAAGGCAGGAGGATGGGGTTGAGAGGGAATGATAGATCAGCCATGAATGAACGGCAGAGTAGACTAGATGGGCCGAGCAGCCAAATTCTGCTCCTGTCATTTATGATCAGTCTGAAGAAGGGTCTCGACCCGAAACATCGCCTATTCCTTTGCTCCATAGATGCTGCCTCACCCGCTGAGTTTCTCCAGCATTTTTGTCTACCTTCGATTTTTCAAGCATCTGCTGTTCCTTCTTAAAAGATATCTGAAGAAGTGTCTCGACCCAAAACGTCACCCGTTCCTTCTCTCCAGTGATGCTGCCTGAGTTACTCCAGCACTCTGTGTCTATCTTCGCTTTAAACCAGCATCTGCAGTTCCTGTCTACACAGATCAGGTAATATTATACATAATGAAGCCAAACTCAAGTAGAGTGAAGGGGACGATGCAGAATATAGATCTCATAAGTGATAGGAGTAGAATTAGGCCATTCGGCCCATCAAGCCTACTCCGCCATTCAATCATGGCTGATCTGCAGGGTTAAAAGGGGAAGATAGATCAGCCATGATTGAATGCCGGGGTAGACTTGATGGGCCGAATGGCCTAATTCTACTCCTATCACTTATGCCTTATGATCCAGCTTTCCCTCCTAACCCCATTCTCCTGCCTTCTCCCCATACCTTTTGACACCCGTACTAATCAAGAATCTATCTATCTCTGCCTTAAATATATCCACTGACTTGGCCGTCTGTGGCAAAGAATTCCACAGATTCACCTCCCACTGATTCAAGATATTCCTCCTCATCTACTTCCTAAAAGAACGTCCTTTAATTCTAAGGCTGTGACCTCTAGTCCTAGACTCTCCCACCAGCGGAAACATCCACTAGTAGATGCCTGATGGAAACGGATCTGACCAAGACCGTGAGAAACTTTAAGGTGGAGATCGATAAATTCCTTGATCAGTGTGGGTGTTACAGGGAGAAGGCAGGAGAATGGGGTTAGTAGGGAAAGATAGATCAGACATGAATGAATGGCGGAGTAGACTAGATAGAACCATAGAAACATAGAAAATAGGTGCAGGAGGAGGCCATTTGGCCCTTCGAGCCAGCACCGCCATTCATTGTGATCATGGCTGATCGTCCCCTATCAATAACCCGTGCCTGCCTTCTCCCCATATCCCTCGACTCCACTAGCCCCTAGAGCTCTATCTAACTCTCTCTTAAATCCATCCAGTGACTTGGCCTCCACTGCCCTCTGTGGCATGGAATTCCACAAATTCACAACTCTCTGGGTGAAAAAGTTTTCTTAAATGGCCTCCCCTTTATTCTAAGACTGTGGCCCCTGGTTCTGGACTCGCCAAACATTGGGAACATTTTTCCTGCATCTAGCTTGTCCGGTCCTTTTATAATTTTATATGTTTCTATAAGATCCCCCCTCATCCTTCTAAACTCCAGTGAATTCAAGCCTAGTCTTTTCAATCTTTCCTCAGAGCGGCCAAATTCTGCTCCTGTCACATGAATTTGTGAATTGCAGTGTACATTTTATTACCGGATGGTTTTAAAGATTTGCATTAGACAGTAACGTGGATTTATGATCTTGGTCGCAGTTACCTCGCTCCAATTAATTCCGCTATGTTGAAAATTGCATCGCGTTCCACTCCAGTGAACTGGCTAATAGAAAGTACGCAGTTGTTCAGCGGAGAGCTTCCTTCCACGTAGGATAGAGGAGTAAACAAGGCATTGGAGGGCACCGGGAGAATGTACTGCTGATCTATGCACATTGCCTGGAAAGGAAAGAGAAGGAAGTGCAGATGCCGGTTTAAACCGAAGATAAGACACAAAATGCTGGAGTAACTCAGCGGGACAGGCAGCATCTCTGGAGAGAAGGAATGGTCTGAGGAAGGTTCTCAACCCGTAACGTCACCCATTCCTTCTCTCCAGAGATGCTGCCTGTCCCGCTGAGTTACTCCAGCATTTTATGTCTATCCAAGGAAAAAAGACTTGACATTCCTTTAATATTAGGGAAAGACCAAATCTTAACATTGACGACATATTGCAATAAAATTCACCTACCGCCGATCAGTAATGGTCACATCTAAGAAAACAGATATTTATTTTTCTCCGTGTACCAACTCCCGACATACAGCACCCGTAATTAGGTTCGAACCCGAGTCTCTGACACTGTAAGGTAGCGACTCCACAATCTGCCTCAGAGGGCGGTGGAGGCCGGTTCTCTGGATGCTTTCAAGAGAGCTAGATAGGGCTCTTAAAAATAGCGGAGTCAGGGGATATGGGGAGAAGGCAGGAACGGGGTACTGATTGTGGATGATCAGCCATGATCACATTGAATGGCGGTGCTGGCTCGAAGGGCTGAAGCCTCCTCCTGCACCTATTGTCTATTGTCTATTGGAGGAACAGCACCTTATATTTTGCTTGGGCAGCAAACAACCCAGTGGTATGACTTCTAACTTCAAGTAACCCTTGCTGTCCCTCACTCTTCATCCCTCCCCCACCCTAGTTTTCAGACGATTTTGACTGTCCTGATTAAATATTACTGATTGTATTGCCTCGTTGTCACCTTATTATCAATTTACACGAAGGAATTAAAAGTAACATCTCCAAGTTTGCGGATGACACAAAGCTGGGTGGCAGTGTGAGCTGCAAGGAGGATGCTATGCGGCTGCAGGGTGACTTGGATAGGTTGGGTGAGGGGGCAGATGCAGTATAATGTAGATAAATGTGAGGTTATCCACTTTGGTGGCCAGAACAGGAAGGCAGATTATTATCTGAATGGTGTCAGATTAGGAAAAGGGGAGGTGCAACGAGACCTGGGTGTCCTTGTTCAACAGTCACTGAAAGTAAGCACGCAGGTACAGCAGGCAGTGAAGAAAGCGAATGACATGTTGGCTTTCATTGCGAGAGGATTTGAGTTTAGGAGCAAGGACGTCCTCCGACATTTGTACAGGGAGACCGCATCTGGAGTATTGTGTGCAGTTTTGGTCTCCTAATTTGAGGAAGGACATTCTTGCTATTGAGGGAATGCAGCGTAGGTTCACCAGGTTAATTCCCGGGATGGCGGGACTGTCATATGCTGAGAGAATGGGTCAACTGGGACGCTTATTTATTCTACATTTTCCTTGATCTCTCGTTTTCACACCTTACCCTTCCATATCTCCAAGAAGGAACTGCAGATGCAGGAACAATCGAAAGTAGACAAAAGGGGTGGAATGGGTAGCGTTTTGGGTCGAGACCCTTCTTCAGAAGGATCTCGACCCGAAACGTCACCCATTCCTTCTCTCCAGAGATGCTGCCTGTCCTGCCGAGTTACTCCAGCATTTTGTGTCTGTCTTTAGCAACATTTGACGTCCCTCCTCATCACAAACGTATCACTCTTCTTTAAAAATACCCATTGTCTCTATTGCCCCGTCAAAATTGCATTACGTTATGGCCTACGTAATACAAATAGTGTTCCTCAATTCATCTATCCTAATTTGAGGAAGAACATTCTTGCTATTGAGGGAGTGCAGCGTAGGTTTACAAGGCTAATTCCCGGGATGGCGGGACTGTCATATGCTGAGAGAATGGAGCAGCTGGGCTTGTACACTCTGGAGTTTAGAAGGATGAGAGGGGATCTCATTGAAACATATAAGATTGTTAAGGATTTGGACACGCTAGAGGCAGGAAACATGTTCCCGATGTTGGGGGAGTCCAGAACCAGGGGCCACAGTTTAAAAATAAGGAGTAAGCCATTTAGAACAGAGACGAGGAAACACTTTTTCTCACAGAGAGTGGTGAGTGTGGAATTCTCTGCCTCAGAGGGCGGTGGAGGCAGGTTCTCTGGATGCTTTCAAGAGAGAGTTAGATAGGGCTCTTAAAAATAGTGGAGTCAGGGGACGGCAGGAACGGGGTACTGATTGGGGATGATCAGCCATGATCACATTGAATGGCAGTGCTGGCTCGAAGGGCCGAATGGCCTACTCCAGCACCTATTGTCTATTGTCTATTGTCAATCACATTTTATCCCTTTTGCATAATGGAAATAGTGTTATAGCAAAACTGCCTGTGTGATACTAAGTTTATAAATGATAGGAGCAGAATTAGGCCATTAGGCCCATCAAATCTACTCCGCCATCAAGTCTACTCCGCCATTCAACCGTGGCTGAGCTATCTCTCCCTCCCAACCCCATTCTGCTGCCTTCTCCCCATAACCCCTGACACCCGTACTAATTTAATCAATAATCTAAGGTAGACAAAAATGCTGGAGAAACTCAGCGGGTGAGGCAGCATCTATGGAGCGAAGGATCACATTGAATGGCGGTGCTGGCTCGATGGGCCAAATGGCCTACTCCTGCACCTATTGTCTATTGAAATAGGGGACGTTTCGGGTCGAGACCCTTCTTCAGATAATCAATAATGTAGCTGTCTCTGCCTCGAAAACATCATCAAAACATCATTCCTAACTGTCACTCTATGCGTCATTCCTAAATGTCACAACTGTCACTGTGTGTCATGTTGTCACTTGCGGGCAGAGCACCAAGGCAAATTCCTTGTATGTGAATAGTGGGCCAATAAACGTATTCATTCATTCAAATAATGATGGTCTTACCAGCCACGTATTTGTAACCACTTCACCCACTGTTGCGTCCACGCAGGTGCCCAATAACGGCACGACGGCAAAGTCTGCCACAGCTCGGCCGTGTGGTGGTAGAACCTGCCCACCGTTACCCTCAATTAGTTCAGCCATGTAGGCTTCATCTTCTTTGGTAAAGCCAAATATTAGAAATCGCTTTCCCCAAAAACAGTCCTTCGTCTGCAGTTCTCGTTTGGTTTACAGAAGTGCTTGCGGTCTGGTTATTTTCCAGCACGGTCTTGCGGAGGATGCCAGTTACGTTACGGTCAGTTCTCTCCACGTTTTCAGGAACGTCTGCGCGACGAGGAAAAAATAATGTAGTTAGCATTGATAATTTGTTGAAACGCAAGGGGGAAAATCAGAGAGTTGGAAATGTTAACAGACAGACAAGAGAACAATTCAAAGTGCAAGCTGAAACCAAGGCGGATCGCAAGAAAATAACAGGACAGTGGCGCAGCGGTAGAGTTGCTGCCTCACCACGCCAGAGATCCTGACAAACGTTGACCTTTGTCATCTGTGTGCATTTTTTGATTGTGTGCTTTGTCGATTGTGTGCAGTTTTGGTCCCCTAATTTGAGGAAGGACATTCTTGCTATTGAGGGAGTGCAGCGTAGGTTTACAAGGTTAATTCCCGGGATGGCGGGACCGTCATATGCTGAGAGAATGGAGCAGCAGGGCTTGTACACTCTGGAGTTTAGAAGGATGAGAGGGGATCTCATTGAAACATATAAGATTGTTAAGGGCTTGGACACGCTAGAGGCAGGAAACATGTTCCCGATGTTGGGGGAGTCCAGAACCAGGGGCCACAGTTTAAGAATAAGGAGTAAGCCATTTAGAACGGAGACGAGGAAACACGTTTTCTCACAGAGAGTGGTGAGTCTGTGGAATTCTCTGCCTCAGAGGGCGGTGGAGGCAGGTTCACTGGATGCTTTCAAGAGAGAGCTCGATAGGGCTCTTAAAAACAGCGGAGTCAGGGGCTATGGGGAGAAGGCAGGAACGGGGTACTGATTGGGATGATCAGCCATGATCACATTGAATGGCGGTGCTGGCTCGAAGGGCCTACTCCTGCACCTATTGTCTATTGACCTTGGGGCTAACGGAATCAGGGGATAAGGGGAAAAAGCAGGAACGGGGTACTGATTTTAGACGATCATCCATGATCATAATGAATGACGGTGCTGGCTGGAAGAGCCGAATGGCCTACTTACTCCTGCACCTATTTTCTAAGTTTCTATCTATCTCTGCTTTAAATATATCCACTGACTTGCCCTCCACAGCCTTCTGTGGCAAAGAATTCCACAGATTCACCCCCCCCCCTCTGACTAAAGAAGACAGTACAAGAATAGTTTCTCACCTAGAGTGGCGTCGTTCTCCAGGTACTGCAGCAGGAGATCGTCGTCAGCCTGCTGCTCCTCCGCGGCGCAACGGGCTGCGGCTGCTTTCGATGCGTTACCGCCCTTCAGAGTGGAGTGCGTTTGGTCTCCGCTGCCGCGTCCGGGCACTGGAACGGCGGGCTGATAACCCGGGCAGAAGTACGGCTCCGCAGCAAGGAGACGTTTCTCGCAGAAGCAATCCACTAACCACTTTGCTGTAACCACGTGCGGCCTGGCGCAGAGATGAGTCCCGTAAACATCATTCCATTCAACCGTTGCAATGAACATGAATAAACATTCAAATCTCTACACAGGTAACTCTTTGCATTTTATTCCTCCAACCCGAAATGTAATTCTGTTCTCTTTTTACTGACGATTGTCTGGCCTGCTGAGTATTTACATCATGCCGTGTACATACATCTCTGACCCCTCTCACCCTGGCCACAAACCCTTTGAATCACTTCCCTCTGGAAGGCGACTCCGGACTGTCAAAGCTGCCACGGCCAGACATAAAAAACAGTTTTTATCCACGAGTAGTTGCTCTACTCAACAGCCAAAAATCTGTAGCCTCCCTTTGATCTGGTACTTTGTTGGTTCACATGCTTGATCAATGGTGTTTTATCATTAATGTTTTATTATTATTAATGTTTAGTGTTTTCTGAGTCATTCGTAACTGTCACTGTATGTCATTTTGTCACTTGTGGGCGGAGCACCAAGGCAAATTCCTTGTATGTGAATACTTGGCCAATAAACTGGTCCACCCCCTCCGCTAGCCCGGGCAAAATTACCAGAGCGCACTTGAAATCCCCCCACCCTGAAATTGTGTTGCCTTGGCCAGGTGAGGCAACCGGTCGATCTCAACCTCATTGGGACTTCCGCGGCCGATCGGCGGGCCGAATATGCCCCCTGCGGCAGGGGCTCTGGACCTCCATCACGGCCGGAGCCGGCAGATCCGTTCTTGAAGGGATCTACAGGAGTCACTGCCTCAATAAAGCAGCCATCATCAGAGGCCCACACCACCCTACCACGCACTCATGTCACCCCTAACATCAAGGAAGAAGGCTTAGGAGCTGTATGACTCTATGGTGTAGAATACAATGCTTCTGAATGAAGTGACAGTCAGTCCTGGATAACAGTAGGATATTTATAATTTGGACGCAATCATTAAGAAAATATCTTTCCACTTTGGAACACGTACAACACAGATCCCACCAGCATGGATTGGGAATGAAAGGATTACATTTCTTGCACGCTCCACCATGCAGGACTTAAATAACACCATCAAAGGTTTAAGGACGCAGAGAATCTATTTTCTCTAGTGGCAGAATCCAGAACCAAGTCAACCATGCGGAAAATTAATTACCGCTTTACAAATACACCTCAGAGATTCCGAATCTTGCGGTTATTTGATTTTGTTAGCTCAAGGTTAACCAAGTTAAACCAATTCAAGGCACATAATGTCAAAAGGTAGCGATGATCGAATCAAATAGCTGACCATTCTCAAGGGATCCTGTTGCTATCATAGAGACATAGAATGATCCAGTGTGGAAACAGGCCCTTTGGCCCAACTTCCTCACACCGATCAACATTTCCCAGCTACACTAGTCCCACCTGTTTGCCACCCAATAAAGGGGAGGCCATTTAAGACTGAGGTGAGAAAAACCTTTTTCACCCAGAGAGTTGTGAATTTGTGGAATTCCCTGCCACAGAGGGCAGTGGAGGCCAAGTCACTGGATGGATTTAAGAGAGAGTTAGATAGAGCTCCAGGGGCTAGTGGAGTCAAGGGATATGAGGAGATGGCAGGCACGGGTTATTGATAGGGGACGATCAGCCATGATCACAATGAATGGCGGTGCTGGCTCGAAGGGTCTACATCTCGGTTATAGGGGACCGAGGCTCCCCGGTGCACCACACCCCACTGCCGCCAGTAACCTAGCGAGCTGGCGCCACGCGGCTTTGCTTCCGGTTGCGGGAGGGGAGAGAGCGAGCGGCGCAAGGGCGGCGTGTGTACCGGGCTCGTCCCCTGCGCACCCACCGCCTGTGGGGCCGGGGTCTCTGTGGCTCCCCGGAAATTATTTCCTTCGCTCCATAGATGCTGCCTCACCCGCTGAGTTTCTCCAAGCATTTTTGTCTACCCTACTCCTTGTGGTCTGTTATAATGCGAGCCTACTGTAGAGATTTAATGTGCAATTATATACAAATGCAATAATCGCATGCGATTGACTTCACGTTGGGTTGTTGTTGTACCGAGCGTGTGCGGCGACTGTACCTGTGTAACAATTTGTTCAAACACTGCTTCAGCTCCTTGTCTTCCTCCCCCACGATGACGTGCGTGACGTCTTCAGAGGTTTGATTAAACCGAACCCCCACCTCCAAAGTTGATCATCCGCCTTAACTGGTCCAACTTTTTACCGCCAAATCCAGATAGATAGATCTGACAAATAGACATTCACACGTCAGATTTTTTTATACCGAAAAAAAAACCTTTGGACTTTGTAGATCAGTGTCGCTCATGCTATGAGTCCTACTGTGGCTCCGCCCACTGGTTTTTAAATAGAAAGCCCTTTTCCCTTTAGGGCCTGTGCCACTTTCCCGAGCTATTCACAAATTCTCCTGAAGTTATTCACGAATTCTCCCGAGTTTTCAAACTCGCAGAATGTTCGTAACGAGTCTGTGATGTCTTGCTATGATGTGTAATATATGTAACATGTATATAATGTTAAATGCCAGTGCAGGGCCTGTGATGTCTGTAAAATGGAGAGGGAGATGTGATGTCTTTGTAATGTAATATATGTCATATATATTTATTGTGTAATCTAAATATATTGTGTAATCTAAAGTGGAAACTCGTGCCTGAGCCTCGGGACTGAGGTCAAATGACCTTCATGATAAAAAGCAGTGATTGGAGAATAAACAGGCTCTTGACTCTTACTCTTTGTGCTAGTCACAACAGAGCCTTACATCATTCCGAAACCTTTACAGAGGCCGTAGGAGTCCGTGGATATATCGTAGCGGCTCGTTATGCCAGCCGTAGGTACTCGGGGCATCAGGTAAGTCGGGACGTTTTCCAGCCTGATGAAAATGTCCACGAGTAAAAAATAGCCCGGAGCCGCTACGATATATCCACGGACTCCTACGGACTCTTTACCAACATTCTGCGAGTTTGAAAACTCGAGAGAATTCGTGAGTAGCTCAGGAGAATTCGTGAATAACTCGGGAAAGTGGGACAGGCCCTTTTCTCTCCCAGTCATGAGCTGTCTGTTAAGATGAAGTTACCTATGCTGTATTGCTAATAAAACTCTTTGGATCCTAATCACTGTGTGCGAGTTAAGACAATCCAACATGGTGCAGAAAACACGACTCACTCCTTGGATCCTAAAAAAACAACCAAAACAAAGAAAAAACCACCCACCATGTTGTATTGTCGTAACTCACACACAGTGAGTAGGATCCAGACTTTTTTATTCAGACTCATAGCATGGGTGACCCCCGATCTACACACTTTAAACAATGGCTCCATAAACGGTGGCGCCCGCGTGTGTAAATAAATACGCACAAAGCATTTCACGCTGCGGTCGCACACGTGACAAATAAATCATCTGGAATAACTCGGCACTTTGCGCCTTTATTTTGTAAACCAGCAGCTGCAGTTCCGTGCGTCTACAATTTACCTCTCCACAGATGCTGCCTGACGCGCTGAGTTGCTCCAGCATTTTGCGTATATATATATATATATATATATATATATATATATATATATATATATATATTATATATATATATATATATATATATATATATATATATATATATATATAAGAATGCTCTTTAAATGTTCATGTTCCTAAAGTTATAGGAGCAAAATTATGCCATTGGTCCATCAAGTCTACTCCGCCATTCAAATCGTAAGGTCGTAAGCAATAGGAGTGGAATTAGGCCATTCGGCCCATCAAGTCTACTCCGCCATTCAATCATGGCTGATAATAGACAATAGGTGCAGGAGCAGGACACTTGGCCTCTCGAGCCAGCACGGCCACTCAATGTGATCATGGCTGATCATCCCCAAATCAGTACCCCGTTCCTGCCTTCTCCCCATATCCCCTGACTCCGCTATTTTTTAAGAGCCCCTATCTAGCTCTCTCTTGAAAAGCATCCAGAGAACCTGCCTCCACCCGCCCTCTGAGGCAG